>JAEMON010000005.1:26426415-26436743 GCA_030264115.1 Lygus lineolaris
ATAAACCGTTGTGTAATAATTTGCAGCGTTTTTATCTGTGTAGGGGGGTATTCAGGTGGGTCGGAATTATGCGTTTTCGACCTCAAATTTGGATTCAGTGCTCTTGAAACCCCCCAACTACCAATTCTCCGCTCAAAATGACGCGTTGTTTCGTCACAAAATGAGCAAAACAGTTTCCCCCGACGTCACTATGTCAAGAGAGCAAGGCCCCTTTGTTTTGGGGGTCTGATGACGTATTTATGCATATCTCATTCCATACATCCCGTTTTCGCTCACTTTCTTTCGACGGATACCCTCCATATTACACCTGTTTGAAAAGCTCTCTCTGGGATCTTTCGATAGAATCATTAAAAATTCATGGGGAATTACCCAATCGACGGCACACTAGGTAGCCTTTGGGATGGTTCAGTCTGAGTTCGTTTAAAAGTGTATTGTTCATAATGTAGCACTTACCCATTGCTTCCTTTCTTTATCTTTTGCTGATGGTGTAATGAACTGATATTTTGCCGTTATATGTTGCTGACAATTTCTGTTTCTTTTGCGAGTAGATGGAGCCGTGACAGCCACGATCGACATATTTCTCCTGTCAGACACGTTAGCCGGAGGGACGAATCCCCTTACAGTGCTGCCAAAAAGCGGAAGCGCCACGACAGCCGGGAGGTGCGCCACGAAAAGCCCCGTGAGAAGCACAAAAAACGACGACACCACAGTAGGTCCAAATCACGGAGCCCTCTCAGGTACTTGAATAGTTTTTACTACTTTTCATTTTGTTATCCTCTTCTTGTTCTTTTATAGTTCAAATTACTCACGGTGAATTTTTCTTGGTACCTGATTCCAGAGTGACTGTTAGGTAAGATACTCGTTTGAAATGGAAACTAACATTCGATACTTGGGACGTGTTCCGTACTGGCCTTATTTTGCCTCTGATTTACAAATACCCTTTCATTGTGCGTTAAGTACCTACCCTTTAACCTCTCGTGCTGTTGATCTCTAACTAACTTCTACAATAGGTAAGAAAGTCCTCTCTAAATGTTGACATTTTTAACTAACAGTTTGAGGTCGGTGTTATTGAGTGATACAGTTTGTTTAAAATGTATAGCTATTTTACCAGTGAAACAAACTTTCTACTTTGACACCCCGACGATACTTCTAGGTTCAACAATCTTATCAAGGCTATGTTCCTCGTGAAGAATAAAAAGGGGTGTTTTCGTACGTGGGGTAGTAAGAAGAGTGGGAGTGGTAACCAGATCCACTTTCCCACATGAGCGGGCATGTGGGGCTTGCCAAAAGAACTGTCATACATTAATCTTGCGTCAATGTCTACGTTTCCCTCACCAACTCACCTAGCTGACAATTTGAAAAAATTCCATTTGGCAGCGCCACTTCAACTCTTCACGTGGGACACAGCCATACTTTTCGTACTGCATGTGTATAATGACATGTATAGTCTTGTTAGGGAAGCTTGGATGATGTGAGAACATATAAGTCTAGGTGAGCGTATCACGTTGCTACTCAAATGGTTATGTACATTATTTTCCATCTTCATGTTGAGAGGAGTTCTTAACAGAAAGATTGGTTCAAATTTCTCAACAGTCAGCAATTGCTTAAAGTATTTCTCAAAATACATTATGCTGCTCTCAAATATGGGTTATAATACACTATTGCTGACTTGCGATTAAATCTGGGGATTTAAATATATGAAATTACATAAATTAGTAACACCATCTCTCTAAAGTGATGCTATGAGTTTTGTTCAATAAATCAAACTTAACACAATTTTTTTTTAGAATTTCCAAAGTTCTACCGTTCTCGTTTGTGTTTCAACAGAATCTTAGTACCTACAGTTGAAAAGAATAAAACTTAGTCCTTACCTGGTACCTAGGGTGATATTAATAATAATGATAATAATAATATCTTCTATATAGTTTTCAATAATTAGGTGCATACGTGTCTATCTATTCCGATTAATCGAATCGTAATTTATGTTGGTAGGTAATCAAAAATAATTAATGAGAATGAGTTCATTGATTCCGGCTGACCAATCCATTCATTGATAATGTTAGAGGTCCTACTTCGAGTATGTTGTTAATGCAAGATGAGCAATATGTTCATAGGTTTATTTACTACAGAACCTTGGTTCTTTCAAAATATTTGAAAATCCGCGTATTTGGCTTTCCGCTCATGTTCAAACTCCACATCCAATAAATTCATTTTCTAAACACTATTTCAACAGTGAATGGACCTAATATGGTCAGGAGTAGGATTTAAGGCAGCAGGTTTTTTTTAGGTTGGACCATCCATGTTCTTTTTACCCCACAGTTAAATTGTAAAAAAATATAATTCAAATGCTTAAGAGTAGGTATGACACAATGTTTGCCGTATAGTTACTCCGATGCCACTAACCTCTTACCTTCAATACCTTTTTAACTCTGGCTTTACAGCTCTTCTCCAAAAGTTATTAACCAAATGGCAAAATTTTTAATCCGCATAGCATGCATAACAGACTTTACCCCTGCAACTGTTGAGATTTGTTTAATGAGAAAACTCGCGATTTGACTGTTCACGTAGACAATTTCATCGGAAGGATATCACAATACATAGATAGTACGAAAATTTAGATCTGACGTGATTTTTGTGAAACATTGGTATGACAATATTTTAACTATTGACACGTCAAAAAACTGACAAAATGTTGACAATTGACATGACAAAAAATGACAAAACTATCCACTGCTGTACAATCTAGTCATTACCCTTCTTTTATCGTGATCAAACTTGGAAAAATCTCAAAACGTTGAGAAATATAATGAAAACACCTGTAACTATATGTATAGAGGGGAGAGTGGATACTAAAAAAGCAGCTGGCTGGTGTGTCGTACTCAGTCAAGGATGTCTATTCGCCTTACCATTTAAAAGAGAGTTTTACCAGGCAACGGGTGCCCTCAGCTGAACGGTGCCCATGGCCTCCTAGTGCTAGAGCGAGCTCATTTTTGAGATGCTACCCTTTCTTGAAGTCAGTTCAAACAAGCCCGTTTTGATTTGAGTTTAAAGTCACGTAAATCATCTGGTGTGACGTTAAGGTATGGTTTCTAGATGATGTTCGCTGATTTTGGTCATAAGTTGCGAAGGTTATGTATTCCCCGGGGCCTGTAATCTTTTTAACGTCGCCCGCTGAATGTGCAACTTTGCCGTCACACGTTTCCTCAAGGGCATGGGCCCTTGCACTATTATAATATTATCCACGAAGTCGACTCAATGACATCCGTTAGTGGCTTGCTAAAAATCTCAAATGTTGAACAGTTCTTCCCATCCCTGCGCTAGTGCGTCACCCTCCTCATCTGATAGGTCCGATTTTGGAGGGAAGGCAATGGGGAAGTTGCATGGGTAGGAATTTTGTATTTTGAACGTCAAAATCTGATTCAGCACCCTTCAAAACCCGCTCTCAGCTTTAAATGACTGTTGGTTTGTCCAGGAAATGGCAGGAGGGTTGGTAATGGTGACGTCAGTTAGGTTTAAATTACAAGACCCATTTTTGGTAACTTTCAATCGTCGGATTTAGTAAATTTTTGGAAAGCCCTCATTAAGATCTTTCAAATTACAAAATTAAAAATAACCATGCAAGTTCCCCATTGTTCTCCGCCTTTAAATATCTGTCCTCCATGTTGGTATTTCAATTCAGTATGTTTTTAATTAAGTCAGGTTCTAAGTATTGAAACATCTAACTATATTAAATAGTTAGTTGTAATATGCAGGCTTTCAACTCATACTTGAGTAGGTATAGTTACCTACTGTAAGTTTTGCAGCATGAGCTTATGTGCCGCTTGTACGTACTTGTGTTGTGTTGCATGCCGCCTTGTGTGTAGATAGTGATGGGGGTCAATGTACATGAAGGGGGAATGTTTGCAGAGTGCGAAGGTCAGTCTCGCGCAGCAAGAGCTGGCGAAGGAGCCGTACTAGGTCCCCGCCCTCGCGGCTGAGGGAACTCTCCCGGAGCCCCCGCCACTCACGAACCCCGATGCGGCATGCACACGCCTCCCCATCCCCGTATCGCTCACCATTGCCTTCTCGCCGCAGGAGTCGGACGCCACCTCATCGCCGCGTGCCTAAGAAAATTTCTCCTTCTGGCTCTGCCTCGAGGTCCCCTACTTCAAGTAAGAAGATCAAGGAGCTCACTGGGAGAACGAAAATGAGTGAGACCTCATTGTTTGCCGAACTAGTCAAAGACAAAAATATGAGGGAACTTGCGATGAAGCGACTGGCTGAGTTGGGTAAAAAGGTATGTACGCACTTTGCTTTACCTTCCTCAAACGTCTTTATTTTCCAAGAATCTCTCATTTTTGACTTCAGGTTTCTATTACCTTTTCAAAACCTTCTGATACACCAATTGGTTTGAAAATCCATCAATTTACTGTGTAGGTACAAACAAAGAGTAATTTCGGAGTTTAAAAGAGAGAGATGGCTTACAAATAGTTTGACATCACAAGGTAAGCCAACCATGAGAAATGCGTAGACGTTCCCACATGCACATGGGTTCTGCTAGTTTGGTTCATGGTTGAGGTAGTTACAGGCAGAGGCCCCCTTCACTCTTTGTTTTTCTAATCTTCTGCAAAGATCAGTGACCTAATGCTCAGTAGTTGAAAGAGGCGACCCAAGTGTTCAACCAGAAGATTGAGGAAGATCAAGAGGATCCAAGAGGGAGGATCAAGAGGATTTTGCGGGTGTGGACCCAAACAGTGAGCTCACTTGTACAAAGCACTAAATCATAGCCTGCAGGCTGCAGCGCCTTTGGGATTATAGCATCCAAGGTTACCTATCTCTAGACATTCCTCCAACTAATTACCAATGATGTGCTTAATTCCCTAATATTACAACTACTTTACTTGGAGAGATGAAAGAATGTGCGTGGGTGAAAGTACTTTTTCATCCTAGAGCCCCAGGTAACATTGTTGCGAAGTGTAGCGAAAAAATCCTCAGGAATACCGCGAATTTTCCCATCCCCCAGCGAGCTTAAGGACAGATAGGAAAAGAGAGGTTCTTCTCATTTTGTTAAGTATAGAAACAATTATTTACTGATGTTACATTGATGGGGTGACTACCCAATTTACTTGTCTCCCATCTTCATCTTATATTTTATGGGTTTTTGCTATCATTTCCAAAATAGATTCACTAGGAGGTACCCGTACAGAGGAATACTAGAAATATAGCAGCAGAATGGGGAGATGAGAAACTTGAATGACATCAAACAGTGTTGTCAACTTTGAAAGGCAAAAAACAATCCGCACTTCTGTCTAGTTTGGCAGATTTCCACTAAAGTTCTCTTCGCAACGAAGAGCCGATATGATAGCGAACCTATGATAGCTTTGACGTCCGTAGGATCTAGATTGATCAAGTTTCATTGTTTTTGAAAGCCTTTTTTTCAACATACTTTTTTTTTATTCCCCCACTTTTTCACATGGAACATTGACATCCAAATTAGTTTTTCTGTACTCTGAATTTCGCCCTTTGGAGAGACCCCATTTTCATTAAAAAGTGAACTTTTTCATTATCTGAATTCAACACCCAACTAACTAGAGGTGTGCCGGTACTCTCAGATTGGTATGTGGAACCTAATCTCTCAGTGGAAACATTCCGAAACTCTTCCGGGCCTTCCAACATTCTGATGCTGATAGTCTCGGGTTGGAGGACTGGTGTGATGTAGTTAGAGGAGGGAGAGATGTTGTTCCTACTGTCATGAATATTTTACTGCTTCCTACTAAAAGATGCGTATAGTATCCATGATAGTAGACAACTATATTCCACACCTACGCCTACCACCGGGATTTCAAATTTAATTCAAGGCCAAATCTGAAAACAACCAGACCCTGACCAGAAGGTGGAACCATGTAAGAAGAAGGCAGCGAAGAACTTTCTTACATTGAAGGATTGCTATGGATTGAGAATGTTTTGAGGGTTGGGGACATGAAACCATGGAAGAACGAAGGACCTTCTTCAATGGTTTCACCTTTTCATCATGATTTGACCGCCATGGCTGGGCAGGGAGTTGAGTGCATGTCAGACCCTCTCAGATTGGTGAGTGGAACAGGAATGGTAATTTTGAACTTGTTCTCGGCTGGAGTTGGAGCATTTAGGAACAGTTCCTACAAAGAATGGTATCGGTACCCCTCTACGACTAACTATAATTGTTAATCAACCGACCAACGGGATGGTCGATTGAAATTATAGTTGGTAGTGAAGAGAGACGGTTTCACTGTTGCAGCTGCAAATCGAACCTAGTTCAAAGACCTTTTTCTAAATGTGCACAAAATTTAAAAATTTGAATTTTGCTGGAGCCTACCTTCTTAAATCTCCATCATGTTGCCCAATTCGCTCCTCTTCCTCAACTCGTCCCTTATCTTGGAAATGGATAACTAAATATTGTTGTATTGTATGGGAAGAGCAAACGTAGCTACCCTGCAGCCACTCTGCAGCCCACATTTGCATGGTGGGAGTCGTCATACCTTTTCTCTTCATTAGAGAGTTTTCGCATGCCACTGATGGGTGACATGGAACCTCCTCACAGAGTCTGGGAGAGCCGGGGCCCGTGACCTTGACGAGACAGTAGTAACGGGCGACGATGAAATGGCTCTTTTAAAGTCACCCGTTTGAGGCGACCTAAAGACTCCCGGATCATGGGTCACTTTAAACGTGTACACTGACGGGCTACCTCCTTATCAGCCGGGCCCCCTTCCAGGAGGCAGTTAGCATCGTCGTTTGCTCGCTCTAGGGTATTGTCTTAGGCCTCCTTCACTAACGTCACTCGTTGGCTTGCGAAAACTCTCTACTACTTCTATAATTGTGCTCACCCATCTATTATGTTCAGTCCGTTGATTAAAGTGGGTTTTTTTCAGCCTGAGGAAGAAGATAAACCACCTCTCCCCCCACCCGATCTTGCAGAAGGTGATGACATAACTGTCTGTGATATGGCGGATTCCTGTGATGGAATATCAATGCCTGAAGCTCCTTGCCCGCCAATGAAGCCCCCTTCATTCTTTGCTGAGCATATGGACATTCTCCCTAGTGATATACCCCCACCTCCTGCGCCGCCTCCTGATTTGATGAGAGAGGTGCTCCTAGAGACCTCGGATGCGGCTTGCCTTCCTCCCTCTCCACCTCCTGTTGTACATAATATAGCACCCCCGCCAGACCCTCCTGCCCCTCCTCCGCACAAGACGCCTCTAGCTCCGCTACCTCTACCTCCTGGCATGACCGATCTGGACATCATTGACTCACCGCCTAGCAGATCTCAGAGTCCATTGAGCCAACCACCGCCATCGATTATGCCTGCCAATCTCCACTCGTCATCTCTGCCGCCTCTTCCCACCAAAGTCAATCCTCCACCACCTCCTCCTCGGAAGAAAGGAATCACCGACCTTCCTCTGCCGCCAGGTGAGAGCTTTGGTCATAATTCTTTTCACTCTATCTTTCTATAGCATTTCCCAGTCAAATTTAATTTTTCCCAGCCAAATTTGGTTTTTTCCCAACCAAATTTAGTTTTCTTCCAATCAAATTCAAGGTAGGTCCTATCATAAAGGCTTGAAATACCTTGAATTTGATTGGGAAATGCTACACTTGATGTTCAACGTAGAAATGCTGTGCTGACAGTAATTGCGACAACATTGAAGACTCGCTCTTCCATGCGCCCAATCTACCGATAGATGGCTTAAACTAAGGGCCAATTTCACCAAATAACCTTAACCATGTTTAAATTTAATGATTAATTTACAGAACCGGAGATTTGAGACGTTGATTTAGAAAAATTGGTTTCACGAGTGTAATCAGCGATTAAAAAGATTTCATAACACGTTGTTTTACTATGGCATTTACTATGTTTTACTATATCATTTGCCTGTCGAAATGAAGGCTTCAGGCGTGATTACAACTGATAACGTAGTTGTCAGATGTCATTAGTTGCTGACAGAAGTGCGTTTATCGTTATCCTCCACCCATTTGTGTTTCCCCGTTTGATTCGTTGAAATCCCGGAAACACAGAATAGACCCGGTGTCACAAAAACGCGAAAAGTTTGACGCGAGTGAAAAACTAATTTTGGTTGACATTGTTCTCAAGTATTTCAACATTATGGTCAAGATGCATGAACGACTAGAACTTTTTCGTTGATAGGTAAAACTGTTTCTCTCTTCCTTCAGTTCCAAGAAACGATAAAGCTATAAATATTATATTTTATGCCTTTTCACTTGATAATAATTCAAATTAACTTATCTGTCACTTGTGTACCTACTCACCCGAGGACTGAAAAAACTGTTGATTTTGAAAGACGGTATGTACCAGTACCTACTTACCTACCTCGTCACAAAATCTATTTCATCGAGCTCCAAATGAATTTGTGCTCTCTCATCCATCGAATCTCTCATCTCTGTCTTCTTATTCGTCAATTTTGTCCTTGAAAACCAACCGAATCATTCCCCTAGGGACTCATTTTAGTGGACGTACAAGAATAATAATATCTAGAATAATAGGTACCTATCAAGATAATAATACCATGGATCTCATGAAAACTGTAGAACTGGCAAGATCAAGATGGTGGAGTGGTGAGTCGTTGATTTAGGGCTCTAACCAGCCAAAATCGGCTGGTTAATTTATATCGGTGATTCATCTCTTTTGATCGTTGATTTATTTAAAATGAAGTTGATGAAACCCGACATCGTTGTTTAACATCTGAGATCTTTGAGTTAATAACCAAACGTTGTTTAAAAACTTTGGTGAAACCGTCCCTAAGTTAATAGTAACAGTCCCATATAGGTTGGAATCAATGAGATGCAACTCAATAAGCTCACAACAAAAAATTGTTTGAAAATATATTACTTTCCATGGTGTGGGAAAAACTGTACATGATGAAGCTGCGATGCAAAGATCGTTATGGCATATCAGATGACTGTGAAGACGATGATGCAAATCATAATTTTTCAAGGGGTCAGGTCACTCATGAAAGAAGGTGGCCCAGGTCCTCTGTATTGAACTCCGAAATACAAACTGCATTGTTTTTACACCCTTAGACATTGTCTTGGCACACATTTAGTTTATTTTCACTTGGAGAAAAGTTAATTTTTCTCATTTTTGTCGTCCCAGATTGGCGAAAACAGACACTGTACTGTGGCCCGCCATTTCTTTCACCTCAACGATGTCCTTGTTCTGTACACCCCCCTCCCCCTTCTGCTGCTTGTACTTATAGCTTGATGGGGTACCTATGATTTCCTATCTTGGTCACTGATTCAAACAGAAGGAGTAGTATAGTACCTAGCACGAATGCCCATGAATGTCTTTGACTATTTTGCTGGCCAGCTACACTCCTTGGTTTCGCCTGCTAATCTCTTAATTTTAAACCGTATTTGCAGTTTCGGTTGATGACATGGTAGCTGACGAGGATCTCACTAGTACACCCCCGCATGGAAGCAGTGCTTCGTCTCGTAAATCATCTAGTACTGTGAGCCCTGCTGGACCATACCTTTACAAGGTTTGTTTAAATTTGTAATGCCATCTATACTTGCAGTAGCATGGTATTATGTTACAAAGTTGCGTCATTTTGTCTGTGATGAAATGTTGGTTTTTGAGGAACCTTGATTTCATAGTTTTTTATTAACCCTTTAATCTCCTACTACTGCTATCTATATCGTTATTTTACTGGCATTTTTTTTATATGTCATGTCAAACCGTACTATAGGTTCATACCCAGGCACTATTTTATTGATATATAAAGTGTGGATGCTGATGCATAGTATGTATTATGTTTTCCACATGAGTATTTGAGGTTAATTTGAAACTGGTGGGTACTCATTAATTATTCTTAGAATAGTCTTCTTCCTCACCCTCCGTCACAATTTCTGTAGAAATGAATTTGTAAATCAGCAACAGCAAAATGTAACATATGTAATACCACATCTGACATGGAATAACTCTCCACTTATTTCTGGTCTTCAATTTTCATACTTTTATCAAGTACATTTTTATTATTTGTAGGCAAGAAAAGCCACTGGCAGATTGATCCGACCGAAAATCCTCTACAAGGGCAAAGCAAGAACTCTACCTCCTCCCAAATCGTGGGGTGAGAGGTGCGTAGACGTATTTGAAGTCATAGCTCATATTGGCGAAGGAACGTATGGCCAAGTGTACAAAGCGAAGGATCGACAAACCGGTAAGGCTTCTTCGTCAGTTTTATGTAGCGAAGTAGAGATGGAACATATTGTAGTTGTAAATGCTATAACATGAACGTATGGACCAGTGTATATGTATACTGGTTGGCTTCAGCTACCTGCGCATGGGGGGGGGGGGGGGG
>JAEMON010000005.1:26443108-26457899 GCA_030264115.1 Lygus lineolaris
CCATTGCAATAGCTTCGTTTTCTTCGAAAATTCGCTAATTGTTGTTGAAGAATGATTGATTGAAATGATTCTTTGAATATTCGCACATCAACCCATGCGTCATGACTGGAACTTGTTTCTACTAGGTGGTTTTTTTATTTGGCATTTTCTCTTTGTTTCAACAAGTAGGTAGCTGATTTCATAAGTAGATATTATATTAGTACCTAGTTTAAAATGCCTCCCATGGCATGCTGTTCATTTCTAGTGTGCTCCCTTTTACGTTTGAGTTTGAAAGTACGTACATGAACATCGTAGGTACTTGTTGTTTTTTCTCACGTTCCCATTTTCAGTTCAAATGTGGAGTTCAAATTGAATCTTCTCTAGTGGTTGTCACTCATCGCTACCACTTTGTTAGGTACAATATAAACCTCATAGCCTGTGCTATGGTTAGTTTCAAATTTGGTTTCCTGAATAGTTGATCTTGAAAGTCTGCGTGTATGTTACAGGACAAAGGATCGTTCTACTTGGTCTTTGAGTACATGGATCATGATCTTATGGGGCTTCTTGAGTCTGGAATGGTGGAGTTTGCTGAGCAGCACAACGCCAGTATCATGAGACAGTTACTCGAAGGATTGAACTATTGCCATAAAAAGAATTTTCTTCATCGGGACATCAAGTGCAGTAATATTCTGATGAATAACAAGTAAGACGCTAAACTGTGTATTGCCATCTGACGTGATGATGTTTTCAAATCTCAGCTCGCTAAGACTAAAATTTTTGGATTAGAATGATCTATTACGGCAGCTGCTTATTGTATGTTTCTTACTTGTTACTTATTGTAGTCATGTTTCTTATCTGGGAACAAAAAAATAATGTTCATGAAGTACATACCTAGTAAGATGACAGTTTTTGCCGTAGTCGAGGAATGCCCTAATTTACTCACCTTTGGTTTCTGAAAAGTCAATGAGTGAGTGGGTAGATAGCGTTTTCGAATGTTAGCTAAACAAAAACATAATGAGACTTCATCATAGCCAAGACATTGAGAAGACCTGAAGGTAACTTCTCGTCTAGTCTGATACTTTTTATTACCTCCTATTTGTTTTGCACCAGGTCATGAAGAGTACGTGTTACCTACTGTTTAGTGAAATTCAATAGCACTGTAATTGCAGAGGCGAGGTGAAGCTTGCGGACTTTGGGCTTGCCCGGTTGTACAACGCCGAGGATCGGCAGCGCCCGTACACCAACAAAGTCATCACGCTCTGGTATCGCCCGCCTGAACTACTGTTGGGAGAGGAACGCTATGGGCCCGCCATCGATGTGTGGTCCTGTGGATGCATCCTTGGTGAACTGTTTCTCAAAAAGCCTCTCTTCCCGGTAAAATTTCATTTTTCTCATTTCGGATTCGTTGTTTTTAATTACATACAATAGGGATATTGATGTTCTGATTCGGTCGTCGAATATCGAATCTGATATTCGATATTCGAAACTTGAGGGCTCATGAGGCTCCTACATTTTTCCCCGTCGAATGGTCGAAAATCGAAGTGCGTGTAGCGCTCCTTGCGGCATCTGGCGAAGGCAATATCAGGATATCAGTGTTATCACCTAACCTGTTATCAATAGTCGTTTGTAAATAATTTGTCAGTTGCTTGTTTGTACGTATCGTAATTCCTAATCATGGCAAGAAAAAGCCAGAAAGCGAAATGTATAGATGAAATTGTGAATTCATAAAATTGTGATAGCGAGTGATAGGACACGAGTGATAATGGAGAGAACTTCGTACGGCTACTGCTAGGATCGCTGCATCATTTCTATATTCGACGTCGAATATCCGATTTACGACGGCTCCAGCCCGTGGTAAATTCGAATCGTCGTAAATTGATTCGGATGCGCCCCGCATGCGCATTAGCTCACTTCGAAAGTCCCAATTCGACGATTCGACAATTCGATGTCGAATATCCTGGACCATGAATACCCCTATTTACTACCAGCTTAATCAGAGTCTAAGCTGGTTGTCTTCCCAACTGAGAGTTAATAATGTGTATGTACAATTTTCCTAGAACCCTAACGAGATGATGCAACTCGAAATCATCTCACGATTATGTGGAACGCCAACGCCTGCAGTGTGGCCTACTGTGATACAATTGCCCCTTTGGAACATGCTCAAGGCGAAAAAAGTCCATAGGAGAAGGCTGAGAGAAGAATTCTCTTTCATGCCCGCCTCTGCCCTCGATCTTCTTGATCGGATGCTCGAGCTAGATCCCAACAAGAGGATAACTGCTGAAAGCGCTCTGAAATCCTCCTGGCTCAAAAATATAGTTCCTGAAAAGTGAGTTATTTCCACTTTATCTATCATAAATTATGTTTAAATGTACGTTATACTATCTAGTTTATGAATAAACCCTTGATGCGATAGAGATGCGATGGATTCATGTCCATTGGCATGGCCTCCCAAGGGGAAACGATGTCCAAGATATGGAGTTTACCTCTTTCATTGTACAATCAAATGTTGAGGAGAATAAATCTTGGAACATTGATCAGGAAAGACCCGTTAGAAATGAAGAATTTTATAATAAAAATGAAATTGAGTGAGTGTGGGCTAAGTACGATTCTCGTCTTTTTCTATCTTTTTGGAATTTTGCTGATATCGATGTGTAAAATTTCCTGTTCTTTGACATTTTCCTCAACCAATATACAGAGTTTTCCTCTTCCAATCTCTTATAATACGGCGAGTGTTATCCTTGGTACTATTTTTTTCTTCACTGAACTGAGTCTGAATAGTCTGAATGATGAGTTCCCTGTGTTTTGAGAGCAGCGATTATTAAATATTCGTTGTCTTCAAGCATCTCAGGAAGATCAATTGACCAGGTTCCACTTTACCATCAGTCTTCTGTAAGTTGATGGCTACAATAATCTGTTACATGTCGACCTAGTAGTAGTCATAGTCGACTTTTAGTCTTGTTTAAAGACGAACCATTTAGTTTGCATAATGTTATGTACTTCCCACCTAGGTCTAATGGGGAAATAAGTTAGCAAGATGTTCCCTATTTAATTTACTCATAATACTGAGGAGATGATTCTTGGTACATTGAATAAGGGCGAGTATAATTATCCCCAATTACCTTTTCATAACGTTTACCGATTTGGTTTACTGTACAGTTTCATAGTGACTGTACAAAACCTAATACGACGCTGTATATTCACCCTGTGTTTTGAGAGCAACGGCTATTAAATGTTCGTTGTCTTCAAGCATAGCAGGAAAATCATTTTTGGCAGGTTTCACTTTACCGTCAGTCATCTATATATTATGCTGACGGCTACAATCACCTGTTACATCATCAAGTGATTTTCCATTACTGAACGGTGCTGCTGATGTAATGTATATTTTCTGGCCAATGATGATAAAAGGCGCTTCTGACAAAGGTATTGGTGGCGTGGCTGACTACATGACTCTCTCTAGATGCATTCCCCTTCCCTTTGTAATCTTGGCTTGCGTACTCGAACTCAGTCGCAAGCTGTAAGGCCAGAGGGACATTGTGTACGTCACTATTGACGAATCTTTCAGCATTATAGCGTTTTTGTCTGAGAGCTTAGTGACGTACTACATTCCATACATTCAAAAGGGGGTTCTAGGGTGTAGCCAGTTACACTCCTATGCCAAAGATGTCATTCTTTAGTAATCTGAGGCCAATAACTTCTTATACGTGCATTTATCCCTGATGGTCAATGTGTAAGTGATTGATCAGAACATATTTTTGTGGCTTGGAAGGCCACAACTACCTACCACAGGGATCCATACGGTGATCTATGGTGGATGCAACACTACCTATTGTTGTATTCACTACCTTAATGGAAAAACAAGTATCCACGATGTGGAGTTTTCCTATTTTTATTCGTTATAATACTGAGGAGAATGATTCTTGGTACATTGATATGCCACAATAGGATAGGTAGTAATAGTAATCTGAGGCCAATCACTTTTCATGACAGGATTTTTTTCCTAAATGGTCATGTTGACCTAAACAGCTTCTTGGCCATTACGATGAAGGTTAGAAAAATAACAGTTGTTGACATAACTTCACTGCCTCACATTTCTGTTCCTAAAATCTTTAGGACAAGTGAATCGATGTAACTCCTCTTTAGATTCATTTGATCGTTAGGTTCAAATTGTACGTAGGAATCTCAAAAATCCTTAACATCTCAACGTAGATCATAATGACCGCCTTGATGTGGTGGTCTCATTGCTAGATGGTGGACCCATCTGACTATGTTTGTAAATGCAATATTATTGTATTTCTTGTTATAATGGGAAAATAAGTCTCCGAGATGTGGAGTTTTCCTTTTCATTACTCATAATACTGAGTAGAATGATTCTTGGTACATGATAAGTACAACGTTTACCTAATAAATTTGCTATGCAGCTACGAATCAGAGAGTGAACAGTTACCCTGTGTTTTGAGAGCAGCGATTATTAAATATTCGTTTTCTTCAAGCACCTCAGGAAGATCAATTGACAGGTTCTACTTTACCATCATCTTCTGTAAGTTGATGGCTACAATAGTCTGTTACATGACAACCCATTTCACTGATGTTAAGGTAACTTAACGTAAATTTTCAGGTGATAAAAGGCAGATTTCGCTTAACGACTACTCGTTATACTCAAAATTATATGAGATCAAATTAGTCATTTGTTAGTCTCATTGAATGGCGAACCATTTAGTAACATAATATTGCTGTGTGCAACACTGTTGATGTACTTCCTACCTAGGTCTAATGGAAAAACAAGTTATCAACTTGTGGAGTTTTCCTTTTTAATTTACTTCATATTGCTGTGGAGAATGATTCTTGGTACTTTGAATGAGGATGAGTATAGCTTTTCCTAGTCAAAGTAAAGGTTTTCCATTTCAAAATGAATGTTTTCCGTGTCAAAATAAATGTTTTCTACTTCGAATTGAACTGTTTTTATGTCAAATATATTAATGAAGCGTAAACACTTTTGTCTTTGAATATCGAAACATTGAACGAAGCCTTCGACAATAATTGATGAAAATAAATCAACACATAAACGAACGGGATAAAAAATTGGAGTATCAAACATTGGATTGGATTTTCTTTTTCCCGATTCGCTCATTTCCAGTTGGTAGTTACTGACATCAGTAGTAGATAGATACCAGAATATCGCAACAGTTTTAGGTACCTACATTACTAGATTCAGTATTCAGAACCCAACCAAGGAAAGCGAATATCAACGTAACGTAAACTTGAATTGGTCTGGATGTATGAATTGAAATTATTTTTTATTTTACTAAAAATGAAAAGTAGAAGGTTGAATAAGCTGATTCAATCAAGAGGAAAAATGAATCAGCCATCCAAACTCCTAAGTCCTAAGACCTTCTAGGACAATCTTTATGTTGCGATTCACAATCGTATTGCTGTTATTTCTGTTGAAGCCTGTATTGGGAGAGAACTGCAGTGCTCGTTGATATTTTTCTAGTTAGCTTCCGTTAGTTGTCCTTAGATTGAAGATCCTAAGAAAAGTCTCCCTCCCCGTTTTGTGGTCATTTACCAGACAGCAAAAAAAGAAAATACAATCCAATTTTTGTACCACAAGGGGCAATAGGTCCCATTTTGTCCATGTTTTGTTCCATTTTGATCAATTTTCGTTTCAGTTCTGTTCAATGTTTTGGTGTAAAAAAATTGATAAATGTCAAATTTGGAGAACGTGTTTACGCTTTATCAATATATTTGACATAAAAACTGTTCAATTTGAAATAGGGAACATTTATTTTGAAACTTCACCTTTATTTATTTATTTTTTTTTCTTTTTCAGAAAACCTTTATTTTGTTTCGGAAAAACCTTTAATTTGACTAGGAGAAGCTATATTTGACTTGAAAACAGTTCAATTTAAAATGGGGGGGCCTTTATTTTGAAACGGAAAACATTTATTTTGTTTCAGAAGACCTTTATTTTGACTAGGAAAAGCTATATATCCCTAATTACTTGATTATTATGTTTACTGAAAATGACTGTACCCAATTCGACGCTGTGCATCTACCCTGTGTTTTGAGTGCAACGGCTATTAAATATTCGTTGTCTTCAAGCATAACAGGAAAATCATTTTTGGCAAATTTCTCTTTACCGTCAGTCATCTATATATTAACTAAGCAGCAGCAAATACGGTATATATTTGGGGGAATGAGTGAAGGACGGGCAGATAAGTCCCCGGACTGTCCACCAGGACACCATTCACACCTGGGCCCTCCTCGGGCCTTCACCTCAACGCCAATCCCTTCCCAGACCAAGTGCCGCCCCATCCCCGAATCTATATCTTATGCTGACGGCTACAATCACCTGTTACATCATTAAGTGTTTTTCCATTACTGAACGGTGCTGCTGATGTAATGTATATTTTATGGCCAATGATGATAAAAGGCGCTTCTGTCAAAGGTATTGGTGGCGTGGCTGACTACATGACTCTCTCTAGATGCATTCCCCTTCCCTTTGTAATCTTGGCTTGCGTACTCGAACTCAGTCGCGAGCTGTAAGGCCAGAGGGACATTGTGTACGTCACTATTGACGAATCTTTCAGCATTATAGCGTTTTTGTCTGAGAGCTTAGTGACGAACTACATTCCATACATTCAAAAGGGGTTCTAGGGTGTAGCCAGTTACACTCCTTTGCCAAAGATGTCACTCTTTAGTAATCTGAGGCTCTGAAACTTCTTATACCCGATGGTCAATGTTTAAGTGATTGATCAGAACATATTTTTGTGGCTTGGAAGTCCACAATTACCTACCACAGAAATCCATATGGTAATTTATGGTGGATGTAACACTATCTATTGTTATATTCCCTACCTTAATGGAAAAACAAGTATCCTCGATGTGGAGTTTTCCTCTTTCATTCATTAATAATACTGAGGAGAATGATTCTTGGTACATTGATGTTGCACTCCTTAGTCAAAGATGTAACCGTTTAGTAATCTGAAACTCTGAAACTTCTTATACGTGAATTTATGCCCGATGGTCAATGTTTAAGTGATGAATCAGAACATGTTTTTGTGGCTTGGATAGCCACAACTACCTACCACAAAAATCCACATGGTTATTTATGGTGGATGCAACACTACCTATTGTTGTACTCCCTACCTTGATGGAAAAACAAGTATCCACGATGTGGAGTTTTCCTCTTTCTTTCATTATGATACTGAGGAGAATGATTCTTGGTACATTGATTTGTCACAATTGGATAGGTTGTAGGTACTGCTCAATGGTGCCCGTTAAGCTCATTTATTTTAGATAATCAACTTACGGTCAACTGCATTATTCTTCCACACTGCCTGTGGAACTTATCCCTAAAAATGTCGTATTCTCTTGCAGAATGATGCCCCCTCAGTTGCCTACCTGGCAAGATTGTCACGAGCTCTGGAGCAAAAAGCAAAGACGACAGATGAAGGAGCAAGCTGAAGTCCAGCAACTCCGTGTTGAAGATACTGGCGGGTAAGTTGTACTGAAGTAGAATTGTCTTGCAATTTATTTGCCCTTCACTACTTTCCCAGGGTTGGGAGGTGGCTTTTCTCAACAGTCAATTTTTTTATTAAGCTTGATTTCTCAAAGTCTTCGTGAATGATTCTGTTTCTTAAAAACCTTAGTCTTTTCTTCCTCAAATGATCGATTGACTGATATATTTTCTTGAGGTCTACTCGCTTCTAACAGTCAGATAAGAGGTTACATTACCCCGAGAAAGAGGTAACATTATATATTTTGTGAAATTTCTGCATGCACCCATGTTGTAATCTTTGTTAATTTGGATTTGGCACCACCACGAATATACTATACGTGTTCTTCTCCCTTCTCGTGTATTTGTTCGTTATTTGGTGGGAAATTCGTTCAAGATGCCCCAAAGCACATCAAATCTCTTCCCCCCTAGACTTAAGTTGCGAATCCGGGGTACGTATATAAACATGACGATAAAATGAACTATCTACGTCCATTTGACCTCGTGGGCCCACCGCAAACAGGAATTACATACGGAATGTAGATCACATTAGCACAACATCGTTTTTGGAAGTTTGCGCTAAAAAACGATGTTGTCATATTTTTGTGTGTTTTTCCCTGCAAAATTCGTTACTGATCCATGTGGGTGGTTTAGTTTGTTCAGTTTTGTTTTTGCTGTGGGCCGAACCTCGGCAATGTTGAAATTCATGCCAGTGTAGTTATTGGCTATTTACCTAGTTTACTTAATTAATGGGAAGAGTAGAATATCAAAGTGAGATCCTTTTTTAAAAATCCTTCGCGGTTGATAAAGAGAACATACTGACAATGCGTCATAGTAGAAGACCAACATTGATTTTGACTACAGTTTCCTGTGGATTTTTGAGTGTTTATTACATTGTTTGTCCGTAGTAAGTGACGGTGTTAGTTAACAATTGCTGATTGATACACCATCAAAATTTTAGGCAGGTAGGTAATCATGAGTGAACTTCATGTTTATAGAATTAGCGATCCTCTCAAAAAATTCAAGTCACAAGTTTAATTTTCTCAGTCTCATTAGTCACTCCAACCCTGTCTATTGCATGTTTAAGTTGTACCTCAGTACGTTTATGTTGCATTTTATTAATTTATTATTACTTTTCTTTCACGTAGTTTTATTTTGCATTCTTCATTCAGGTGCATTATTGTCAGAATGAACCTTGCTTACTTTTTTTCACGTCTTGTGTTTCTAGTTTTTGTTGTTTTAAGTAGCCCTATTGATTCCAGATCTCCAAACAAATCAAGAAATGATCGAGTTGACAGGTATTTTTGATTTCTGTTTTTACCTTGGTTTAGGAAACTATTATGAAGTGTTCGTCATGAATAATTAATGTGAATAATTAAGTCATAAATTAATGTGATGTTCTGTTCTATTCGAGTTCATAATATCGCGTGCAGTAGTAAAGATCCAACATACAAAGGGCCAGTTTATCAATTGCGAATAACAGGAGTTTAGGAGAGATTTAACTAAGAGTAAGAACTAAACTTCAGTTATTTCAATGTTGACGTTTATCCACCCCCAGTTAGAGCCAAACTGGAGTTTAAAATTAACTGGTCCTTGGGAGGCCTGATAAAAATTTAACTGGAGATTATTGACGACATTCCAACCTGAAGAAGCGAGCCAGTTTCAGTTTAGTTCGAGTTTCTAACTCAAATTCAATATCTCTACCTTGGAAAAATACGGAAATCGTTGATAGGAATTAATATTTGGTCGATTTCGGACCATTGTTCTTGTGAGTTGACGAATTTTGAATTATTTTCGATGGATTCGTGCTCAGGGACGGTAGGGTAGGAGTAGAAGAAACAATCACATGATATTCTGAAAGGTATCGTAATAGGTACTGTTTCAAATCATGTTGGGTTTATAAATGATGTGCCTAATTTTGGTGACGACCTCTATTCCCAACTCAGAGGAAAAGTTTCGAGTTGATGTTTCCGACTATCTCTCATCGTCCATTAGTCTTTGGAACGACGCTCAGTAGAGTCAAATCTTAGCCAGTTTTTGGCAAAAATTAGGCTCCACTCCAAATTTATAGGACTGTTGCGCAGTTCGAATATATCCCATGTGCACATACATAAGATAGCTAATTAGCTCCCAAAACCTCAAAAACCACCAGAAAATGCTCGTTTTCGACCATTGAACAGCCCAAATTTTTGTTGTAAGTACGAGTATGTCTCAGAGAAGAAAATGTGAAAGTCGGTTCACCCCAGAACTTCTCTAGCGCTACCTAGCGTCGACTTGGACAGCCCTGGGCTGAGGGCTCCATCATTTCGGTGTGATTGTTTCTCTTTATTGTCGCGAGGTATTTTCATTTTCCAAAGCAGGAGTACCCAAAAAATATTCAATAGTGTCAATAACTTTTGTGCTCAGTGAGACTGAACCATCATTTAGCTACCGATTCTATTAATTTAAGCTTCAATCTTTCTGTTGAACGAAGTCCTAGTTCAGTTGTTCATTAAATTCAACGTGTCTACATCCTTGTTCAATAAGTCAACTTGTTTAATTCAACAATATCTATGTCATCCGATTTAGAAGACGGAGAAGTACCTCCTGATTACACTTATGAGAGCCAATGCTAGGATACAAGATTCTCATTTATTTTTAAATGTCAAATTTACGGAATTACGAAAAATAAAAAGATTGATAAATTATTGGCCGAAAAAGTTTGAAAAACTGCTCAACACCCCTCTCGTACTGCCTTAATTTTTACTGGATTGACCTCAATGTGCGCTCGGTGGTCTTCTCGCTCACCTGACACAAGACCCAGTAATGACTCATTTGAGTTTATGTTGAGGCAGAATTTATGTATCACTCCATCCCATCTCTTCCTTCCAGAACCCGGGTGAGTAGCAATATCTTTAAAATATTGGCAATGGGAAGAGTTTTTCTGCTTGACCTCATTTTCAATCACACTGACAACAACCAAAATACCCTCCTGTGCTCGAAATTGTTCAACTGAATATACTAGGGTCAAAAACAAAACCGGCTTCATTATCAAGTTACCTAATAAATGAAAAGCTCACGTTGTTGGATCTTTGTCTGAAGGTACGGTACGTATAACTAGGTATGTAAGTTGGAGATAGTCCTGTTCAGAAGGCAACTCCCGGTCGAGGTGAACTTCTTCAAACACAGTCAAAAGATCATTGAGTGTGACTAATGGCCCACCGAAGCTATAAATCGATGATGCTATTTGCATTGAAGTGTACACAGATTATTCAAAAAGTGATGAGACTTTGATAGAAGATGCGATGCATCATTTGCTTTGTCACTAAAACGACATGACTTCTACAACCGATGTGATTTGAAAGAAGATTACATTATGTAATTTTTGTCTTCCTCCACTCCGAATTTTATTTACACTCAGTAGTGTGAGAGGTTTTACTGCCACCCCCGAGTCACTATTGTGTTCAACAGCAAATTCTCCCGATTTAACAGCCTATCGATATTGCTCCCTTTTTTTTAAAAATTTATTTGAATTTTTTCATTTTTTTTTCAGTTGACTTTTTTTTCTCTGCTTCTCTTCTTCCAGAGCGTTGTTGCCACATCCAATTTTTTGTTTCTCCTGTAACTTCTACAAATCAGTTAATTACTCCCTGTAAATTCTACAAATTACTCCCTTAGTTAATATTTCGTTTCAGATTAACACTGAAGACGTTTTGGAATGTTTTTCTTGATTCATAATTCGAAATAGGTTATATTGTTTGCCCACTTTCATGTTGAAATTCGTTACAATCTATTTCCTCCTCTCGAGCTTGCAGTGCTCTCAGAGTCGGTCAACCCGGCTCTAATGAGTCTCTTGGTTTATCCACTAACTCTGATTTGTGCTAATCAACGTTTTAATTCGTCAGTACTGTTACTAATCCGATTGTCTACGTGATGCACGTTCAATTCCACTTTTACGCATGCATTCTGTTCGTTCGAATATTTACTTCATATATAGTGCAGTTCTCATAGTCCAACGAAGGGACGAACGAGTGTCGGATTATCAAAAATATTGCCAGACTCACGTAAAAAGCTCTAAGAAAAACGATATTTTCTACTAGGTAAATGTCTACTAGGACTTTTAGAAATCCTGGAAATGGTCAGTCCTATCGACTTGGGAGTTAGTATATTTCACGGTTTCATATTTATATTACTATCAATCCGGAATGATGAGTGGCTCTACAAAAAATTGATATTTTGAAATTGGTGTCTAGGCCATTTACTTACTAAGTATGCTGATCTACATGGTGGTATATATTTTGCCCTCTATACGGTCATGTTTAAAAAACACCGTCCCTTGGAAATACATTGGGTTTTTCGTACCTCTCGTTTCCTAAGAATTTTACCAATATAGGGTCCCCAATGGCCTTATAATGTTAGAAAATCAACAAGTGGGAAAACTAACAGCTTTCATGGCCGTATTAGACAGTTTTGTTCTTCCCGGTGTCTCTTGATGGAAACGTGGAGAGTGTTTCCGGAACTTGAACATCTTTCCTTCAGAACATGAAGACCTTCCCATAACGTGACAACTTTCCAGAACTTGAAGAGTTCGTTCTTCACGTTCCAGAAACACTTTTCACGTTACGGGAAGGTCTTCACGTTCCGGAAACATTCTCCACGTTTCCATTGAGAGACAACTCTGGGAAGAACAAAAACTATCTATTGTAATAAACAATCTAAAATAGGAATTAAAACAAATCATTACAAGAATCCCTTTCCCACCACCACCTCCCATCTTTCGTTTGGCGCCCGCTCAGTCAAGGCCTCCGTTTGAACCAAAAGTTGACGGTTACGTATCTATGGTTTACTGTAGGAACTAGTAGAAATGTCCCTCAATGTTATACTCGAAGAGTTAGACCCGTCAGTACTGTTGTCCCGTTTGAACCATCATGTTACACCTGGGATGAGGTTTTGAAGTGTGAACATCAATGCACACAGTAGTTTCCTCTGGTCATTTTCTATTCAATCTGGCTGGAATCTAGATCTGTGCAAACGTTGTGATGATATTATTGTAATGTACGAACGTGGTCCGCCATTGAAATAATCATACAATTTGGCTAGCCTTGCTTCCATCTATTTATATGTGATCTTATCAGTAGTTATTCTTTTGTTACACCCATTCAATTAATATTCAGGCTTAAATACTTGTTGCAGCTCGTCTAAAGCTCTCAAGATGGAAGCATCGAGCATGAATTCACGTAGAAGTGGCTATCACAACTCCATGGGACCTCCGATGGATTCGCCTCTCAACAACACACCCCCCGTTCCAGTCCCTGTGCGGCAACTCAACCACACAAAACCTAGTCATGAAGATCTACTGAACAAGCAGCTGTCCAGTCTTGCGCATAGTCTGGCCAACAAGCAGCCGATTCGAGTTCATCAACTTCTCGCCCTTCATGGGGATAAAGAGGTTGGTGTAATACCTCATTGATTTGAGAGTAAATTATGAAAGTAAATTTATTGGTAGTTTAGAGTTAAAACCTGTTGGAAAATGGTGACACTCAGGGACTGATAGGTGCTACTGTTGGGAGCAATCTCACAAAGCCTAATTGGCTCTCTGTGGTCCAGGTGAGTGAAAATATGTTGTAAAGAATGGGCTTATCATATCACCTTTGCTCAAAGACCGCTGGTATGTCTCTCACAACAACCACCAAAGCCTCAGGATAGGCGGGCAAACTTCATAACACTCACCCAGTACATCCATCTCCTCTCGAATCTCCTTTTATCACCCTTATCTTCGTGATCTGGGTCTCCTGAGAGATACTCAAAACAAAACAAACAACTCAGAAACTTTGAGATTCACAACATAAAGATATTTAATAAAGAAACATGTCTTGTTCTCTTGTTCTGCGAAATGAATTGAACATCTTTTGATTGATATAAAAATTGGATCAATTTTTTAGCCTTGGTTAACCTTGGTGGTAATATGGGTATTTAACAGTTTTGTTATAAGCCGTTGATAATGCTCTTAACGAACGACGAATATCTCCAGTCTAATGAGTGCAAAAACAAACCATAAGGCCTCGAATTTCTTTGTTGAGCCTAAAACGAGTTGTTTCTTTAAGGCCTCAATGTATGCTTTTAACCAAGAAAAACATTTTTCAGAGTGATCCTGCCACGTATTCTTTGGTGGATACTCTCAGGAACGAATTGCGAGTTGCTGCTGCGAGGAGTAATAACGGAAACGGGAAATTGGACCCCAAGCAAATGGTGTTCTATCCTTTAGGTAATTATAAAACCAGCTCTTAGATTCAGTGGTCTGAAATTATATCTTTGGTTGCCCGTTTCTACTTATTTAGGGCTGGAAAACAAGATTAGGACCATGGAAAGAATAGTAATTGTTTCTAAGAGTAGAAAACTCGAATGAAAATCAAAGTCGTTTGAAAAAACAGCGGCCTGCCCGCCAGAACCTAACTTACATTACACAATCAAAACCAACGACAGATAGCGCTAAATTCGCCCAGCCCTCAAACGATGATAAAGGCAAAACGATGCAAAAGTTGAACAGTTGCAACGATAAACAAAATCAACTAATTTACCAATAAAACACTTAACTTTTAACTTTAAAATTTTGAGTTGAATTTATTTTAATATTGAAATTTCAATTGATGACAGCTCCGAATCGAATTATAGAAATGCCGAAAACCTATTTTAAATGTATCAATTATTAACGGGTTATTATTAGAGTTCCTATAAACTCTGATGGCCGAGGCAGTTTTGGGGTTATTATTTTGGGCAGTATCCCCCTTAATAGAGAGTTCCTGGTAGTTTTGATACGATTGATGCGGGTTGCGATGCCACGGTTGTCCAGGGCGAGCCAACGCGAATGCTAACCCCATCTGACCAGATGGCAACAATTTACCGTAGTATCTTAAAGTGACGTTAAACATGAATTGTATCTTGTAGTGACAGGGAAAGAATACATACTCTTGATAGGATTCTTGATTCTTCTTAGAAAGAAAAGCGTTTCCCCGGTCTCCTTGATCATCCTTCACTACACTCACACAAAAGAGGGGTTGAGGCTCTACTCCTCTCTTTCCCCGACGCCAAGTTGTCTGTTGTGCGAAACAAAATATGTTCTTCTCGTTTAATTACTTCGACAGGCATTAGGTTACCTCTTTTGGGCGCAGAAAAACAAAACTGTTACCGGGATACTAGGTTACATTAGATACGATACTACAATACGATTGATTGGATCCGGTAAACCGGATCGTATGTATATTAGAGAGTTCCTAGTAGTTTTTTATACAATGCGACACCACTGATCCGAGATGCGATACCACGGTTGTCTAGGGCGAC
>JAEMON010000005.1:26464731-26475842 GCA_030264115.1 Lygus lineolaris
TATAAAACGAGGGGCACAAGCAGTCAAATTTGTAGGTGATGGCGCCATGTACAACTCAAGTTTTGGGGTACATGAATGAGTGAGGGCCTTTAATGCAGTAAGGGGTGGTACAGCAGTAGAGGAGAGGTTCATACCATTTGAAGGGGGTACTTGGAGAGCTTGGAGTCTGAGTGAGTGGAGGTCATATGACAGTAGGGGGCCATACAGGAATACGAATAACACGGGGTAAGGAGGTTGTTTTGGGGTAACTCAGCAGATTAGCCCACCACAAGCGCTGAAAATTCTAACAGAGCGCTCTGATGACAGCCTTGATGATCTCTAACAACCATCTTGTCTTCTTTTATTTAAATGACGGTTTCAGCCCCCAAATATGTAATTTTGGATTCTAAACCAAAATACTGGGAATCAAAAACTATAGAACCCCTTGCATGTTCAGGAGGAGGGTTATTTTCAATCTATTCATCCAATTTTTTTCGAAGGAGTGTTATTCTGTCGGTGTTTCTGTTCGCAGATTTTGCCTCGAGCCTCAGTCTTCTGTTGGTAGATCGTTTTTTGCACCTGGCGTTACGTTCACTTCACTCTCTTCATGCCTTATGGTAGGTTGAAATGGGCATCTTCTGCATTTGAAGCTGTATAATTTTATTATTGTATATTTAATAAAAAGGAATTGTAAATCACAATAAAATACAAATCCTTGCCTCTGCAAATCCCTCGTCTGTTCGTGGGTTTTTGTGTTTTCTGCTCGTATTTTGAGTTTGTGCGATTATTTTTATCTGAGTTGCCGCGGTTGTTTGCTGTGCATCGCAGCACATCTGTAATACTTAGAAGGTAAGTCCCAGCCTGAGCATATTAATTCATTCGAGTGTGGCTCTCATACTGAATACTATTTTTCTGGTTTGGCATGGGGCGGCGAGGGCCTTACTGATAGTGGAGCTTTCTCCCCAGAGCTGGTCCTGGTGTACAAACCAGGTTCCCTAGGGGAGGGAAAAAGTGGTGCCATTTCGAGCTCTTGATTATGTTTAGCTCCAACAACCTCTATTTTTAACATTACTCTCTCTTCAGAATGGATCAAATAGGATTCTGATATTATTATAGTTTCATTGTTAGAATAATTGCTTAATCCGCATGGTTAACCTTATTTTATGAAACTACCTAGTTGTATGTCTAGAATGCCATGAACCTACTGCAATCAATAGCACTTTTAGGTAGATAGGTACCAACCTGCTATGGATGCCTCTGTGATGTATGTTCGCAGAGGCCTGAAATCTGGGTGGGGGAGCCTGTGAAGCATTCTGGTTGGTCGGCCGTTTGGTGTCAAAATCGTGGGAGAGATTGAGAGTAGCAGCAGCAGTTGGTAGATACAGTCCAATGGCTGCCCAACAGCCTGCCACTCAACTAACCTTTGGCCAGGGAGATTAAAGCAAGGGTTAGGGGCGGCATCAAAGTTTCACAGTAGCTATGTCTTGTGTTGAGATATGAAAATTCATTGTGGATACCAAAGTGTCTTTAGAGTAGCCTACAAAACACAGAGAAGTAATGTAAGCTGAATTATGTGATACTGGAAGCTCCTAAGGTCTAAAATTATACAGCTTAAGGCAAGTGGCAGTATGGCTGACAGGTTAGCATCACGGATTTTATGGAGATTCCTTTCGACGTTGAGAGCTTTGAGGTTCAAATCCGGGGTAGTGCACCAACTTTTTTGGCTTCGCATGTTCACTATAGAGATCACTGCAAGAACAGTAGGAGAGAACACTCAGATGGGATGGTCTTCCCTATTACCTCTATTAAAAACGTTTCCAGTCCAGATAATTCAAAATAAAATTGTTCATGTACAAAATTCAGAACAAAAATAGAAGAATCCCAGAAATAGATTTAGCCCAACCATTGATCTAAGGATATTGCATTCTATCTGGTTAGGTTGCGCCGTTGGAGACCATTAATAACTGAGGAATAACATAATAATAATAACGTTTAATAATAATAATTAATAATAACGTTGGAGACTATTAATATTTGAGGAATGTACCTATTCGAAATCAAATGGATGAGACTGATACCAATCTATGTATTAGATTCCACCGGTCAGTGCAATGTGCACTCCACATTGTCGTACGTCGGCACGTGTTGATTAGGCGGGAATAGATACGGATTATATCTTTGGCGGGAATATAGAGTTTGGCCAGCGCCATCCAGCCCAGCTTGATCTTCGTTATGAGCCAGAAATTTACTAATAAATAAGATCAAATTAATGTGTATGAAATTTTAAAACACGGTAGATTGTAAATATTGGCACGAAGCGAACTTATTTTGTGAACGCGCTGTTGGCAACATTGTCATCCCTACTGGCTTATCAATAATAATTGATAAGAATGTTTACTAGACGCGTATTCCAAAATACCTATTGATGTTTGTGAAATTTGTATTGATGAACGTTTCCGTGCGTATCGCTTATTTGAGTGGTTATCAAACGTTGCATTAATTCAATTGTTTCCGGTAAGTAAATAATCAAGAGTCGGTCATGACAACGTTGGAGAACCGGTGGAGTCAAGAGGCGCTGAAAGAAGCATGGAGCCAAATGTTCAGTTATTCTTTTTACCAAAATCATTACGAGAACCTTGACGTGCAGTGTATTTTGATGTTACTAGAAGGCGGACTCAGTCATGTCAAAAGTGGGTATCTGAAATATCTCTCCTACTTAGTTCAAATCGCACTAATCAATCCAAGAAGTCCTTAATAGAATAGTCTAGTAGTACCTACCGAGGAAACATTCCTTTGTTCTCGGTTTTACTCACCTCTTCTTGGTTTTACCTACCTAGATATAGATTTTAATGGAAACAGACCCATACCTGATCAAAATTGTCCAGAAAGCTTTAAAACGCAAAAAGCAAGGGGACATTTCGATTTTGGACTCTTTGGAGGACAAATGTTTTTATTAGGTACCTACCTCTTGCACGAACACATGTGCAAGTGCGAATACAACACGAATGCTTGTGCTTTTCAAAAGTAGTGTGAAACCATACCTCAGGTGTCTTTCGATTCTATTTAGAGTTCTATTTTTTGTTGTATACCTACTTACGGGATGATTCCAACCAACCATTGCACTAAAACAAATACACTAACTTCCTATTGTTTGTTTTTTAGAACTTGGTATGGCTTATTCTGCATTAAAGGCGTCTGAAAAGGAGTTGCTGGTAGAACTGGAAAAGAAAACAAGCGAATGTTGGACTTTGAAAGACAGGTAGGTATTGCAGTGATATTGTTTACCTTAATAACAAGGTTTACCTTATTATTAACAAGGTTTGTTCGCACAGACAGTCCGCAATCGTTCTATCCAGGCCACATTCCTTTTATCGCGTTCACACAGCGTCAGAACTGATCCAGGGATCGGAACTGGGCTGTTCGGATAGACAGTCTTGGATAGAAAAGGGCTTCCACAATGCTGCACTTCTTGAACACACTGTGCAGCTCACCGGATTCCCAGACTCAGCATTCTATTCTTACAGTCACTTTCACCTCCAATATCCAAATCCACTTGAATACGTAAACGTGAAACCGGAGGAATACAGACCTCCTCAATGAGTAAAAAAGAACCCTATCGCATCGAGCTCGCACTGCTCACCCCTGGGCTCACATTGCCAAGACGAAGAAAAGGGCCTCTGACGAAAAATGATGGATCCCAGAGCTGAAACTCGATCAAACCCCCACACGAGCACAATCAACACCACTTATCACATCTGAGAGGCACTGATAAAACAATAATAATGACCATCGGCATAAATCACCACAGTGTGCTGCACTGGGCAGAAGAGCACAAGTTGATGAAAATAAAATGCTAGTAAAACCAACTCACATGCAAATTACATATTACATAACTACTTGCATTTTTTCAAAAATGTTCACAGGATGGGTAAGCCTTGTCTGAAGTGTGAATCACTGGAAGCATCTCTGGTAGACGCCGAGAGGCGTGCTAAAGAGGCCCAAGCACGAATGGACTCTATTGGTAAGGTGCCCTGCTGAGATGTTCTATGTTGCACCATTCTGTTCATAAGTACTTATTGTCTTCTCATTTTGTTCCTTTATTGCAGCCAATATTTTGAGGTTAGGAGATAAATTTGAGCAGTCCCAGGGTCGAAAACGAAACACAGCATATGACTTGGTTTCTCAAATGATATTGGGTACTTCACCCCCATCCAAGAAAAAGAAAACTGATGTAGTAAGTAGAAATAATATTATACTTTTTCGTGGATAGGTGCCTAATCATTATGTTGGGAGGTAATTAAAAGAACTCAAGACAAATATTCATGGTGCAATAGTTACCTATCTGAGGCAAGCATCAGTGATAGTTAACAACATCTGACCAAGATTGAATTTTTATGAGCTATACAAATGGGTTGGAAGTCGGCCGATTCCTTTCTAGAATCTTCTTTTGGGTTGATACTACTTTGCTGTTTCGTCCTTGAACAGCCTATTTAATGTGAGGTCTCTGCGCCTATGAGTGCATAAGCATTATAACATAATTATTGCCCCAATGCGCCAGTAGACGCAGTGCAGTACCTACTGTAATATTGCGAGGTGACGACATCTTTCACGTTTCTCAAGTATAGTCAGTAAGTGGGGACCTAATAAGTACCTACTCAGCGGTAACAGTATCAAACACGTTATTACAGGGTCAAAATGATCCTCTGATGCTTGCCCAGACGTTACTTTAACTGTTCCTATCCACTTTCTATGTGCACCGACCATAGATTGATATTGTTGCTTTACTCTGCACTGGTAGGGCGTGTTCCCCTTCATTCCCTTGTAAGGGGGGGTGTTGGCCATACGATAACTACTCTGGGAAATCTCGTTCGATACTAGAAATCGTAATCCATAAACCGTGAGCATTAACAAAAGTTTTCGAGCTAGGTCCGACGTTTTGAAAATGATTGTCCTGCCCTATTTCCCCACTTCAAACGTTATTGTAGTTTTTCATCTCCTTTGCTTGAACAATTATATGTACTTACACGTGACTGTTGATTGTGGGAGGAGTTCAACTTGAATATAGAAGAAGCAGGATGACCATCAGCACTGATATACTTCAAACTGACCGCTCAAAAGATAGCTGGGCCTATGTAAAACTAGTTGAGTGGCTAGGTAGGGCTACGTAAATCTGACGTGTTTTGTTTTAAAATAAACTAGTAACCATGGGTATGGGTTGGAATGGGATTAGGAGGATGGAGGGTGTCAAGGACATTTGTCCGTGGATGGATTAGGATGAAGAGTCGCATCAATAGTGCTGACGGGTAAAGAGAAGAGGGCAGGTTTTACCTCTAAGATTTACGTGTCATACCAGTGTAGGGTTAATAGGGGTATTCATGGTCCAGGATATTCGACGTCAAATCGTCGAAGTGGGACTTTGGAAGTGAGCTCATGAACATGTGGGACGTAGCCGGGGCGGCTCTGATTCGAATTTACCACGTGCTGGAGGCTTCGAAAATCCGTATTTGACGTCGAATATCGAAATGCAGCAGCATTTATACTAGCAGTAGCCTTCGATTTTCGACCATTCGCCGGTGAAAAATGTAGGAGCCTCATGGTACCCTGGAGTTTCGAATATCAAATTCGATATTCGACGATCGAATCAGACCATGAATACCCCTAATATCAACTCGTTGAACTAGTATATGTATATCAAGCATTGAAGAGAAAATCGGGGGAAAAATACTCTACTACTATTATTTAGATGTCTCCCGAGAAGCATGAAATCCTTGCTTGTGACACGGCTGATGTACTGGCTGAAAAGAAGAGTGATGCAAATGGAATCATACCCGCTTCTGTTCAGTTGTCCCCCAGAAAGTCAACTCTTCCTGAGTCTCTTCAAACATCTAAAATCAACGTAATACATTATTATTTATCATTTGAATACGTCTTGATGGGGAAGGATACCCTTCATTGTACTTGTCATAATAGCCACTACCATTGATTTTTGTATTCATTCGTTACCTGCTAACTAACAGAAGAAATACAATTTTTGTGTTTATTTCAAAATAGGTACAAAAAGCTCCACGCAGCCCAGTCATCAATGTAAACTTCATACCTACTAGCCGCTCCCGCCCTTCACTTTCAAGGAGTTGTGATCCTCCCCCTTCCACCTCCAAAGCGTCTAATGTCAAGAAGAACCTTTCAGCGGATTTCGGTGAAAAGAAACACGAAAATGAAATTTCTCCGATCAAAAGTTTAGTATTCGATTTAAAGAAAGGCCCACCTCCACTCGATGACACACTGAAAGATTATGTCAAGGAAAGCACAGGGAAGCTATTGGATAATATATGGTAAGTTACCGAACAACTTTCCAGTACCTACCTATGTGGCTTGGAGGGGACAACATCGAACGGTGCGATAGGGGATACGGCAAGCGTCACCGACTATATAGATGTGCATTTAATGCGTTTGCATAATCTCATAATTCTTCAGAATACCGCAGAACCACGAATTATCACCTTTTTTTGACTGATTGCGTCATTAATAGGCGTTTATTGCAGCATATCGCATTTCTCGCATAGTGCATTATTCGTACCCAAGAGGCGGTAGACCTGCAGAAAATGTGTTCTATTAATAATGTATGTATGTACAGAGATTCGTTCTTCAAAATTGCTGCATGAGAGAGTTCTATATCTCAAAAGTAACATGGATCTGTTTTTTTTAGCGTGCGACGTGAACGTGAGGTAATATAGAAGGGCGGGTCCCGAGCAGTGCAGGCTCGGACAGGCTTTGGGGAATCGCAAGCTAGTAGGGATGGGCGATAGTCGGTACAATAGTTCTGCATTATCGATAGGCCGATACTAAAGTGGCTTCCCTTATTCTGTACGTTCCTGTCCATTGAAAAGTCCTCTCCGGGTTTTTGCATATTTTTGCATCATGAAAGCATTTTAATTGCATTTTGGCCGCATTAACAGCCCATTTCTATAGCATGTTAGCCGCATGAATTTTGGGGGTGTGAAACAATATTAGAAGTATGGAAAAATATTTACCTAGTTGTTTCTAAGAGTAGAAAACTCGAATGAAAATCATGGACAAATCGAATGCAAAAGCTGCATAGTTGCAACGAAACGAAATTAACACATTTAAAATAAGTATCAGATTGTAATCACAGTTTGAGCATGGATTTGGGCAGTCTGCTGGATGTATGTTGGTCATATTTTCTGGAGCTGAGAACCAAATGGAAGACGTCCATGGATGCTTGTGACGTCGATTAGGTGTGGCAAGAAACAAGTCAAATTCAATAAATAATTCCTTGAAATTATAATATCTCTTCCCTCAAAACGCCTTCGTTTTTGTCTCTTTCAGGTACTTTCATTTTTTTTTTCAGTAAAAAGAAAAAAAAAAACCTTGCAAGTTCTCCCATTTGAATAATTATAGGTACCTGCGTAAATTATTATCAATAGGTACACTCTGGTGCTCTTGGAAAATAAAATCGGTGAAATTAGGTATTTTGGGATACCCAAACAGCCTATACTGCGATAGATCATACTAGGCACTCGAGTCATGAAAGTGTATCGCATGGAGTGTTATTGTTAGCATACTTTTTTTATACTGTTAGTTAATCGCATACTTTTTATATGGGTATAATCATCAATTTTTTTCTGAAAGATAATGAAAAAATAATGCTCAAAAGAAACAATAATGAAATCATAGGTCACAAATAGTGTATCTGTAATTTTAGAAAATTTATTGAAATATTTATTATTGTAATATGGCGGGAAAGTGACGTAAAAAAGGATGTTATCTGTCATTGGCCAAACCTGTCCAAGATTCCAACCAAACAAAACGCAACACATAGCCCCACACTGTTCTGCTCCTGATTAATGAGCATAGAATTTACTTGATTAATAAATTGATTGAACCAATTAATTATTTATTTATTTTAATTAAGTATTCCTGTTTTCACTGCTCCCGATGCGATCTCAGCACATTCTTTTTCGGTTCAGTTCTTTCAGTGTGACGTATGAAAGGGTTTCTCAAGAGTCTTTGGAATGCCGCCTGTTATTCAAACAGCTGAGATTTTATTCCAAGTTTTCTCCTCACCAAAACGATTAACTATTTTTTTTCTTTGTATTAACAGTGTTATTTTATTCCCAATAACAATAAAAAGGCAGAAAAAATTTGATTTTCTCATAGACGATCATTCCCCATTGGCCAGTCAGGTGTGGAAGAATTTCTAAATTCAGGCTTCTTTCCAGGTTTAGTGATGATGAAGATGATGTCAGCAAAAAGGAAAACAGAGTTGAATCCAAAAACGAAGCTACGCCAAAGTTAACTGAAGACAGCCCTGCGACTGCTGGAGTGATTGCTGAAACGCCTTGTCCTAAACTGAAGAAGCCAGACTTCTGGGTGTTGAAAGAAAAACGAGGAGCAGGTGAAATTTCCAAGTCCTCTGGACGGATGATGAGGCAAATGAAATTGGAGTTGGGCTTCAAAGTGAGTGATACTCGATTTACTACGCTTGTAAAAACACTTTTTAACGAATTGGGATATTATTGTACTTACAAGCACAAGCACTACTTGAGCCATTTCTTCCTAAAATCAGAGAGGACCCTGAATTCAATGGGTTAGGTACTGGTTCGATCTAATTGGGGAACTCCAGCGTTTTATGTTTTAATTTTTTTCTAAACTGCTTGGAGTGTGGTTCAACAAAATGGGTCCAATTCGTTGAGAAAATGAGGAAGACAGATGAAAATAGGGAATTTGTAAAATACTGGGAATTGGTGGTGGTTTGTTTCTGACTGTCACATAAGCATTGCAGAATGGATTTTTTGTAGTCGACAGACTACAATAAGCGAGGTTAGGTCACAAAAGTTGCGTTACGACTTTGTTATTTATGAGATGTAAAAAGTATAAAATGTCCCAAAAAATGCGTTACGAAATTGCTGGCTCCAATCCCAACGGTAGATAGAGTTTGGAGTTGGTTATTATAACATTGTTGTTGACACGTTGCTTTGCATTAAAAAATACAAGTTCGATTTTGCGGCCTGGTTGCGGTTGTGGCCAGGACAGATAAATTGGAAGTAGAAGAAGAAGAAGTTCGATTCTGGATGTTTCATGTCAAGTAAAAATTACTTGTCCTCATTTTTCAGAATTAATTATTTTATGATTCTAACGTAATTAATTGCTAGGTAGAATCGGGCGGGATTAAGACGAAGGGCTCGTCCGGATCTAACAGAAATGTTACAATAAGCGGGGTTAAAAGTATAGAGGTGTCACGAAAGTTGCGTTACGAATTTATTCTAGGTTCTACTGTACATATGTGTAAAAAGTATAAATATGTCCCAAAAGTTTCGATTTTTCTGTCGACTTTCCACATCTCTCGCGCAGAAAGTGAGGTCTTTGGATTTATTTTTAAATATCCATGGTACTTGTTTGGGCCTATATCCGTAGTACCTATCTGCACAGTACCCATTATCCATGACTGTGGCTTGTAAGGTAATGTACATGACTGGGCCCCTGGAAGGCTCAGAATCGGAACATGGATATTTTATTCTACAGTAGAGCGTCGAAAATCCGACCGTCAAAAATCCGAACACCTGAGGATTTTTTTGTATTTAATTAGAGCGGAATATATAAGTTTGCGGGCCAAACATACATATGTACATTATGTATGTACTCTACATATTTCTTCAAGAAACCAACTACAGTAATGTACGTAATATACATACATACATGCATATGTAGTAAATAAAAACTATCGTTTTTATTTCCTGTTCTGTATTCCAGAACTGTATTTTTCATTATGGGTATAAGCGGCATTTCTAGGTTATGTTCGAAAATCCGAACAAATCGGTAATCGGAACTACCTATGGTCCCGATTGGTTCGGATTTTCGACGCTCTACTGTACATACTTTTCTGTTCTGGGACAGTAGTAACAACTGGACTTTGCTTTGCGATTAAGGATCAGTCAATAGTAGATCAAAAACCCGGTATTGGATACAAATCTTGGAAATATCGAAAGAAAATATCGATACCATTAAATATTGAAAGTATCGAATCGTCACTATTCCAGCCCACTAATAATTCTTTTACCTACTGCCGGACAGATGTAAGATGTCTATGGAGGAAATTCTGAACGATGCGCTGGCGGCAATTCTAAATCTCTGTGAATTCTTTGGCATTACCAGCTATATTTTCTTAAAAAGACAGTACTAAATCGTTCCTAGAGGAATTAATATGGTTGTCGAATATCTCCAGGCGTTCGTAGGGGTATACCTTCAGCCAGACAGGTGTGAGTAACATCTTGGGCCCTTTAGTTCCTTTCCTACTGATGATTACTCATTCATTTGCGGTCGGGTTGGTTAATGATGATGGGAACATGGTACATGGTTGGTATCCTTGGTCACAGTTGAGTAAGAAGGAGTTTGAATTGACGTCTTAACTATTTTTCCATTGTATACGATACCGAAACACTACTCAATGTCTTTAATTTTTATGTAGAGAGTCCAAAATAAGGTGGATCTCTCGAAACTTGCAGCTGGCAAAGGGGGCCTTTTAGAAGATGTGAAGGACGATGATGACATCATAGTAGCCAGTCCAGACTCTCAACCAAGGTTAGTACTAACCAAGGATGAACTATTCATATAATATTGTTGTTGATTATCATTGATTTGGAGAGCTGAATCAATTTAGCAAAGCAAATATTCAATTATTGTATCAAAATCAAATGTGCGTCAATTCGACCGCAGGGTGGCCCTAGTCTGGAAAACCGACAAAATGGACAAAGTGAGGGATTTTGTAGCGCAGGGAATTTTAGAACGTACCTATTAGTACACTGTATTTTTGTTAATGTAATAACTCTCATCTGCTAATATTGCCTGGAGGTGGTGATCATTGTAGTTCATATACCTGTCTATAATTCCAATAGTACTACTAATACTTTGTTCGTACGTCAATCATTAACTTCGTTGCATAGGATTTTCATAATTATTATTCTTGAATCAAATTAAATCCATGGCAGTTTTTCAGCATTTTTAAGTTTGTATGTACAGGGTGGGGCAAAAGATGCGAATCAATTTTGAAAGGCTTCGGAAAGAAAACTACTCAACTTGGAGAAATGAACCTTTTAGCGAATTTTCGAAGAAAA
>JAEMON010000005.1:26502923-26517471 GCA_030264115.1 Lygus lineolaris
TTTAAATGTCCACTCCAGTAAAGCACAAAATCTTTACTCAATTCAAGGGTGTGGGGATTCACTTTTTTGGCACATTGGCACCAAAGAAATGATTAAAATAGAGTCTACCAAGTTCGTGTGGCAAACAGCTTCCCCATATTCAATGAATTGAACAACAATGGGAAACTTGAATGGTTATTTTTCATGCAGTAATGTGAACGATCTTAATGAGAGCTTTCCAAAAGGTACTATATGAGGGGTATCCGACGATTGAAAGTTACCGAAAATGGGTCTTGTAATTTGAACCTAACTGACGTCACTTTTGTGGAACCTAAATGACGTCACTTATTCTCTTTCAAGGCATACCATCTGTAATTTCAAGCTGAAAATGGGCACGATTGGGTTTTGAAGGACGCTGAATCTCATTTTGAGGTTCAAAAAGTCAAAATTGCTACCCACGTAGGTTCCCCATTCACGATCGTATCGATGTTTTTCTGAACTGACAAACATCAACAGGTTCAAGAATTTTGTGTTCATTATGTTGAAGTTTTTCACTTTTTTACGTCCTCCGTGGCTGCCGGTGATCCGATTGTCACGGAATTCATAAGGCTAGATCTCGACTACCATCCAAGTCTGAGCAAAATTGGGCCGTTCGAACGTGAAAAATCGGTGTTCACGGAAACTCACAGTTTTCGATGCGCAGAGACTGCTATTATTCCACTGTCCCGGGCGGAAATTCATAGGGGAACATGTTTATGGCGCAGCTTTCTGTGCTTTTGACCACAATTAAAAAAAAAAGAATTGAGCACTTATTTAGCAGTTTCAGATTAAAAATTAATACCATGGCAGGTACCTAGCTACTTATTTTGGGGTAATAGATTTCGGACACAAAAATGACCGAGGAATCCAAAATTCCCCATCAAAATTCGCAATATTTTCCACGGACCTTTTCAACGGTAGTTACTAGACTAAGGACTAGAAAAATAGATTGGTTTTCTTCGAAGATTCGCTAATAATGGAAGTATGGAAGGATCAGTCCTGTCGGTTTCAATTCACGTTATTCATTGAGGAAATATCACAGTCTTCTTTCGTGTTAATACCTCGTACACCTTATGATGGCATTAAACGTTGTTTGTTGGTATTATAATACTCGACTGTGAAAGACGGGTTTTGAATGAGAATTGAGAGGTCACCCACCTCTAACATTGAAAACTGATCATCTTGAGAAGTAACAAAATGCTAATTTGTCAGCAGAGCGTCCGTTTCATCAGGAGAGCGGTCATTTGGAACTGAGATGGCTGGTGTTGTTGTGATGGTGGGAATCGTTAAAATCTAGTTGCACGAGTCGATTCGCCGTGAAATTTCCTTCAGAACCGTTGAAACTCAAGAACTGGCAAAAACTGAGACGGTGTTGGGAGGGGTTGTCACTAAGCGACGATGTGTAACTATGATGAACGGATCTACTCGTATTCTTAAACAATTTATGTCTGTCTGTGTTACAATCATAGTCAAACACCTAGTTACCCCGATTTCTACCAGGTTCTTTTGTAGAATGATGACAATGTTGTTTCTGTCCAGGATAAGCTGTAGAAGATTACCCTTTATTAAAATTTTTTTAAATAGGTATATTATATAGGTAATATAAAGTAAATTTGATTTTTGAAATATTTCTTCAAGGAATCACCATTCTGACTCATAGACCATTCTGAATCGATTCCAGAAGTTCATAACTTTTTCCTTGTGTACCTACCTACCTATCTTTCCTATTAGAATGTGTTGGTTGCTGATGATCGAATTTTCAAACAATAATTTTAACCCATTTGGTGGGTGATTCTTATAGGAAATTTCACGCTGATTCTGAATATACCATATGTTCCTATGTTTAAGATGGTAATTTATAGAAAAAACCATCAAAGAACGCGTTTTTAGCGATTTTTGACTGTAAATTTTCAAAATTTGAACGCTTGGAGTACTCCAAAAATTCTGGCCAACAAACTTAACCTTTCTTTTGATATTATTGACATTTTAGAATTTTTCCAGATTTTTAGCTCGATCCCTCGGTCAGACATCGTCTGGAATGACACATATATAAATATATATTGAGGAAGTTGATAAATGACCAAGCTAGTCGTCTTCTGGATGATTTTATTCACGCAACGTTTCTGTCCTGGATCAGGACCCTAATCGTGCGTATATGTTTCTCCTTCATGAGATAAAGGATGTAAAATAACAATGGAGTAGATGATGGAAAATTCCGATTGTAGTGATAAGAGTGGATGCTAGTGAGATGTTCATCTTCTTCTGAAATTACCATATTGAGGATAGGGAAGTGTATGGTCGGACATGTTCAAGGAAATTTTTGAGAATCGTAGAAGATTACCTCTCAATTTTAAAGTAAAAGACCCAACATATCATCATCATGCTATATAAGAAGCTCCGGTAGGTACTATTTCCTGGCACAACGGTGACACCATGGTACATTTGTCTAAAATTTGGTCCTTATAGTTTCCGTAAAACTAAAGTAGGTACCTTGCCGATAAGAGGCTAATGAAATATACAAACTAATAGGCTCTATCTGGTATGATGAATCAAACCAGAAGCTCAAGGAACGCAAGGAAAAGGAGCGGTGTATGTACTAGAAAAACCAAATGTAAAAGTAACATCTAGAAGGCCGAGGAGGACAAAACGCAGCAAAAAAAAAAAAAACACTAACGACAATTATTTTTCACAAACATGAGCAAAACTACAAACCTTGAAGGTGCTGGATCTGTGAAAGAGCTTGGTGGTGAAAAAACGAAAAACTGAGGAGACGTACAAAAGTTATAACGGACGTACACAACTTACAACGGACGTACACAACTGATTACTCTAACTTATAACTTATAGACCGAGAAATGAGCTCAACAACCATCATAGACCTTTTAAAAGTAGGAATTGACAACATACAGACATTAACCCTTGGGTTTGTTCGCGGATTTGGATTCAGGATGGCATGAAAAGGATGTGTGAGTGGTTCTTTTCTTTCTTCTGACCCAGATTGAAACCATAAGGGAGTTTCTTCTATTGAGGGAAGTCCTTAAAACGAGTTGCTCCATCAACGTCACTGAAGGAAGGTAAGGAAGAGGGTCCTCTCTAGCACTAAGCAGGTATAGGCTATAACAAACTTATCTTGCAAGTTTTTGGCTCGGAGGGCATAGCGAGGGGTTTGTGCGAATTACGAATAAAAACACGCGTTAAATTAGACGAGGCGTCGTCCAATTCTCCACAGGTGCTGGCTCACAAGTTTCGTGCTCCAAAAAACTCATCCATGCAATATCAATATATTGAGTTTGAGTCCAATATATTGATATTGGATGAGTTTTTCGGAGCACGAAACTGTTCCAATGAACAGGTTCGTAAATATACCGGCGTTTTTTTTAATCAAGCAGTTAAAAGTGCTCCCCCGACTATACGTGTTGCGCCATCTGCCAAGACCCCGAAGAGGAATGGGCGCTCTGCTACAAAGAATGTGTTGCCACCGTCTGATTCAGCATCCATCTCTGCCTCTGAAAATAAGATAACTGGTCAAGATTCATAATTCTTACGAATTCAGGAGGTACCTAATTTGGCACAGGCCAGAGAATATCTGAAGATGTTTAGATCGCAATGATTGGTTTGTTCCAACTAGAATATGCAGTTCAAATAATTTAGTTTGGGAATATAGTACAATTAGAATAATCTCAAGGTCATTTCTCAAGTTCAAATGTGCGGATCGAACATTTTTGAATATCTTTGAACTGAAAATTTTAGTTGGAACAAACCTGAGGGGTAGCCTAAGGTTTCCCTGTATTCAACTCACCCCTCCTCCTCCGCAAGGTTGAGAATATTCAAGTTGAGTGCAATTTTCCGTGGCACAGGATATCAGGTCTTATCAAAAACCAGTTGGAACAGACTGAAGATATTAGATTTGAATTTCATTCGCAAGAGTGTGTGCAGAAGGTGCAGAAGCTGAAATATTTGAATATTACCTGCATCGCCGCACAGTGGTCCAAAATGTTTTTTTTCTGGTAGGTACCTAAAAGCAGCCTAAACCAGAAAAAACCTAGAAAAAACACGTTTTGACCATTGGAACCGCCCAAAATTGTTATTGTATAAAATTAATAAATGTTGAATGCCTGAGAGCTCTGCTTCTATTGGGACCAACGCCAGCACACCTACACAGTAGCCATGATTTTTGGCGGTTTTCCAAAGTTTTCTGTTTTCTCGACTTCATAGCTTGTTCACAACAGAAAAAGTAGAGAAAACGGGAAAACATTGAAAAATCACGCAAAATCATGGCTACTGTGTTGTTTTCATTGGACACAGAATTCTCAGGTCTTAAACTTTTTATACGTGGTTTCTAGGTTTTTGATGATTGGGCAGCTGTTTTAGACATAGGAACATGGGGTATAATTTTTGGACAGAAAAAACACATCTGGAACAAAACTGAAGTGATGGAATCAGCCCACGATTTACAACATTTGGGAAATTGCTTCTATATTCTGCGGCCCTTTAGCTGTAGAAGCCCGCAGTGGCCTGTGGGGCCCACTCGATTTCCAGTTCTCTGGCTTAGCCCCACCTTGAAAACAGGGGTGCCCCCTCATTAAGACGGTGAGAGATGGAGGCTCCTCTTGGTCTCTGGGGTTGGCACCTACCATGTTATGTACCCAGTAGAAATTCAGAGACCCACAGACTAATGGAGGTCCCCCAATTTTATTGATGGGGCGTGACCAGGGGGCTGGTGATCGAGGGGGCCTCACAGCCCAGCAGGGGCTCCATAAGCCTTTATACTCGTAGGTAAGAGGGGAGGTGGTAAAAGGGTTCGCGCTGAACGGCCTACCCATTCCTTACTAAGTGTCTGCGTTAAACTTATTATGTATTTTTTTTCTAATTTAGTCTTTTGATTTTTATTATTATGTCTTTATACTTAAAATCGAGATGGCTGGGGGGCCCTGGGGGCATTGCCCGGTGCGCCCAATGGCCAGCCCGACCCGTTTAGGCACTAGTATGGTACCTACACAAATTATATATCTTAATCCGTCTTATCAGTATGAACCTGATACTAATTTCCACCTAAAATTCCGTCCATAATTTTTCCTGGTTATTTAAAACCTACGGATAGAGCGATCGAATGTAAACAATAACAGAACTGTCGAAGCCTGAAGATAGGTACACCAGGAACCCGAAATGTAGCGTGACCTTGACCTTTAAAATCAATTATCTATGTACTTAACGATAATATTCTTCAAGGCTACACCGGCAATTATTTCTCTCGCAATAAATAACCGCCAACAAATTTATTGGAGGCATCATAACATGGACTCCTCAGGGGAGACCTTCAGGTTACATTCCTATCAGAATGTCAATATTTCGGTATTTTTGACTCTTTATAGAAGTCAAAAAAGTATCGTCGACGTAGGGTCCGGTTTGGTAGGACTAGAATTTGTCTACTTGGATATGGTTGTGAATGTTAGTTGTCACATAAATTATTCCAACAGTTGAAATTAAGAGCAACAATATATTTATTACCCGCATTTATTTAACATAATATATTACATGAAAAGTATCTGACTGCCCAATAATAAATAATGAGTAATTTGATTACAATCATGCAATGAGAATAATAACGATTTCTCTGACATGAAATTGACATAATAATTAATATCCACCTATAGGTTGATCTAGGTACAGGTTAAAGTCTGGTGTCTACATCTACTTCTATACGATGAGTAATCAAACAGAAAAATCAATCTACTTAATTAATATCCTATATTGCTAATCATCCTTAAAATGTTGCTCCCAAGTTAGGTTGGTGAGTCACGTTGAAGATATAATTAGAAAAATGACGAATCATGCCAAGATTTTTCTTTGTCATGATAATTGATTGTGATGACTAACATTGTTCGGAAAAAGTGACCAGTCAATTCAACTATAGGTTCTTAACAATTTTCTTATTAATAGATTTCTGTTCATCCATAATGTTACGAATACAATGAAACATGAACACGGAAATACAAATGTTCTTTATGACTATAACTTTACGTTGATTATTATACAAAAGTACTTAAGAACATCCAACGGAAAAGGACAAAGTCTCAATACAATTCTCTACACAACATGTCTTCTTGTGAATGTAAGTGATCTAGGTTAATGTATATCTGGGAGGTAGTTACATAGGTATCTAGTAGTATTAAATCTATGGTTCAGTTCCGCTAGTCATAAGAATACTACAATCTGTTTGGGTACATTACTGGAGAATCTGACGTAACTAGCAAGTTACGTGAGTACTACAAGTGGCAGCGCTTTCGACGTAAGGACATCATCATCAGGCCGTCGAGAGAATACTCTGATGATGATCATCTGATGATGGAAGTGCTAACCACCTGTACTCGATTTCCTAGTTACGACTGATTCTCCAGTAAGGTACGTAAACTAGACCTCTACTTTGAGAAAATTATACTATGAAGTTCTGTTATGTCAACTTTACCACCATGAGAAAAGTCGTTCAAGTTAAAAACAATCATATGAATATTGACAATCATTATATTCTTTCGATATTGACAATATTGGAAACCAAAGTGGCGGCCTAATCAATGCATTATATAAACAGGTAAGTTAGTAACCTATTGTGCAAAATTCAAAAAGTACACAATTTCGGTGAACAATACTATTCTACTAGGTACCTACTCTGCTACTCATTGATTTCGACACATGTTGCGTTACATGTTCAGAGTTTGGGCGGTGATCATTAGTATAACGTCCGTGATTTATGAATGTGGGCGTTGGTTTTTATGTTCATGAGTTGTGAACTGTGAACATTTGTTTGTCAGTTTAATAATTATCTGTGAACATAGGTAGGTAGAGGTAGCTAATTTTAATATTATTTTTGTGCTGTGAACGTCTGTTTCACGTTGGTGAGCTGTGAACGTTGGTTTCACATTCGTGAGATGTGAGCTATTTGAACATCGGTTCTGCGTTCGTGAGCTGTGTGTCGTTTCACGTTACTTGGTGAGTGGTGAGTGTGTACATTAGTATCACGATCGTGAATTGTGAGCCTTATTTTTTGCATAAACCAGATAATTTTCGTCCGTTACTTTAGATATAGATTGGAGTGTAGGTTTTGACATCAACCCAGCAAAAAGTGTTTCGCTTCCATGCTTTGGGAGCACATGATAGAAAAACGGATGATTAGCATTGAATTTCGTGGTTTGTTGAGGAAGACCTAGACTGTAAAACGTAATCCGAGTTCCTAAAAAAAGAAAAAAAAAACAGATTATTAGTAATCTTGACATAATTATTACAGATTAGTAATAAATTTTAGTGAATTAAAAAAAGAAGATAGTGAACAACAATTTTGGCCGGTAATTTTTTGCAAATTGTCCCAATTTTTCAATAATTTTGAATGGAATCTTGAAGCATTGATACAGTTTTGAGCAATTTCGGTGCATTGGTTTAAGGGGTTGCGTGACGCCAGGCTTGAGAAGTGCCACAACACAGCTCAAAATCCTATGTACTATTTTTCACGTTCGTGATTTTGAAAATTTCTCAAAGCTGCGAACGTTGCAGCTCCTGAATAACCAGAATGTTATTCAATCATAATTACATACTTTACGATGTGAATCATAATTTCAAGTTAATTGCATCCAGAGAAAACTGGAGGAATAACCGATGACAACTAGGATTCTCTTCATGGAATATTAAATTACATAAATGATAAAATTATGATTCACATCGTTAAGTACCTATGTAATCATGATTGTATAACATATCCTCAAACTGAATAATTTACAAAAGCTTTATCCGGCCGTTTGAGCTTTTCGGGAAAAAACATGTTAAATAGCAGGTATAACATGTAGTGGGTATCTGTGGAATCACCTCAAAATTTCGTATAAGAGCTCATAAACATTTTTTTTAACGAAAATCTTTAATAAAATGTATTAAAGATTTTGTTGCAAAAAATTAAACCAAATTTTAAATTAAACCGAATTTAACCATGTAATGGTGGTTGGATAGGCCGGAAATACTTGTAACGCACCTAATTTATTTTGAAAAATTGCTCAACTTGTCAAATGTACGATGGGAACTCTTTAAGAAAGGTTTGTTAACAGGTACCTTTGCATAATTTCGTTTGGCATGCGAGGTCTACACCTCTATAAATTGTTTTATCTGAAAAATATTTGATTGTGTGTTATGAGCATCAGTTCACTATTGGCTATTTTTAGCAGTGGTTAACGCTCCTGACAGAAAAAAAACCTCCCATTTGCAGAATTTGTTTATTTCGTGGGTTGGAGATCGATCACCAATAGAAGCAGCTTAATGCTTACAACCACGACAATAGCGACCGATGTTAGGCGGTTAGGCCCGAGAGATACTCATACTCATCGTTTCAAGAGATCCCATAATTGAATGCGGTCAAAGGCAAATTTGAATGGTGGGAAGGAAGAGGGGTGGTGATTTGATGAAAGTCAGTTCACAATCGGCCGTTTCCAAAAAATCTGTCATCTGCAGAATTTAATTCCTTTGTGTTTTGGAGATCGATCCCCAACGCGGGCGGCTTAATTTTTAATACAACAACAATTTAATTACCTTAGAATAGAAAGTATCATGCTTACCATTATTTATAGAGGTAGATCATCTTCCATTTCATGCACTTTTGTTTGAGTAATTTTCCAAAAAGTGTTACTGTTTGCACCCTCATCAATTACAGGCAAATTTATGTAGGTAAACTAGGTAGATAGTTCGATTAGTAGTGACTGTATGAATAAAATTCCATCAGATCTCAAGAACAGCGTGCAACTTGAACCGGGGTATCCAATAACCTCTAATAAGGGGAAATTCAAAATAATCATGCAAAATCTTCAGGCATAAGGATGGGTAGGAGAAATACATAATATACGAGTACGTCAGGTAGCACATTATACACCCCTGATGAAGGGCTGGTAAAGTGAAAATTGATGTGTAGAGGACATTTCCTTCAACCGTAGAGTAAAAAGTTTTCCATGCGCCGTAATTTTTTTCCAAATTTTAAAAATACTTAGTTGTTCCACAGATAAGCAGGGTCAATTGGCATACCGAGATAAGTGGGGTTGGCTGGTCGTATCTTTGGTGAAAAGAAATAGGTCTCAAGACGTTTATTTTCTAGCACAGGGAGGGTGAGGTAAGGAAGGGCGATTTGTGTTGAACACCAAGACTCGAGGCTGTCGTGGTGGTCCATTTCAGGCGAAAACTAAGCCTAGAACAAAAGTACATCCCCACAAATCCGTACAGTCCCATCACCCCGCATACTGTTTTAAATCCTGCAGGATCTGGCAATATTTTATTAATTATGCCATCAATACCTATCGGGTTGTTTTCAACAATTCTAAACGTCCTGAAAGCATTATCATACTACCAATGTTGAGGGTGTCAATATAAGGAATTCTATGGTTTCCTAACGATACGTCTAATGTCCATGAATAGGAAAATAAAGGAGCGCATTATAAGCAGCAGTAGAACTGAAAGCGGTTGTCCAGCAGGCTAAATAGGCACCAATGTGGGATTACCATAATCGTTGAATAAAAGCAGCGTTTTTCAACAGATCAATAAATCAACCGTCTAGCCGAGACTATTCTAAGTTACCCAAGGTTAAAAACGCGATATTCTGCCTAGGAAAAGCACTCCAAGCGAACGATCACTCCGGTGATGGTCTTTCCCATACGATAGATACAAAAAAGAGTCCTCAGGATAGAGACCAGTCCTCTTGGAAGAGACCAAGAAGAATGAGAAAGGGCGGTTTGCTTTGAACACGGGCGGAGGAGGTGGTTCACAATTGGCACACAAGGGTCCCGCTACAATACCTGGAACAAATAATTATTTAGCCTCTCGAGAGAATTCAATAAAGTTTGTGATCGGAGAATCCGAGAATTTGAATTTTGCGAAGAAGGTAAATTGTAAGTTCAAATATGATATCATCAGCCTATAATTGTTGGGCGATTTTTTCGAATTAAAAACTTGAGTGAGCATAAATATAATATAGAAATGAAAATGGACAAATCCAGTATGTTCTCGTTCGAGCACAGTCGAGCAAAGCAATCTCTTGAAATTCCCATCACCCCGCATTGCATTTATTCCTGCAAGATCCCATTAAAAAAATGGTTTATGCCATCCATACACATATTTCAATCCCCATGGTTGCCGACAGTTAGTCAACACGCCCTGAAAGCACATCATTCCAATGTTACGGGCTGTTGTTTTAGGAAATTCTACGCAGATTCCTAATACGTGACGAATCCATCAACGGAATAAAAAAACAATGGAGAGGGTTAAATGGGAAGCCGTAGATGAGAAGCGGTTAGAGAGGCACCAACCAGTTATCTGGGGTTGTTTTCCATGAAGGTTGAACAGAAGCACAACCAACTGTCCATGCGAGAGTATTCTGAGTTTTTTTTACCCATGGTTAAAAACGCGATATCCTGCCTTGGAAAAGGACTCCAAGGAAACGATCACTCAGGCGGTCTCTCCCACGTGATAGATACTCATACGAGTCCTTAGGGGAAAGTCTCCTTTTGGAAGAGACCAAGAAGAACGAGAAAGGGCGGTTTGCTTTGAAGACTTGAGGAGGAGGTGGTCCACAATTGCCGCAAACTAGCATGGCTCCAAAACCTGGAACAAATCATTTACCTATTTCATTGTCCTCTCATTAGGTTTGAACTCGGACTTTGAGAAGAAGGTAAGTTTCATTCGATCACATCAGCCATTAATAGTGGCTGTTAGTCAGTGATGGACGATTCCACCTGATTATATTTATTTTGTTTTGGTCTGGAAGATAAACCGGAGTGAGGCACTTCATAATATAGAATTAAAAATGGACAAATCCGGTAAATCCCAAGGGGTGAACCAGCAGCAAGGGTCTCCAGGTCCGTTTATTATTGTTATTATTTGTTGCTATCACGCCGATTCGCGGGTGTACCTATAGTGGTGAGATGAAAGTCTTCCACCGGGTCCGATTGGCATTCATCCCCTTGATACGTCTCCAGATCAACATGTTCCACAACATGATCCACATGTTTAGCCTCCTGCGCCACGTCCCTCTTGGTTTTCCACGGCGGTGGGCTCCTTGGGGATTCCACTCCAGTGCCTCTCGCGGGATTTCGTGGGCATCTTTCCGTAGAGTGTGCCCTACCCATCTCCACTTCTCTCCCCAATACGATATCCAGTTTCCCGGCCACCAAACCCTGATCACAGGCATGCACCTGTTTACAAAAGTCTGGAGCTTCTTATTAATCTCAGCCGACACCAACCAGGTCTCACATCCGTATAGAAGAACAGATTTTAAATTTGAGTCGGAGATCTGTAATTTGGTCTTCACATCAAGTTGGGAGCACTGCCATACTGGCCGGAGCGAGGTAAAAGCACCTCTTGCCTTTTTCAGCCTTTTCCTCACGTCCAGGAGTGCACCCCCATCTGCACCCACCTGACTGCCCGAATAGGTAAACATCTCGACCTCCTCAACTTGTTTATTACCGGGGAACATTAATTCTCAAGACTTTAGTTTTCGACGGATTAATTTTGAGACCTGCTACCTCACTGGTCTTACACAGGTCATCAATCTCCAGGTCCGAAGAGACAAAAAAACAGTAGAGGTGGACGAAACAGAAAACAGTACTTAGGCTCCGGATATCTATGAAAATCCGTCGAAAACCAGTGGAAACTTCATGGAAACGATCGATTCATTATATACTTCAGATGGAAAAACCAAACATAGCTGAATACTGTGGATTCAACACGTTGTATTTGTAGATTCGTAGAAACCCTCAAAAACCGTACTCACCTAGTCAGTAACAATTTGTAAAAAACTGTATTTCTGGTGGAAACGACTAGAATAATGTAAACAACTGTAGGAATCGTGAGGAGGTTTTGAAAAACTGTTGAAACAGCCATTTAAAAACTCATCCAATATATTGGAACAGGATCGTAAATATACCGGCGTTTTTTAATCAAGGAGTTGAAAGTGCTCCCCCGAAAATACGTGTGGTGCCATCTGCCAAGATCCCGAAGAGGAATGGACGCTCTGCTACAAAAAGGTCGCCTTTGCCTGAGAATGTCGTCACTGAATCTGAAAATAAAATATACTGTATCTGATAAAGATTCATAATTCTTCAGAATTCAGGAGGTACCTAATTTGGCACAGGCCAGAGAATATCTGAAGATTTTCATATCGCAATGATTGGTTTGTTCCAACTGGAATATGCAGTTCAAATAATTCAGTTTGGGAATACACAATTACAATAATCTCAAGGTCGTTTCTCAAGTTCAAATGTGCGGATCGAACATTTTTGGATATCTTTAACTGAACATTTTAGTTGGAACAAATTGAAGATATTTGATTTGAATTTCATTTGCAAGAGTGTTTGCAGAAGTTTCTGCGCAGCTGAAATATTTGAATATTACCTGCATCGCCGCACAGTGGTCCTAAATTTCCTCTTTCTAATAGGTACCTAAAATACCTAATTAGCACGCTGAACCAGAAAAAAACCTAGAAAAAGCACGTTTTTGACCAATGGAAACGCCCAAAATTGTTATTGTATAAAAGAAATGTTGAATACCTGAGAACTCTGCGTCGATTATGACCAACGCCAGCTCACCAACACAGTAGCAATGATTTTTGGTTGTTTTCCAAAGTTTTCTGTTTTCTCGACTTCATAGCGTGTTCACAGCAGGAAAAGTCGAGAAAACGGAAAACAGTAATTAGGCTCCGGTTTTCTTTAATAATCCGTCGAAAACCAGTGGAAACTTCATGGAAACGATAGATTCATTCTATACTTCAGATGGAAAAACCAAACATAGCTGAACATTGTGGATTCAACACGTTGTATTTGTAGATTCGTAGAAACCCTCAAAAACCGTTCTCACCTATTCAGTACCAAACAATTTGTAGAAAAATGCATTTTTGATGAAAACGACTAGAATAATGTAAACAACTGCGGAAATCTTGAGGATGTTTTGAAAAACTGTTGTAACAGCCATTTAAAAACTCATCCAATATATTGGAACCGGTTCGTAAATATACCGGCGTTTTTTAATCAAGGAGTTAAAAGTGCTCCCCCGACAATACGTGTGGCGCCATCTGCCAAGACCCCGAAGAGGAATTGGCGGTCTGCTAGAAATGATGGGTAGAGCCTCGCTGACATTGCCATATCCATACCTAAAGACATGTTTCATTGATTTCTGTTGGAAATACTATATTACAGAGAATTGGATGGTTCCAACGGTATGGTTCAGTAAAGGAATCGAGAGGTTTAAGCCTCGTTTACAACCAAAAACAAAAGTAATTGCAGAATGGCGTTTGCCTAACACTGTTCAACGCGGGATTCCTAGTCGGGTCGCAGATAGATGATTGATTAATCGCGCTGCTCGTTACGAAGTACCTACTTAGCGAGGAAGAAAACGGGAGTCGTTCTACAGCAAGTCAGGTGGGCAATCGGATCATACTTAAAATGGCACATGCAGTAGGTATATGCAGCTGTAGTAAAAACTGTAGACAGTCCGCATTCTTTTCCATAATTCTGGTGGGCCATTCCAGGAGTGTAGTTTTTTATTTGAGTTTTACCATTTTCGTTAAACCTCCAATGCCGAGCCTTCGAAAAGCACAATCGAGTTACGGAGGTCACCTCCGGTCGTATGGAATAGGATAAACGAGAAAGGCCGCTTGGCGTTGAAAAGCAGGGAAGGAGGTGGACCACACTTGGAACATGTTTTCAATCGTATAACTGGAACATAAATTTGGAACAATGAATTTTGACAGTCGATTCTATTTCAACGGTTGACTACTGCTGATAGGTATAAATATATTTCTACATCCCTTAGCGAACCTCAAATGTGAAAGGAAAGTATTGCAATAGTCGGAAAACCCAATTTCTTGAACACTTCCTTAAAATGTTCTTTATAACTTGAATTCTTCAAGTTTTGAACAATAATGTCCTAGTCAGGGCTGTACCTTGCAAAGCGAGTGACTACTTAGCAAGGGATAAAATGGCAGGTGTTATATCATGCAGTATGTACCTAGCTGTAGTCAGAACTGTGAACAGTCCACATATCCAGGAATATAGTTTTTTCATTTGAGTTTTACCAGTTTTGTAAAATCTCAAATGCCGAGCCTTCGATAAGCACAATCGAGTTACGTCGGTCATCTCCGAACGTATGGACTAGGATAAAAAGGCCGGTTGGCGTTAAACACTGGTGGAGGAGGTGGACCACAATTGGCACGTTCATAATCTACTATAATACCTGTAGAAGTAAATTTGGAATAATAAATTTCGAAAGTCGATTCTATTTCAACTGTTGACTATGACCCCCCCCCTCCGAATCTCATGAACGGACAACGAGGAGGAAGGTTTGTGTTTTGATGACACAGCAACCTAATTTTCTCGTCTTCATCCCCGATCGTTTATTATATTTTGAACAATCAATCGAGTTTCTCTTCTCAACGTGGAACGAGGCTCCCATCGAGAAACTATCAGTGTCGTGGAGATTATTAGTCCAGTCATTAGGTAGTTTGGAGGTGCAAAAAATT
>JAEMON010000005.1:26533132-26547131 GCA_030264115.1 Lygus lineolaris
CCTGGACTATAAAGGGTTTGAGTAAAATAGTGTCAACAAACGTTAATTTAGAAAATCTACTGCCATTACGTTAAAACCGCTGCTGTTTCTGCCAGGTTTTGCCGGCCATTTATGGCCTCTTAATGTCGACTAAAATAAACAAAATTTGGTATGTCATATTTGGCGTCGTAAATAGTAATTATTTAACCATCTACCTCTAAGGGCGAAGAATAGTGGATGCCATTTTGAATACGCCCCAGGACGAAAACATTCAATAGAAACACGGGTTTTCTTCCGGTTTCAAATAGATGTACATAGCTGAGATTTTTATGATCGAATGAGACCTCCCGGAACAGCGTGTCCAAGCAAGATAGTCTTGTACAGAAAATACATGATTGTGAACGACACAAAATTTTCAACGTTTTTGCTCACAGAAGGGTCATCTATCTATCTTATAGGTAAAAATGATACACCATAGGGTAATAATTTGATGGGTTTTCATTCAATTTTTGGATTCAACGTACCTTGAAACGTAAAACACAAAATTTTGAAGGGTAGGGAAGGGGGTTTATTTTTTTGCTCGATTTTAAATGTTCATTATTGGAAATTACAAGCCAAAATCAGTTAAATCCTGGACATACCTACAAGTAATTATTAGGTTTGTTCGCAGTGTAATTTATAAGTGGTTGGAAGTGGTTTAAAAACGAATGATATATAGTACAGTGAGCATGCGCGAGCAACACTTATTTCCAAACCGTCAGAAGCTGCAAACGAAAATTCTTCTGACCGACCCAGTGATCCACAACTAGGTCCAAACCGGTTTGAAGGACACTGCGAATGGATCAGCATGGATACTATAAACATGCAGAAACGATCAGGACGTGGTTGCAAAAGTTGGTCACTGCGAACAAACCTGTTATTCAATAATATTGATTTAGTACCTATAGTTCAATGTTCGTGCTCTTATTTTTCATGTCAAATTATAGTATAGGTTGCCTAGCCGTATTTACCTTAAAAAAAAACCTCCTGTGACACGAGTTTTGACCATGGCAACGTGGACGATGGCGCTTCGGTCGAACCATCGAAAGTTTTGGCTAAACTATTCCTCAGCAACTACTTTTTATGTTAGTTTTCCTTCGACCCCCCATAAGATGACCCCCAAAGTCGACTAAATTTCTTTTCGCATGAAAATGGCTGCGTCGATGAGGCAATCGACGTGGAGCAAAACTGGATACCCCATATCGACGAGCAGTCGTGGACGACGGGTCGTTAACTAGACCACGAAAGAAAATCACTTTCCGTTTTCTGGAGACGACGCAGAAGAAGAAAGGATGGTTTGCTTCGAAGGTATTGAAATTGTCCATGCTATTGAACACGGTTCCCGCTTCTAGAACACGAGAGAATAATATTTTCGATTTATAACAAAGAGATGGGGTATATTATTAAATCTTGATGAGTAATATAGAGATACCTAGGTATATTAATAGGTTTGATGAGTAAAATTTTGCTCTAATTAGAACCATACGGTTTACTGAGGTACACGTATAGGTACCTATAGGATTAGTTGGGGTACATTTAAACAAATACTACTACCGCCCTAGAGGACGTTTCTTGAAACGAAATCTCCTGTCAGCATTTACGTTACAGCATGAGGACGAGATTGAGAGGATTCCCGGTGTCTCATTGGCTTATCACGAAACACCAAATATTAAAAAACGCCTCAAAAGAAAATGCAAAAAGTGCTTTTCAGTTTTCAGCGACGACAGCGGATTTTCCTCGTTTTGGAAATGTAAAAACACTAACTATGTAAGTGAGTCGGTATTTTCAAATGTTATTTTCAGCATTGATTCAAGATGCTGGCGACAGAATTCGCCTCTGATTCTATTTGCTGAGAAATTAAGTGTTTCCAATGACCTAAGATATCCCTCTCTCTTTATCAACTCATCTTCGAAATTTTATTGTAGTATTAAACCAGAATACCTATGTTCAATGGGCTCCCCTCCATCTAGAAAATACGGAGAAGAGTGAAGACCATCAAATAATAATAAATACTCATTATTATTATGGTTGTTGATGTATTATTAGTGTTGTTTACCTGTGAGGATATTGAACCATGTGGGTGTGTGTATGTTTGAGTTGACCCACATCGATCAGCTCTAAAATAGTCATAAATACATAAATATGGGTTTTTTATGGTCATTTGCACACTCATTTCGTATTTTGGCGCTAAGCAAGTCATACAGTACCACTTTGTTGGCTAGCATAATGGTATACTAAAGTAATTTCTTATTTCTAAATATCACTCTTTCAATCAAGATGATACTCTTGGCCTACACAACAATTGGACGCCATCATATTTGCCGTGCAGTTAGTATTCCTGTCATGCAGGAGATTGGTATGCACTGTACGTCTCCTCTCTCCTCGTAGGAAATAACCAAATTTAGTTCCTAGGTGACTCTTGTGCAAGTTTATGTCCTTAAGAGAAAATTCCCTAGTTTAGTACCTACCCATCTAATTTGTGGTCGATTATCCCCCTCACTTCATCATTCCTTCAAATTTCTGTTCAGAGCTGGGGACCTCTCTAATTAATTACGCCTTGATACTTATGAAAGTAGAAACTGCCCATTAGAAAAGTTGATCAATTCACCCGTGTACACATCACTTTAATTTTTGGGTGTTAGCATGGACTCCGATTTGGAAAAGATGATCCTCTTCTTTTATGGTATTGGTATGTATAGTATTAAAAAAACCACTAAATTTGTGGATGTGCTATGCAATAACTTCGCCTTTTATCTATCAACCTACCCCTTTATGGAGAGGAGGAAGGAACGGCGCCCTTCCAAAGTTCTTCCACACTATCGAACTAGATCCACGTGTCTAAAACACGAGAGAATGATGTTGATCTTAATAGTTGAAAAAACCTCTGCCAAGCTAGTGTGCTGTGCGTTGTTCATTTGATTTACTCTAGCGTGAGCACAAAGGCTGATCTGATGATAACAAAGCTATTCAAAAGGAATTATCAGTACACCACCATGAAAAAAACGTCAAACAATCGTATGAATTGTATGATTTCTAAGCTGTTTGGTGCGGTCGCTTCCGCAGAACTACAACCCACCAGGGTAAATTATTGTACCCTTGATTCTGGGGTTAGCTCAAAAAAGCCTGTTGGAACAGCAGTATAATAATATCTACGGGGGTAAATATATTTATGTAATAGAGTAGTGCAGGTCTTCTAGTTGAATACCTACTGTAGAATTGTTATTGTTTGTGTAACATTTATGTACATACTAAATACCCATAGATATGTGGTGAAAGGTTCTCCACAGGCACTAACTGTGAACCAACCTTATGATTAATTTATCCTGCTCTCTGCTTTATTATGTTGTAAATGAATGATCAATCAAATGAGTATGGCTACTACCTAAATGAATCGTCTCAAATCATGAAGGTTTTGTCTAAAGAAGGGCAATGCTTGGGTTCGGCCTTTCTGTTTAATGTTCGAAGTTCCGATTATTTGCTAAAATCTGATTAATAAGAATGAAAAAAATAGATAGAAAATAGACCTTTGTACCTAGATGGCATAATATTATAGGTATTGAACCATTGAAAGCTTTCTTAAAACAAGGTATAGATACAAAATTTAAGGCAATCGGATTTAGTAATCTTGTTTTGTTGCATAAGGTTGACAAAAGTACAATAAATGGTTGTTAATTTATGAAGTGATAAAAGGCGTGGCCTAGTGTTAGGTACTGTTGTAAATAGAGGGTTTGAAATCATCAACAGTTGACGCAGAACAATTAGGTTAGAATTGAATCATTGTATATTGCATTGAGAAGAAGAATGTTATTTGCTTGGTCGAATATTCTATGAAAATTGTATATAGTTCTTGTAACTGTGGGTATTTTTTGGTAGTATAGCGAGGTTAATACATACAGGGATTTGGTCAAGAAAAAATTACTTATTGGTTTGTAATGGTATATATTTATAATGATGTGATTGTTATGAATGAATATGAATATTAACAAATTAATAAGTGAGTGAACTAGATAGAGGAGTAAGTACATGGGAACAATATGTGGCAGTACATCATGTTATATGGGAACATGATAATGTATCCTTGATGTACCTACCCTTGGTTATAAGCATTTTGAGTATTCAAACTGTGTGATTTAAAAATAAATAAATAATAATAATAATTTCCTTTGGTAGATCGTAAAAATGCGGTAGTAGTCGTTGGAATCGTTACTTCATTATTTTTTAGATGAACGATTTTAATCACGTCGGGGGTTGAATAACAACGGATTCGAATAAAATCAGATCGGAATGATACAAGACCGATATGAAGGGGCGATCAGCAATGAATTTAGGTTTTGGACGTGGTGCAACAGCGGAATATGTGACGAATGCGATACCTATAACAGAAACAAGGCCCAATTCCTTCATTAAAGAATATGTATAGAACGTGAAAAGGTGGAAGAATTGACAGTTACTAGAGGAAAGTTACAACCACCTAGTAAGGTTAAGGAAAGTAAAATGAACGTAGATAGACACCACCAGACATGTAAAGAAGGCGTTGAATTAATATAGTTAGCCATTCAAACTTTCTGTAATGGAAATATCTACAAAGGGAACACCGTATCACCAGACAAGTAGCACCAAACAGCCGCGTCGAAGTCAGTTCAAACAAAGCTTCAGCCGTAATTTATTCGTCAATCAACATCAATCAACAATGCAAATAACATGTGACCATTAACATCAGCCAATGTGCCAATTAACCCACTACCAAATTTTGAATAACTATACATCCCGATTAATGAAATCTGAACAACTCACTCAACTCAACTTAGTAGTAGGTAGCTAGAATAACTGAAGATGATGTATTTATTGAATAATTTCAGTTGAAAAATGTCTGACAAGTTATATGGCGTACAGCTTCCTTGAACTCTCTATATTTTTATTGCCAAACGTCAGTGAGGCTCCTACTTGCATTGTCTCGAGCTGCACTTGTCTGTCTGTCTGTTTGTTCCACGCCAAAAATCTGTTAGTAGAATTCCACATTGCGCATGACATCAACGTCATTTGCATACTTGAGACGTCCGGTAAACACAGTCCCTAATGCAAAGCCTGATTCCCTTAGTGGTGTAATCAGGCAAGACCATCTCCCTAAAAAGATATTATGGATTTTTAATACTGATGAGTTCGGGAGCCATAATATGTGCTGCCTGTAAAATATATTAAGGCACCACAATTCCAATACACCTGCTTACATAATACGTATATGCATAGGTACTTTGAAATAAACGAAGAATAATCGTCATTCCTCTGTTCTATAACAGTAGGCAGTTAGGTAGACGTACTGACAATGCTCATTACTGGTTTATGTTGTAGATAATGAATAGGTGTACCTATCATTGAAGAAGTGATGAAACCAAACATCAATATATTGAACGCTGTGAGTACCTAAGTGTAACTAAGATATTTGATTCTGTAGTGAGACCAGTATCCGAATGTTGGAGGATTAGGTGTTTGTATTAAAACATGTACCTACCAGGTTAGGAAGAACTTTATTGAAGATGACAGTATAAAAATATTGTATTATTAAAATTAAAAATCACATAGTTATCAGATTAAAAAATGTAGGTATTCAGTAATTAAGGTATTATGTCATCTTAATGGAAGTTGAGGTTAAAGCATACATTTCTCACTCATTTAAGTACCAAATGATTTCATTTTGTAATATATTAGCTCAATGCATTTGTTCAAGACATATGTTGATACGAGTAGATGTTTTAAGTATATTAATGCCGTATTATTTGGAATGTTTTGGCTTAGTTATAAGTCCTACAAATAGTTGGGTGGTCGTTCGGCGATTGAGGAGCACAAAGGAAAACGGACGATTAACGATGAAACTCTTCCGACGAGGGGGTGCCATAGATCGGCCAGCATTCACAACTCCTGAAAAACCAACAATTTTGGACGTAACGTCAATCATTTTTGGGTGACGTCCTTTCTGTAATCAGCATCCACCTTACCCAGTGACAGCGTGGTTGATGGTGCCTTTCGAGAGGTTAGACTGGGTGTGAATGCATGAAGTGAAGATAGGCGAAGAATCGCTGAATCTCTGATCAATTTTCCGTCATAGGTGCATGATCCCAATTGAACGACTTAATAATTTTCAGGGTTGTAGATAGCGATATGTGACAATTTCCAATCACCTACAACCATTCAGATAACTTCTGTTCGAATCAAGTGCGGTGGAAGTTAGAATTTTGTGACTCGTGCCCTGAGATATGATTAATAAGCCCTTTTAGCGAAGGGTGATAGGAAGCAATGCGCAAATGTATGATGGAAATGTATGGTGAAGATATAACGTGTAATTAAGGTAGGTGCACCTGTTTATGAGAAACATGTGTATGAAAGACAGGACATTGCAATAGGACGCATCACGTTTGATTGGTATTGGAATTGTGTGGCACGTAATGTTCTGATATATATTATAATTAGTAAGCCCTTTTAGTGAAGGATGGATGTAGTGGTGCCCAATTATAAATGGTGTAATAAACGGTGAAACATGATTTATAAACGTGTAAATACGGTATAATATGTTGGTATGCAGCACGGAATACAGAAATTTGCAACAAGACGCATCAGGTGCGCTTGATTGTGGGGCCCGAGTACTTATTGAGATGTGATTAATAACCCCTTTTGCAGGATGACGCGATTTTTCTCTGCGATAAGCAAGAAATAAGAGTGCGTTTTCAGTGCTCCAGTTCGAAAAATGCTCACATTAGTTCCTTTTGGCGTATGGGACCATTTCTGTAGTTTAGATGAGATGGCCTTTCCGAAGAAGAGGGGGCCTTCCATAATAGTTCTAGAGCTTAATTTCAGGATACCAAGTCACAGACTCAAACATTAAACAGATAGTTTGTAGTCTTTGGTAGCCTCTCGGCGAAACATTACCAAGTAGTTTAGCGTGAACGGATTTTCGATGATTAAAGATCGTGAATTACTTTTGTAAAGACCAGAGTAGAGCTACTACAAGGGGGACGAAAGTGCTGATAAGTTTTAGAATGGTAGCATACAATTGCATAGCAGCTGTTAATAGTCACAAAGAAGTTATAGTAGATGACTCATCCTTCGGTAAGCCTCATTCTTCCTCATTGAATTTAATGAAAATTTCTGGCTGGAAATAAAGGGCGAACTCAATTACAAGAAACGCTGCAAATGATTACACAACAGTTTATTATTACTTCTACGGACGGCGTTCGGCGGATGGACGGATTAAATTTTTTGATTCAATACCTATATCCAGTATACCTACCTTGAAAAGTTTCAACTCAATTCCATAGTTCATAATAGAAAATAATAAAATTATTAATGTGCCGGTATTTGAACAGCATAGAAAAACGTCTGATAAGTTGGGTGGCCACTATAGCTTCCTCACTTTGGTAACATGGACGTACAAAATTAGTTTGGTAACATGGGCGTACAAAATTAGTTAGTGAACATTTAAGCGAAATTGGAAGAATAGTTCCGGAGGTATGCCTATGACGATAAATTTAAAGTTTGCGCAAGCGCAGTAGCCATCACTCATCCAACTGTGGCAAAATTCATAGGTGATTTTCTTGGAGTCAGCCCTCAACTATACGAGTGAAATCGGTCTATTAGGAACTACTGAGAAATCGTAGTTTCAGGAAATTCACGTTTGCGCATGCACACACACTACTAATGGTCCGACGGTGATAAAATTAGTAGAGGGCTAAATAATTGGGTACCCCGTACAATCTCTGAAAATATCACCGAAATTAGTCGAGTAGTTCCGGAGTTATGGATAAATATGAAACTCATTTCAAAATTGCACATGCCCAGTGGGTATTACTGATACAATCGTGTCAAAATTCGAAGGTAATTGTCATCCTCCAACTACCCTCCGAATTTGAGCGAAGTAGGACAATTACTAACTGAGAAATCGTAGTTTCAGGGAATTCACGTTCGCGCATGCGCACACGCTATCAGTGGTCTGATAGCGATGGAATTCATAGAGGACCTTCTAGCCTCTAACCCGCGTAATCCCTGAGAATTTCACCGAAATTGGTCCAGTAGTTCCGGAGCTACGCCCATGCCAACAAAGTTCAAGTTTACGCTTGCGCAGTAGCTATTACTGTTCCAATCGTGACGAAATTCATAGGTGATTGTCTTGGAGTCAGCCCCCAACTACCTTCCAAATTCTTCCAACAGCTTCAGTAAGCTGTTACGTTAAAAGCAAACGGAAATTTTAAATTTGGAGGGCAACTTTTTTTTTCATTTCTTTTACTTTTCATATAGGTAGCTTTCTACCTTCGGTAGTGAGGAAGCAAAAGAAAATGTTGGATTACGAACAAGGGCAGTTAGTACAGATAAATATATTTGATAAGTATGGTAGTAGGTATGATGGTTTATAATGAATAATAATGATATTGCTAATTTCAAATGAACCAGCAATCCAGATGTGATTCACTCCTGCCTTAGATCTGGTGAAATAATCAATAAAGATTAGTATTAGTTTGGCATCTCTAGATATTCGATGGAGCGTAGTGGATTGTAGGGACGATTGGAGGGTGAGAAGGGATCATGATGAGATTCTGAGATCAAGTTTAGGAGAGTAATCCTATAAGGGCATCCTATAGTGGAAATCCTATTGGGGTGGCAAAAATAACTGAACTCTGGTCAGAATTTATTGTTCTTGTTAGTACTCGTAATTCTCCATAGGTGAAGGATTTCAACAGAACATTGCAAACTTTGGTGATCCTGAATAGAGCCCACAGCATGAATCCAACATCAGATACACTTGGGGAACCCTCCATATAGCATCCAACATGAGATCCTAGAGATCGCAGCACCCGCAGCTATAATGTCAACGCCATTTCATCAGGCAGGCATTATAGCAACCAGCTACCTACTAGTATTTGAAAATAAATTATTATACATTTAAGTACATTATTATTTCACAGGTGTTTGCCAACACTCTTAAACAACCTCTCTACCTCTCCTTTTCTTCTTCTCTTACCCAAAGGGGACTCAAAATCACATGGAGTTTATGCTGTCGGTCAGGTAGGACTCAGAAACCGAGGATTGGAAACCCTAGTAAGTACCTACCTTAAATTTTCAAAAATGAAGAGAAAATGTAAGTACCTACTTGATATTATTAGATAGGTAACTACCTAATTTTTTTATCCGGTTAAAATGTAGATATGAATTTAAGTAAGTATAGATAAGTAGACCTTTTTAGCGCATTAAAACATCAAAGACAAATATCAAAGTTAAATCCTGGTAGGGTTCTTTTAATTCATTTCGTCGTCACCGGAAAAATAGAAAATGGAGAATCTCAACGAGTAGTGTTCGAAATATTGCTTTGTTGTACAACTGGCCACAATTTCGCATTGCAATATCCAATTCCAAGTTTTCGTCAGTGAAATTAAGCCCTTTGAGTGATTTCAATGTGAAACTTGCCATGAATGTTACCAGACCATTTTCATGCTTAATGACCGCTGCAAATGGATGGTTTGCTTTGAAAATTCGATGGTTTATGCTTTCACAGCTCATACATCGCATTACAGCTTCAGCTCCTGAAACATTTGAATGATGCTGAGTGTGTTTTTTAACTTAACTACACTATTTGCCTGATCTGATCTTTATTACATTTAACAATAAATTCATATCCTCGGGAGGAAGCCATTTGTAGTTAATCGACAGAGATCGTGAGTAATAAGATAAGCTAGAGTTAGTGGGTCTCTTCATTGGGTTTTTCCAAAACAAAGGACATGAAAGATCTGTTGGCAAAGAAAATATTTTTGAAAGAAATTTGAGACTGGAACCTAGCATTACAAAATAATCTTAAACAAAATAATGTATAAACCGCGGGAACATTTATTCGTGGTCAGGAATGAGTGGTGGATAGACAGCTGAATATCTACCTCCCTTCTTTCCGTAGAACAGTACATTGAGACTACAAAACAAATAATATAATTATGTGCTGGGAATTAACTAATTCCTCCAAAAACTTAAATGTGATGTGTACAATCCCTTCCCAATAACATCGAGCGTTCCTTTGGACGAACTGGAAGATCCAAAATGAACAGTCGAGGCAGTGTTGGAATTTTGAACCTCGAAAAGAGGGGACAGCAACTCGAGCTTGCGGGCAGGTTCCTCATTATGAATATCCAGTATTCTCGAGTCTCCAGAAGAATCCCCTAAGAAGAGGATTCCATAACATTATCCAGGGATGGAGAGACGCGAAGCAATTCTCTCCTTAAAAGAGACACTTGATAGAGCTGAGTTTAGTTAACCCCGGTTGCAAAGATGTCACGACATCCGTCAACAGTGGACACAAATTCAGCAAAAACTCCAGGATCTTTCCTGGGTTCAGGCAATTACTGGTGAATCAATTCTCGACCACCAAATTCAATTATACTGGTCCTGCTCCTCATCTTCTCGATACTGCATGTTGGCTGAGATTGGCAAGAACAGTGATGAGAACGATTGATATTGAAATTGGATCTGAAGGTCGGATGTTTATTAGATTATAAACTTATTGATTGAATTATAATGAAAAATCCATTTCTTTACAACGCACACTCATCATAACTGCATTTTTTCCACTCGAGCAAAGTAAATTCTCCCATTTCGCGTTGCAGTAACACAGATTTTCCGAGGAAAAGCTTCTAGACTGCGAGTGGGCTGGACTACAACTGCATTACGGTATTCGAGTTGCATTCATTTCATTTCTCTGCTTGTTTCAGACGCCTGTTCAAGCTGATTACCAGGAGCTGGATTGGTTGGCTCTTATATCCTACTATTTATAAGGATAAGTTGCACAAATGCACTCAGCTAAAGTATTCCCATTTCGTTATGTTAAATTATTCCAGTCCGCATCTGCATTGCAGCGTTTGATTCTGAATAACGAACTTGCGGCGGCTCTTGTGGCCCATACAGTTGTTTTCTATTCTCAAATGTACTTAGCTAACCACGTATTTTGTTGTTCCATGTCCTGGTTCCAGCTCATTTATGCAAAGGGACTTTATCTCTCACGTGCTTCCATAAGCCCTACTTGTATCTTTGATCTAGTCCCATCCAGCTTGATGCTTATAGTTATGAGGCATTTTTCTTCTTAGTAAGTAAGACACGCAATCCCATACGTCTACTTTCTAGAGCACCACCGAAAAGAGCTGATGTACACATTTGAAAGAGAGTCAGAGTTTTATTAATCTAAGTGTTTTTCTCTTCTATTCATTACCTTAGATCTGCAGAACGAAGAAGGTCAAAAGAAATTCCCTATTCTTCCAGTTTGGCTTTAAACCCATTTCTCCCTGAGATGGTGTATTTAATAATAATAGTACCTTTTGGAAAACATGGAGAGTGAATGAAACTTGAGGTGTACCTAAACAGTTTTAATTGATGTGCAGGGTTCGTTTCAAACAAACAAACAACCAGCCGGGAAGACGTCCCATCAAAACCAACGTAAAGTTTTCATGACATTTCGTGTTGTCAGTTTCGACCATACACGGTCCCAGGTATGACCGACAAGTTGCATTATCCAAGATCTTGGTTTCTTGGATCGTTGTCTCGGAAAACGCCGATTCCTGGCGTGTCGTAGCTGACCAAGGAACAGAGGAGTGTTTCTTTTCCCCAAAACAAAGAAGACGAACGGGCGGTTAGCTTTGAAAATCTTCCTGCGGGGTCGCAATGTACGGCGCCTAATTCTCACTTCTGAAACACATTTCATGAGTGGACTAGCAGTAGGTAGGCTCAGTTTCAAGTGACGAAATGCAAAGTTGGCTGGTGAACCTAAATTAGGGACAAGGGTGACAGTTAACCCAACAATGACAAGGCTGTGTCATGACACCTGCAGCTTTTTCATTGGCGCATGCGCATTGTTTCGCAATGAAGCCCTCCCACTTAATTAGCCTCGCACCGGGTATCCAAATAGAGGCTCTAGGAATGGGGTCGCTTTGGTTGCTGCAGTGATAAGATATGAAGGGTCATATATATGACACAGCCTTGTGGTTCACGTGACGAATTTCGGTCGTGTTTCCGAACATGAATTCGCGTTTTATAACGGAGGATGAGATAAGAAATGAACTTTTGAGATTAGACGAGAAAGAGGTGTGTTTGTATAGAGAGAACTTTTACACCTACTAAGGTTCTTGTTTGTTTTGCGATTGGTTGTTTTTGACTTACACCCAAATTTGTTTCCGTTTTCTGCAGATAAACGTTGTTTTTAGCAAACGTGAGCTGATAACCGTTGTTCTCATTCTTCAGAATATGTATACATTCTTCAGAACATTCTTCTGAGGGTTTAGAAAAGAGTACCTACTACATAGGAAAAAAGGAGGAAATGCAGTAGGTTCAAATATGACAGAGCCTTATGATAATCGCCCTTACAAAAGCCTAGTTTTTAAGGATTACATGTGTGATTGAAAGTGGTAAGGGATGATTTTTAGACAACTGGTCCGGTTTTCCACCAGCCTATAGGTACGCATATGTCATGTACAACCAGATTTAATACAAAATTATGTATCCTTCGAGTACGTAATTGTAATCGTCCTGGGATTGATAGATATTTGTCCGAAAACCCTTATTTTTCGAGTTAGGTATAAGTGATTCAAAATGTTCGCCACTTTTTGCTCTATGCACTTTTATACCCTTAGAAGTTCGCCAATACGCTTCCCTCAGCAAATAAAAGGGTACCAATGAAATGGGGAGGAAATAATTTAAAGCTAGCTACGTCCCTCAAGTTCACAGAAGCTTAAATTGTGGATAAATTAAGACGAAAGGAAATTTTGTTCTTTTTCCCAAAATACATTTATTCTTGTAAGTCAATAAAAATGTAACTCACCACTCAACGAGACACAGCATCATAATTAAAAGTCATAGCCAGTTTCACAACAATATTACGAACCTCACAACCAATACAACACTTGGTTCTAAAGATTAAGTATTCAATAGATACAACTAATTTACGTGATGTACGGTGACTCGGAAGATACTAAGAAAAGTAAATGGACGGATGAGTATTTCTAAGTAGCATGTCAGCACTGAAAATAAATCGACCTTATACAATAGCGTAGCACGACAACTTATCGAAGTTTTCCTTTGGATAGTTAAGAAAAATGTAACATTAATGAATTATTTAAAGCATTTCCTTATAAGTAAATCAAATAAATAAGCAAATGAAACGCATAGTTATTAGGCGATGTAGGTAAAACTTTCGTTTCATTGGAGGAACACATTTTTCTGGATGAATACTGTCGTAGTACATAAATACATTCGGATATAAATAAATAATAGGAAGTCATAGAAATCATTAAAGCGTCCTTCTACGAACAGCTTCACATCGGAAGTGGGAAATATTAGGTACCTACGTACTGATAATACTCAGGTAGGTACTATTATTGATTTAAAAATTGGAAGCAAAGATAAAATAATTGTCCTAGCTATGTATTTGGAGTCAAAGTGTGACTGTAAATGAATAACTGTGAACTTATATTTGTGTGTTTCGGTAAACTGTTATTATACTGTGTTACTAAAACTGTGGCAAATTAAATGTTTTCGTGTGTAAATGATGGTATTTTAGGTTTCCCGCTGATGGATATTAACTAGTAAAAGGTATTTAAGATAGTTACCTTTTATACCATAGAAAGCAGAAAAAGTTTATTGGGTTATTATTGTTACTTCTCAGACATGAGACCTAGGTATAGGTACAAGATGCCAAACACATGAAATCTACGTCTAGCCACTTGGCCACACTTGTTGTTCTACTACAACTGCAATAACATGGAAAACAGACAAGGTTAGCGCAAGTTACTGTTTTTGGAAGTTTGCATCAAGAAAACGGAGCATATACCTACCTAAACAAAAACGTAGTGATTTACAATTGTCAGGTTATCATCAGTAACAAACCAGATCTGAAGGTATAAAACAATATAGAGTACAGCTGTTTGCTTTGGCTGGGGAACAGAAGAAATCGGTTAGATCGAGAGCT
>JAEMON010000005.1:26547141-26558729 GCA_030264115.1 Lygus lineolaris
AGCTCTCGATCTAGGTAGGAATAACCAATGAGGTGACAAACAACAGGACTTCGTGGTGAGCGTTACGGACATTATTTTTCTATGACAGGGGTGACAACGAAAGGGGTAAGTGATTATCCGATTATTTTTATTTATTTATTTTTATTTTTTTCAAAGTTGGTTGTGGGATGAGATGATACCTATTTTCCTTTCGCGATAGATATGCTTAGTTAATAATTTTTAATTAATTTGAAAGTTTTGACGACGTCACCGTTGCAAGGGGATGGAAACCTACTCGGTGTATATTACGATCCATAACTCTGCTGATAAGGTTATCAGCTGGTTTCAAGATATCTATATATTATAGATTATCTGATTACCACGTGGAAGGGGGTGAAACTGTGCTAAAATCAGTTAAGAGCCGCCAGCGCCGCGAGGGAGCAGCAGCGTTTGATTACGAACAGGAGTTCGTTCGGCGTGGAGATGTTAATTTTGTGACGTCATCAGCGCAACGTAGGCAGCTCCCAGAAACCATTAAAAAATTCTATTGCCCCCGAACAATTTGATTTTTTCCATCAGTTATCAACACAAAAACGATTTTGGAAAAAATCTGCCAACATCGGACTTCCATCTAAAGATCTGTCTTTATTTGAATTCAAGGTTAACGGAACAAGATTACGAGATTTCCATCTCATTAACGATGAAGTTTAGTGTAAATAAATTAAGACGTTCATGTGCGGGTTGAAGTAGGTATTGTTTCCAAACTGATAGGGAATTCGGGGAAAGAATTCATCATCTGAGTGAATTCCAGATTGTGGAGTCGTTTACTGGACACGTTAGGTCCTATATCTCAATATTTGTATTTTACCACTGATAGGTTCAATCGAGGAATAGCATAATTTATCTTTATATATAATAATATCGATCTCACCTCTGATCATCTATTAATTGGTGTAGCCTTTCGACTTTACATTCAGTTCAGTTAGGGTCTTAACTGGAATAATCTGAAGTTATCGTAGTTGGAATTTGTTTGAAACACAATAATGGTAAAGCGTAAAACCCGTTGTATTCAGACACCTCGATATATCCTCCGAGATCTTAACGTGAATTTAAACAAAACGTGCTAGACACATGACAATTTTTATTCCAAGCGTGCGAGTTTTTAAAAATTAATGAAGTTCGTGAGTTGCGGACAATTTAGGGAATTTAGGAAGAAATTCTTAGGGCTCGATGGAGCCAGAATTAGGGTCTGCGACTTTTCCGACAAACAAAACGCTGCCAGGACCCTCCACGTAACTCAAAATGAATCCGAAGGGTCGATCAGCTTCAAACCTCTCGGAGAAGATCGCACATCTCAGCAAAACGATTCCTGCTGCAAAACAAAATTTTGCTCAAAACCTGAAAGTTTTGACACGACCGAATTGGTTAAGCCATGTTTAAAAAGCAACATGCTGAAAACAACTACGTGCCTTGAATGTGTATAAAACATCTTTGAATTAGCCTGTATTGGACTAATTACAGGATCAGCAGCCACCTTGGCTGCGAAATTGATTAAGATCTATTTTGATTGAATTATTTTGGTATTGTTAGTTTGGTAGTTGTATTCAAAAGCGAGTTCAGTCAACTGGAAACGTATAGGTATACATTCATTCTAATGCCTGTGGAGTTTCAGTGTTTGCTCATTTACAAAGAAAAATGGGAACTCCAAACTAATTTGCTTCCGCTATAGGTATCGAACGTAGGAAGCTATGCATTCGTGCAAGAAGAACAAATTTTGTCCTCCATAATCAAAATTTCCATTTGCTTTTTGTGCTCCAAAGCTTTCGCAACAATTTCGCTTCCGTTCCTATCTTGTCTGTGGTCAATTACTTGTCCCAGGCGAAAAAATATACGAAGTTATGGTCCGATTTTGATGAACTTTTCAGGGATTGTGTGGTACCCCTAGACGGCTCCCTATAATTTCATCACGAGAAGTTGGAGACCTGAAAATTCTACGTCAAATGAGAGCAACGCCGTAGCCATGATTTTTGGTATTTTTTCGAAGTTCCCTGTACTTAAGTTTTCCATGTTCATGATTTTTTCACTAAAACTTAGTAACTAAGGAAACTTTCAAAAATCGCCAAAAATCATGGCTACGGTGTTGGTTACATTCGACTCAGAATTTTCAGGTCCTCAACTTTTTTTTTATAAACAAAAACAAGTTTGGGCGGTTCCATTGGTCCAAAACGTAGGTTTTCTTGGTTTCGTTTTCTAGGTTCTTGGGGTGTTTGTGAAATGGTAAAATGGTTTATTTTTGCCAGTATATACCTACTTAAGAAACGTTCTTGATGGAAAATCGTAACTCAGCATTATTAGATTACAGTGCAACTAGGAGTTGCCCCCATGTCTGATGATCCATCTATAGGTGTACACTTGCACTTGAAATACGCACGTTCAGGAAATTCATATTAACAACGTCCATACATGTCAACTGTAAGTATATACACTACAACACACTTAGAATGCATACAGTCATTGCACGATGATTGCCACGAGAATTTACCAGTGGGAGGTACGGCAAATTATGATGATTGCGTTGAAATATCAGCCGTACTCATAACTACTGGGTATATAGGTACCTAAACCAAAATGAAAAAAAAATACAAATATTGATGAGGATGCTTTCAAATTGACGGTAGAAAAATATTGGTACGATTCGTGAGGTAATGCAACTTTTGGGAAAATTTGGGGTTTGATTCAAAGCTCGTCATGGGTCCCTGAGCTCTTTCCAGGCCTGTGAAGAGCTCCGACGAACACTACGCTGTGAGGTTTCTTAGCGGAACTCAGGACAAAACAGAAGGGACGATCAGCTGCAAAGATCTCGGGGAAGCTCAAACTTCTCTTTTGAATTCGAGAGGCTGCAACATCAACAATCAGCTAGAAATCGTGGGGTAGTCAAATCCACGATCGACAAACAAGAAAACAAGCACAATTTCCTGTGAAAACGAGCACACGTTCAGCCTCATCAAGTTTCCTTGGTGGATTATCTAAATTTTCTATTTCACTCTCCAAATAACAAGCTGCGAGCTGTATGTGTTTGTGAGTAAAACTGCAGTCAAAATTTAGGAAAAGAGACTACGTAAAAACAGACAACAAAGGCACAGTAGTTGCCAACATTCATGGATGATAATAATCATTATAATCAATGGATGATTATAATGGGTATGTGGATTTAGATAATGCACTACTAGATAATGTGATAAGGTAAAATAATATGGGACCATCACCAAAGCTTGGGGGGAGGGTAGTCTTTAAAGAATACCTTGGGGAGCATTTTTCGGGATGGGCAGAGGAGACCTAATTCCATAATAAGTGGTTTACTGGCGAAAAATATTACATATTGTACATGTAATTGTACAAGAAGCTAATTACTAGTAAATACTGGATCACATAGTTTGACAAAAGTAGAAATGTAGGTAGAGCTTCCAGTCTCTTCTGCCTACCCCCACAAGTCACTACTGGCGTAAATACACAAACATGGTACTTATATGTACATAGATTTTTGTCCGAAGGATTGATCAAATGAAACCTGAGCCCTTACATAACGTTGGAAAGAAACTTTCGGGGTTTGTGCGAGCTGGGCTCTGTCTAGATGGTCCCGTATGAATTCAATCGTGATCGGATAAAATAGTGCATAAGTCATGCGCAAACGTGATATCCTTGCTACACGCAACTTTCACACTTTCCAACAGATCCGATGAAGGTTTCAGCAATTGTCTAGGTTGACCCATAGATTTAATTACAATTATAGTAGCCTATACTGACGCATGGTCAAAACGTAACATAGTCGAATCATTGACTTGAGATTACATGAATAATTTTGCTTAAATTCATTGCTCGCATTTGTAAGACACTTGAAAGAGTGACTTCTAGATCGTCCGATAGTTATTCAATCACTTGGTAGGTACCTCACGCGAAAGAATACTGTATGGAATGCCGGCTACTCGCATAACTTCCAAAATGAATTTCGGTCCTATTTCGATTAATAATTCGAGAATTGTGCGATGTGGAGGGCTGGCAGCAAATGGACCCCTATGAATGTTTCATCGCTGTCAGTTCAATAGTAGCATCTGCGAAATCCTGACAAAATACTGACTTCTTACTAACGATTCTTCTGACGAGATAGATACTGACTTTTTACCAACATTCCGGATTTGGTGGGTAGTCTGAGACTGACCTTTGTAAGACCCTCTTTGTGTTTGGTACATTGTATTTCATTGTTGTTGGACAAGGAAGCCATGCGCCACAAATACCTGGCGGATGTTTTCTTCTCCCCGTCTTATATATTTCTTAGCTGTTTGAAGGAATTATTATTCGATTAGCAGGATGATGGTTTCAAAATTATATGAATGGCATGGACTGACCCATCCGCGGCACATTGATTGGTTATTCATTTTAATTGATTCTATACCATTCTGGATACTCGAGCGTTTTCATTGGTATGCTTAGGCCCCTTATGGGAAGCTTGAAGCACCATCCTTGCCACCAAAGAACACAGATTGCTTTCGATTGCCCATTGCTGGATATCTAACGTTTTTCTTATGGTGACCCCGGATCCAATCCCAAATTACAAACAAGTACTGCTGAAGAAGAAATTGCACTGCGTCTCAGAAGTAAAATTTAATAACTGATTAGGTAGGTAGGTTTCCTGAAGTTACTACGAGTATAATGTGTAAATTGAAAAAGAGAATAACATTCGACCCTTCCATAGCAGTTGATAGCTAAGAAACTCGGAAAGTCAAAGGAATTCCTTGAAAATGAAAATTAATGTTCAAGACCCACTGGAAGAACCAGTCTTCTCAGACCATGCTGGAGCCCAAACCATACTCATTGAAAAGGAATATCTAATTACAAAGAACCTGAGCACGTCTTTTCTGCAATTCAATTTCAAGTTTTCTCAAGTTTCACGCAATCAGTGGAATAGGTACATTATTTATATATTATTCGGCCGGTAGCACAATAACAGGACTGTTCGAATCTGGCATATATACGACTTTTAGAGTCAGACATCGTTGGGATGAACGATTTCTGCCCTCTGAAACAAACACAGGGTTTGTAGGTGTGAAACCAAAATGAGATAGAGAATTGGAATATTTATGAATGAGGCAACGATTATGTGGTTAGCTAATGGTTTCTACGTGAATAACAAACTCCTCCGATTCTACTCCTCATTTCAAGCCAATTTCAAAAATGCTGCGAGTTCCTAGATGGCACCTTATGAAGTTGATCGGGGAACTATAATAGCGTCTGCCTCGCATACTGAATCTCTGTACACTCAGTACAGAGTTACAGTGACACTCTGTACATCTCAAAATATTGGTTCAGTACACCAATATTTTCATGATATTTCGGGTATGTTCAGACGATGGTTCACGGCATTCATGGAAATCATTGATCGTCTTACTATTTGCTATTATTTTTTTAATTTATACATCATACTCAATAGTCCAATAAGGTTTGCAGATGGAATCAAGACTTATTCTATGTTTGCTTGAATCTAATTTTTGTTTCTGGAGATTATGAGTTGGAATCCATAAGATGGCAACAGTAGGTAATCCGTTATACAATTGTAAATACGGGTTTATTGTAAAGCCGGATTACTTTGAAAATTATCACACTCTTAGCGGTGTACCTACTTTCCTCAGATATGTTATTTGTTTGTTACTGTCCTTATTCTCTTTGATTCAAGGAGTTGGTGATCCATCAGTGCCCTTGAAAATTGTGAGGGCTTCATACTCGCGCACGTTACTAGGGGTGAAGAAAGTCGAATTATTGTATGTATGCACAGTAAGTTATTATTGTATGTATCGCACTTACGTTTGATGGCTTGCACGATGCATGTCTGCAGATCCATACTTTGATACGATTTATGTCTTAACACACCTGATGAGGTTTAACACTTTAAAGTCGATGGTCACTACAGGTAGGTATCCAGTCACTACCAGCGTTCAACTCAAGGTTCGCATTTGGAGTGCTTGGAGTAGTACTGATAAAATCAGATTGGATCCCTTTACACGTAGATGTTACAAAATAGCGAAGCAACGGTTAGGCATGCAGTTTTTAGAACAAAGAGCTGAATCAAACAGCCGTCCAAATTCATAAGTCACTCTCCGTTAAGATAATAAATGTCAGTATTTACTGATGATCAAATATCAAGCTCGCAATAAAGATACTCAGTCGTGTATGTACAAATAGACTCATCAAATTAATTTAAAATTGCAGAAAATAAGAGTCAACTAGAACTCCCATAGTGGTATTCAACATGCAGGATATAGGTAAGTACCTAGTTTTATAAATTCAATACTTTTGTTGCTATATAGGGTACCCGCCGAGTTATTACACAGTGCCATGAAAATTTTCATGAACGTGGGTTTGTTGAAAGCCTATCATCAAATTCCTGTTGCTCCCGGAGACATCTAAGACAGCAATCATTGCCCCTTTTTCCTGTTTGAACTCCCACAAATGACCTTTGACCTGCCCAATGCTGCTCAGACCTTCCAGAGGTCTGAAAAATTTCCAAGGAATTCTAGGAATATGACATTGTTCTTTAATGCTGCCAAGTGTGAATTCGATAAGTCAGAGATCGAATCTTAAGCCCACTTAGTCCTGATGATGTCAAACCCGTGACACATCGAGTAGAAGCCACAGTTTGACCTGCTCAAGGACATCCGTATATATAAGTCACCGGCGATATTTAGGAATGTACGAGTACAACTACTATCGTTCATTTGTTCCTAATGCTGCTCAATTGATGGCTAGACTCAACGATTTTCTGCATGGCTGCCCTGGGTCCCAGGGCGTGGTAAACTGAATGCTGACATTCAGTTTCTGACCCCAGAAGCTGAGGAAACGTTCAAAAGAAGCAAAGATGCATTGGTTTCAATATGTAACGTTATTGGCCTTTTCACGGTCTGATGTTCCTTGGTTGTCAATATGGAGATCGGCCCAGACGAATAAGTATGTCAAACTGATGGGGAATGGGGTCTACAGAACGAAAATACCTCCCTTACCGAGCTTTCGAGAGATTTGTTCACTTCATCAGGGCTCTAAGGTAAGCCTAGAGCGTGAAAATCACACCACTGTCACCACTGTTTTTCATGGATGCTTGACAGTAGTGTGATGTTCACGCTCTAGGCTTACCTTCGAGCCCTGATGAAGTGAATAATTAATTTCACGAAAGCTCGGCAAAGGAGGTGTTTTCATTCTGTGGACCCGATTCCCGATCAGTTCGACATTCCTAGGTCGCTGAAGGTCGATAAATCAGACGTTGCGATAGGTGGCAGTGTGCAAAACAAAGTAGATGGTGTTTGGCAGCCTCTTGATACTTCCTCGCTTCATCAAGTTTTTACATGCCGAAAAGTTAAAAGTTGGAATTACGTTTTGCCATTAGGAAAGTTATTTTTGCTGATACTAGTAGTGAACACATCATGTTAAACTGAGTCGCAACATCATCTCTTCCACAATCAGCTTATGAACCGCATCAAGCTTCTGCAAGGGCCTTCTTCTACGAACTCCACGAACATCTGACAAATGCCTTCAAGACCAAAACGTTTTTACAGAATCATGTCGAGACCCAGAAGCGGTCATAGCGTAACTCAATCCCACCTAATGCGGATTGGCAGAGCTGATTCGTCGTTCTGCCAGATATGTTTTTAGTAGGAAAATGCAGAGCACATTATATCATGGTATGCCGTCTTCACCACATCCCTCGTTTGGAGCTTTTCCAGAAGGTGGAACAATCTGTGCCCTGCCCATTTATGACGCCGTAGTGCAATTTATCATGGACAGTGACATTCAAATTTAATAATTATATTATTTTTATCACAGTTAAATAAGTTTATCGTTGGACTATTTTTGTTTTTTCTCCTCTTGAAGGGAATTTTGTTAATTTATTCTTATCTAATTATGTTAAATACCATTGTAACCCAATGGGACTGTATAAATAATTCCTGAAGCCAATAAAAGTTTAAAAAACAAATCACTACAAAGGAGTTTTTCTGAACTTGTGAACTGATTTTGGTAAAATTTTAATAAGCATACCTACAACGAAAAAAGTGAACAATGTTTATAAAGCTTTGTTTCGGCTCAGTGGTGCTGCACAAAATGGTATGCAGTACTTTGTTTTTAACATTTCTTTGCTTGGCGCATAGTAATAACTCGGAGGACTCGCTGTTTTGATATGGTTTATTGCAAAATGATGAGTAAAGTCATGGCCATGTTATAGGCTCTTTCACCCAGAATCGAAGGGACGGTCAATTAGGATCGATATACGGGTAAATACGACCGTCACTAAGGATCAATTGCAGTTATGAAGATCGACCCAACACAGAACTATTTCGTCAACTTGATCGGGAATGGGGTCCACTGAAATATTCACCTTCTTCGCCGAGCTTTCGATAAATTTATTACCTTCTTCAGGGCTCGAAGGAAATACTAGGGTGTACACATTACACCTCCGTCCTCATTAATAAAAAACCAGGATGGCATCACCAACACACTAATACTTGTAAAAATGACTATATGATAAATTTTAAAAAACACCAGGCTATTAAACTTCACAAATTGGTAAAAAACGCTCAGATAAACAAGCAGTGTCACAATTTCAACAGGGTTTTTAATTTCAACAGAAATTTATCATATAGTCATTTTTACAAGTATTAGTGTGTTGGTGATGCCATCCTGGTTTTTTATTAATGAGGACGGAGGTGTAATGTGTACACCCTAGTATTTCCTTCGAGCCCTGAAGAAGGTAATAAATTTATCGAAAGCTCGGCGAAGAAGGTGAATATTTCAGTGGACTAAGGATCAATGATTTATAATTTTCGTATATCACCAGGTGACGTTCAAAGAACATGGAGAAGCATCTAGCGTGGGGATTTTATGACCCTATTCTGCCAATAGTGAACCTTAATTGTAGATGGTACTTCAGATGAAGTAGTCACTATAAAATATTGTCGGACCTACCCAGAGTACACACGATGTCAGAACACAGAACTTAGCAAGTAGTCGTATTTCTACTCGTAGGTATATTTTTTTTAACGTTCTGTTACCTATTACATGGACGGCTGCAATGAGACTCAACTCTTGATGCACATGCAATGAAATAAGACTTTCACCATGCATTGCTCAACATTCTAGGCTACTAGATGCATTCCCTTTCCACCAGGCTATTACGCACATACATAATAATTATGTATACCTATATAGGTATGTCAATAAAACAATTTACATACATACCTACTAAACAAGAAAAGTTTTAAAGAAAATACGGTGTAAGCATGTACATTGTGAGGTCAAACGGCGCACAAACTTATGACAGAAGAGCAACAAAATAAGAAGAATTTCATGCTCCTCAAGTCTTTAAAGTGACACCTACTTTTTTATCATCTACTTTTACACCTAATCAAATTGAGATCCTCAAGCTTAATGACTTAACCAACATTTAATGTAAACAAGTATAGCAATGTAAGATTTTCTGTTCGGAGAATGATTTGATTAACTAGATAATAAACATAATCAAGGTGAATATTGACGAAATTGACTCACCAGTGACAGCTGCAGCTTCAGTTCCTTCTTCGTTAACTTCGATGAAGACCTTCTGTTTCACCTGACTTACGAATAACCGGGACTCTGACATGCCAGACAGATCGGCTACCGAAGAAAATAAGTCTGCTGCTCCCAACTGTAACATAAAATAATAGGGCCGTAAAATATTGATTTTTTCAAAATTAAAAGAAAAAAATAAATAAATAAATATAAACCTTTAAAATTGAGCATTAAAATTCAACCCCGTCTGTTGTACCTGTTTCAAGGAACTTCCGTAAAGTAGGTACCTTCGTTCTTTATTATTTCCTCACTACCGAAGGTAGCAAGCTATACCTATATTGGTGCAAGAGGCTGATGCACATGAAGCGGCGCGGCCCTCCCTCCTTCAACTCAGGGACCAGGCCAGTCAGTCTTGTCTCCCACCCCCAATGTCCGAAGTCCGATCTCGGACCTCGAACAATAGCTGTTGGATGGGCACAGCAGTAGAGTCCGCAAAAACAAACTGAATGAAGTACTTATGAGTATTACAATACCATCATTGTAAGGTTGTCAATTAAAAAGAAAAACGTCTGCCAAGTTGGGTGGGCAGTATAGCTTCCTCACTTTTGTAATATGGACGTATAGAATCAGTTAGTGAACATTTCAACGAAATTGGTAGAATAGTTTCGGAGTTCACTCAATCCAATCACTTATCCAATTGTGGCGAAATTCATAGGTAATTGTGGTGAAGTCAGTCCTAACTAGGTACCCTCCGAAATTGAGCAAAATCCGTCAAATTTGAGAGAAATAGGTCAGTTAGGGACTAAAAAATCGTAGTTTCAGGAAATTAAGTTAGCGCATGCGCACACGCTACTAATGTTCCTATGGCTATTAAATTAATAGGGAAATGAGTAGGGGCTACCTCCGACAATCTCTGAAAATTTCACAAGAATTGCACGAGTAGTTCCGGAGATATGGCTATGAAACTCATTTCGAAATTGCGCATGCGCAGTAGATATTACTGATAGAATCGTGTTTCAATTCGAAGTTAATTATCAACCTCCAAATACCCTTCGAATTTGATCAAAATCGGTCAATTAGAAACAGAGAAATCGTAGTTTCAGGAAATTCATGTTTGCTTATGCGCACATGCCACTAGTGGTCCGATGGCGATTAAATTCATAGGGGACCCTCCAGTGTCTAACTCGCGAAATCCCTGGAAATGTCGAGTACTTCCGGAGATACGCCTATGCCGACAAATTTCAAGTTTGCGCTTGAGCAGTAGCTATTACTGATCCAATCGTGACGAAATTCATAGGTAATTATCTTGGAATCAGTCTAAAACTACCCTGCAAATTCGAGCGAAATAGGTCACTTAGGAACTGAGATACAGGGGTTTCAGGAAATTCACGTTTGCGCATGCGCTCACGCTACTAGTGGTCCGATGGACATGAAACTTATAGGGGACCGTCACGGGACTAACCCGCACAATCCCTGAAAATTTCATCAAATTCGGACTACAACTTCATATAGTTTAGCCTGGGACAAGGAATTGACCACAGACCGAAAGACCGACGTAAAAAGCAAGTGAAAATTTTGATTTTGGGGGACAAAATTTTTTTTTTAATTTCTTGCACGAATACATAGCTTTCTATTTCGGTAGTGAGGAAGCAAAAAATGAATTAACTATGTTAGTGCAAGAAGTAATGAAATAAATTTGTCCTCCAAAACCAAAATGTCCACTCGCTTTTCGCGTTCAAAGCTTTCTGAACAATTTTGGATCCATGCATGTCTGACTAACTGTGGCACATCCTGATCCTGGGCAAAATTGTACTGAATTGTGATCCAATTTTGATGAACTTTTCAGGCATTTTGTGGGTTAGTCCCTAGACACTCTTCCGTGAATTTTATTGCTGTCGAACTAATGGTAGCCTGTGAACGGTTACTGAGTTACTAATGGACTGATTTAGCTCAAATTCGGAGGGTAGTTGGGGACTGACTGCGAAAGACGAAAAAACGTCTGCCAAGTTGGGTGTGGCACATAG
>JAEMON010000005.1:26562756-26582515 GCA_030264115.1 Lygus lineolaris
TTTGACACGGAAATTCGATTTACGATTTTTATGAAAATCGGTTTTTAAAAATTGATTCGCGGCTAAAATCGGAACCTGAAAATCGATTTTCAAAAATCGAAAAAATCGGAAATCAATTCCCGTCCCTTATGTGTTGCCATTCTTAACCCCACCACTGTAGATATTATTTTCATCCATACCTAGTCATAGTTTTAGATTTTGCTAATTCAATTTGTTGCATGAAGATTGTATTAGATAAGTAGTCGATTTTATCAGACCCAGTTTTTAGTTATACATATTAGGATTAAGCAAACAGAGAAAATGAAAAATCCAGCACAAGAACAGGAGTAGGTACTCCTATTACTTATTGGAATGATTCACAGAGGCAACATTGCAGACAGTGACACGTCAATGTTACAGAAAGTGATATACGCAGCGATCTATATTCAAGGGGAAAATAATAAACCCGTCGTGTGTAATAATTTGCAGCGTTGTTAACATTTGTGTGGCCTTTTCAGCCAATTATTTTGTAACTGCAGACCGGGTATAGTTCATTAGTGAAACATAATTAACAATGCCAATCTCACCTTCTGCAAAGCTGCATTCAAATCGTGTGTCATCTCGATCTTGAAACGGGGCAGGAAAACTTCAACCTCGGTACTGTACATGGTCTTCATGACTTCGTCGAGTCCGATAGTCTTCACGTTGCTCTCGACATCCTTGAGCGCTACGCCTTCAGAAGGAAGGATGACCAGCATGCGGAATTTGTCGTTCTACAGCAAAATAATAGCAGGGTTATTGATAATTGCGAGGGAAGTAGAAAGTGAAATGAACACATTGATTTGATAAAAACTCAATTGTAAAAGTTGATTTGAAGGTTGCGGTTTTTTTTCTCCAGGAAACCCAACCAAAGGAGCTTGGAGCTTTTCGTCAGTGCTACCGAACGATTGGCACTATTGATGAGTACCCACCTACTACCTAATTAAAAATAATATTTAACACGACTAATAGAAACACTAATTAACTAGATTTTTACAGGAGTTATACCAATGTGTGGATCTTACATTATTTTTCACTCTGAAATTCAGATATTTTCCATTTCTTTTCCCATCTTTTATGTAAAGGGTTTTGTTCTGAAATACTAAATTAGCACTATTTTTAAGAGTCCCATTCATGCAGCATGAGTTGATGCGCGAATTTTCAAAGAATCATTTTAACTGATTTGGTGGGTGGTTATTATAGGAAATTTCACGCAGACTGCGAATATACTCGTACCATATGCACCCATGTTTAAGACGGTAATTTACACGTAATCCTCAAAAAACGCGTTTCAAAGCGATTTTCGACTCTAAATTTTCAAAATTTGAAAACCCTTGGAAACCTTGGAGTACTCCGAAAATTCTGGCCAACGAACTCATCCCTTCTTTTGATATAATTGACAGTTTGAAATTTTTCGGATTTTTAGCTCGATTTCTCGGGCAGGTATCGTCTGGAGTGGCACATAAATGAATGAATGAATGAATGGATGAATGAATGGATGAATGCATGAATGAATGAACGAACGAACGAAGTTACAGTTCTTTCACTGGTTCCTTCAATTTTTTTTTTAATTTTTTTTTCCATGTGTATTACCATCGGCTTCATTTCGGGATTCAGATTTGAAATCGACGTGACAAATACCGTTGGGATGCATATCAGTTTTAAGGTTTGTTCCAACTGAAATCTTCAATTCAAATAATATTTGAATAGTCTGAAAGTCGTTTAGAAGGTCAAAGTTGAATGCATCTTTGGCTTGAGGATTTTCAAATATTATTCGAATTGAGCTGTTAGTTGAAACAAACCTAAGGGGTAGCAGAAGATTTGCCTGTATTCATCTCTGCAGGGCTGAGAATATTCGAATTATTTGCAACTTGCTCTGGTAGTATTGGAACAGGTTTCCAGTTCTTATCAGTTGGGTAAGTTGCACACGATTCAGTAGAAACAGAGAGAATATCTGACTATTCACAAGAATGCGCGCAGAGGGTTCAACGCAGCTAACTATTCTAATATAATCATCATTATCACGGCCTCTACTGCATAGCAAAATTCGCTAAAATTGTAACGAATAGTGCTAATTTCTTTTTGCTGCACTCTTTACCATATGGGTTGAAAAGAAGGGGTTAAAATCTGAATTCAGCGTGATAAGTCCTAGTTATAAGATCCACATACTGGCTTCGCTGTTACAAAACGAAAGCTGAGCATCACACTTGTCAGTCATACGGAGCAAAACAGGAATATAAAGAGCAACAAATACAAAGAAATAGTACATCCTCAATGGCTCAATCGTTTAGCCGCATCAAGGAAAAATTAGGTATCATACTAGGATTTTCATGAATTACTGCAAAAATTGCGTGGCTATTGTTAGTATGCAGAGCTATGATGATGTAGGTCTCAAGTGTTGGGCAAAAACTGTTTTTCAAAATTTCTCGTAAGGCGGGTATTATTTCTTGTAACGGCTCTTTCCTTTTAACTCCAATTAGGTGCGTACATAAGTTGGAAAACAGGAATATTTATTCAACAGTACACTTACGGCATATGGCAGCTCAAGGACCTGGGCGTTGAGTTTGTCACTGAACGCGTATTTGAAATTTGATTTGACATTCATCATTTGTACTTTGATGATACCCGTGGGGCTCTTGAAGTCGCGCTCTTTGGTGAGTTCAGGGTTGAATTTGGTCTTCCATTGGGCTTTGAAATAGACTGCGTTAGCCAACACAGCTTCCGCTGTCACTAGGTCGGCTGTAAAAAAAAAATAATATTTACCTACTAAAATTGATGTTCCATTCTGATAGGTACCTAGGGTATCTTCAACGTTGTTCTGTTGTTTCAAATAACTGCTTTACAGGGTGTCTCTGTTTGCCTCCATGGACCATAATACGAGTATTATCGAAATAACATTCGATTCGTTGGACCGTGGAAAAAAGAAGCTTTCTTGGAAATTTTTCGAAAAAGGGTTTTCAAATTATCGGCAAGAAAAACTAAAACACGATCGAGAATCGCAAATTCATGTTCAGTCAGCAAATCAGTCCAACATGCGTAATTACGCTCCCAAATGTGCTCTAAAAGCAAGAAATCGAGGTTTTTGTGTATAGTAAACTATCGCGTATGATACATGACTTTAATGTCTTTTTTCAAGCTAAATAACGCAATTATATAATTTTTTTTGATTTGTCAAAAATATTGAGCAACCAAGAATTTTGTTTTTTGTTTTTCATAAAAATTTGAAATTTCGAGAATTGACTCAAAAAACTAACTTCACCACGTTATTCAGCGTGGAAAAACACATTAAAATCATGGTTATCATACTTCTTGAGAGTTTACTACTCCTAAAAACCTAGATTTCTTGCTTTTAGAGCATGTTTGGAGCGTAATTGCGCACGTTTTTCGAGTGAGGGGTAATTTCTTCACGTAGATTTTGAATCTGCAATAAAAATGGGGGTTCCCATTTGGAAAAACAAAATAGCGAACCAAACAGGGCCTAGGGCTCTAGTTGTGGGCGCGAAAATGTTGTATTTGGATTTCTCGTAAAATTCTTTTCCTAGGAGCGAAAATAATGGGAATAAAAGGATCTTTCATCAATTTTTAGACACCCTGTAGGTATATGAAAAAAACCTGCCGCTTGAATTTTTTAAACATTTCTTATCTTTCAGAAGACGTTTAATAATTACTTGGATAATATGTATATTATCTATTTCATGAGAAATTTAGAATGAACTCGAACAATTTACCTGCTGAGAAGACATCCTTGATTTTGCCATTGGTGTGCGTATCGCACCAGTCATTGATGGTCTTCGCAGCTGCTTCAGTCTGTGTGAAGTCAACTTGTTCCACGTTAGCGCCGAATCCGGTGGACACCGCAGTCGTGTAGTTGTCGAGAAGTTTCAAGGATAGATTAACGAATACTGTGGACGCCACGTTCAACACTGGATCCTGAAATATCATAAGAAAATGAGTACCCAATTTGAAACTCGATTATTGTTTATCTATAGGCAGCAAGTATGGATTCGCTTCCAGCTGCGGTGGCTGTAACCCAGGGTTGCTACGGAAACAGAATCCCAACATTCCCTGACTTTTCCAGGTTTTCCAGACCGCAAAAGTCATTTTTCACTGACCTTTTCTTATGAGGTTTCAAAAGCCCCCTTCCCCAAAAAATAGTGAGCAAGTACAATCCTTGAAAATTTTACCGAAATAGGTGGAGTAGAACTGGAGTTAGGCTATGGAAACACATTTAAAGTTTGCGCATGCGCAGTAGCTATTACTGATCCAGCCATGACAAAATCAATAAGTAATCGTTGAGTGAAATCAGCCCATTAGGAACTGAGGAATGGTAGTTTCAGGAATTTCACGTTTGCGCAAGCGCAGACTAGTGGTCCGATGGCGATGAAATCAATAGGGGACCGTAACCGTAACCCGCACAATTCCTGAAAATTCCATCAAAATCGGACCACAACTTCATATAGTTTTGCTTGGGACAAGGAATTGACCACAGACCGACACGGAACCAAAATTGTTAAGAACGCTCTGAAACTTAAAAAGCTCCATTCATGCAGCATGTTTTGATGAGCGAATTTTCAAGGAATTATTTTAACTGATTTTGTGGGTGATTCCTATAGGAAATGTTGCTCTGATTCCAAATATACCATTATGTTCCTATGTTTAAGATGGTAATTTACACCAAAACCTCAAAAAACACGCTATTTGGCCCTTAATTTTCACAATTTGAACCCTTGGGGTACTAAAAAATTCTGGCCAACGAACCATCCTTTCTCTAGTTTATATTGACATTTTAGAATTTTTGTTGATTTTTCAGATAGATTCCAGGGTCAGATGTCATCTGTAGGGAGGAAGCAATTTGATTTTGTATTGATAAATTCCTGAAAGAGACTTGTAACTTAATACATTACAGAAATGCAGATGATCAATTCTGTAGTGTAAATAAAAAGAACGAAAAATGTTAAAACACATTTATTAACATTTAGAAACCTTCTATTCGAAGCATTAGTCTCACCAAGAACTATTTGAATAGGTATACTTGTAGCCCGTATTTTGCGTAAAACTCCGGAAGATTTTCAATTTTTCCCTGACATTTCCAGGTTTTCCCTGACCACTTTCTTTTTCCCTGATTTTCCCAGGTTTTCAAGGTTTTCCAGACCCATAGCAACCCTATACCCATCACACACCAACAGCGGCGCACCGGGTCCCTTATGTTGGATTTTCTCACAAATATTGGAGGTACGTATTTAGAAGGTGTATATTGCTATACCAAGAGGTGGTAAACGTTCCAGTGTTTGACATCTTAAATTCGAAATTGAAGTTTTTGCTCACATTTTCATTAGGTTACTAAACTCGTTGACTGCAGTTTTCTATAGTTCATCAGCTTCTAGTTCGCCAGGAGCAAAAAAAGTAATCCTTCTGAGAAGACAGCAGATCACGGTCGAAACTCCAGAGAAACGTACGAAGGCCCAAGTAAAATGATTGCTAACAATATTTACTCTCACACCTACAATAACGGAAGACAGTAGAAGGTAACAGCCGAAGGTGTACATAGTGTTAAGGAGTTACTCCATTCAAGTTGAAAGTTGTTGAGTTGTGTTCTGAGAGTTCCAAGAATATACCGATTTATTATCCCTCATTATTTGTGGTCTTCATTCTAACAACTGGTGCCAGAAGTGGGGGTCTATCGTCCATCAACTCAAAAATCGACTAAATTCTCTCCAGCAATGATAATATGCTTTTTGGTCGTGAGCTGACAGTCCGAGCTCACGCCCGATTATATTGACAGGCGCGGGCCCTGGAAGCAGGAGTCGGACGTAGTATGCCTCTGAATTGAGGAAGCATTTCCAAGAGACACACGACAGCGCACCAGAACATGCTGAAGGTAGCAGTGGATTTTATAACCAAAGCTACCTTTATGAACGAGTTATAACTGAAACACATTGGGAGAAAAGATGCAGGTTCACTCTAAACATGTCCTTCCCACCGAAAACATGGTTAGCCAAAAAACCTGTTTCAATCCCTCCTTTGCCGCATGGGGAAAGAAGTAGGTTTGCCTCCAAGTAGGTATTCAGGCTATCGACACCTTTATGGAGTTGAACCGTATGTTGGGGTTAGCCTACTGTCAGAACCTTGTCAAACGAAAGTCAAGGCGGCATCGGCAGTTCGAGCTGCTACCGATGTCGAGCCTGCAGTTGTCCTTGTCCATCGGTAGTTGGAAACTTGTCAAACTGAGTCAGAGCTATACACAGTAATCAGAAAGGAATCTAAGAGAATGCCGGCTGTTGGAACCTTCTCAACCAGGGTAGTATGAGCAGTTGGAACCGAGTCTAACTACGTTTCAGTGTGCAGTAAGAACCTTGTCAAACTGAGGTCGAGCATGTACAATATGTACATTGTAGTTGGATCCTTACCAACTAGAGTCAAGTATGAAGTTGGAACCTTTACAAACGAATGTGCATATTATCCCAACTTCCATAACAGAATATTATTTAGGTCTTACAAATTGTTGGCAGAATTGTTTAAATCAAAGATTCAACTACAGTAGTTTAAAACTCATGGATGAAATCAACCACTGGGCACGTTTACACCCTCATCAGAGTGAAATAAGTTGTGTGGAGTGTAGGTGACCAACACAAAAACAAAATTCATCCAAAAAGAATTCCTGTACATCATAATGAAGAATGGACATCGGTCGAAATTTGCTATTTATGACTTCAGAATCGGATTCTGCACCCTTGAAAACTACTGTATCCCAATTCCCAGCCCCAAAATCTGAGTAGTTTGGGTGGAATAAGCAAAAGGAAAAAACGCGTGACGTCATTTGGAATGTATCTTCCTTTCACTTGGTTCCCACGTGAGGGAGCAAGAAGGCAATACATACCAATGACGTCACACGCCTTTTCCTTTCCCTTTTTCGCCCTGTTCCGTTCATTTCCGACCCATCACTATGCACCTTTTAGCGAATTTTTGAAGAAAATGAAGCTATTGCAATGGCTTCAAAATTTTTGTAATGCAAATTTTTGGAAATTTTCTTCATGGAAATCCGTTTCAGACCATTCTAAAACGATTCCTGAAAATTAACACTTTTATAGATATATATATGTGTGTGTTTATATGTTTATACATATATGTGTCATTCCAGACGATATCTGCCCGTGGAATCGAGATAAAAAATCAAAAAAAATTTTAAAATGTCAATAATATCAAAAGTAAGGATGAGTTCGTTGGCCAGAATTTTTGGAGTTCTCCAAGGGGTCAAATTTTGAAAATTTAGTTTCAAAAATCGCATAAAAACGTGTTTTTTTAAGGTTTTTGGTGTGAGATACCATTTTAAACATAGGAACATGTGGTATATTCGGAATCAGCGTGAAATTTCCTATAAGAATAACCCAAAAAATCGGTTAAAATTATTCTTTGATAATTCGCTCACCAACTCATGCTGCATGAATGGGACTTTTTTGAAAGCTCTCAGTTAGACCCATAATTTTAATGAGTGAAAAAAGGACGTCCATTCCTCATGGCGGCTTGAATTCATGAGTGATTACAACAATAATTTTCTTTCTTGGTTGGACCATCGTTTCTTTCCTTTAGTTGACCTTATGACAGTGCATTGTTATATTTCATTTGATACAAACTTGTGGATAAGGAAATTTATTTATTTTTGTAACAATCAACCTATTTAATTGAAATATACTCGTAATTTATAATATTTTATCGGGAGGCATAACTTACTTTGATCGTTTCCAGAAGTTCTTTGTATGCACCGAGGTACTTCTGTAGGTCATCAGTATCCACGTGAAGCACGTTGGTGAGTTGTGTCTTGGTGTTACCTTGGGCGCCTGCGTACAACATCGCTAGAGCGATCTGGAGACTGATTGGAGACGCCACCATATTCTCATTTTCTTTCCCTTCCCGCAACACCTGTGGATTTCAAAACACGAAGTTAAAGCAACGTCGACGGACTGAACGGACGAAGGACCAAATAAATTACTGAAACTGTCAATGGAACGCTCTGAAGAACTATGAATTAATCAATTCAATATTAATTTATAGAAAGAGTAAATCCTATGAATTAAATCAAAATCCTTTGTGTATTTCGGACGAAAAAAGTCATAATTGAACTAAAAGCGACGATCTCACCTCAGTAAGATGATTGCCTAAGAGTCTTTTTGCTGGAATATCCTTGAGGATGATGAAACCAAGCTTCGCAGTCGAAAATGTATTTTATTCATCATGTTCGTAGCGTCCACAATTGAAGCCATTTACGCATTTGTGTACATCCAGACTTAACAGACTCCTACTCAAAATGTCAAGAAAGTCTATCAGACATTGATGAGGACTATTATTTTCTGTCGATTGCAATATATTGCTCCCGAGTCTACCAATGTAGTGTTGTTACACTACCAACACTGTTTGTGTTGTTTTCACTTCTGAAAAGTGAAAAATTGTTTGCCTCCAAAATCAAAATTTCAACTGGCGTTTTACGTTTTAGACCTTCCTGAACAATTTTGGTTTCGTGTCTGTCGGTCTGTCTGTCTGTCTGTCCGGGAATCCTTGCAACAGGCATAACTTCCACAATTCTCATCCGAGTTTGATGAAATTTTCAGGGGTTACGCGGGTGAGGCCCTAGATGGTCCCCTATAAAATTCATCACCAGCCGACCGGCGGTAGCCTCTGCGCATGCGTAAACGTGAAATCCTCGAACCATCAATTTCTCGGGACCTAATGGTCCGACTTCGCTCAAACTTGGAGGGTAGTTGAAGATCGAAGGTTCAATGATACCCTACGAGTTTTATGAAGATCGGAGGGGCGGTATCAACTGCGAATGCGCAAAACTTGAAATCCTTGCAACACGTATAACTTCAATACTTTTAATCCGATTTTGATGAAATTTTCAAGGATTACGCGGGTTAGCCCCTATGAAATTCATTACCAGCCGTCTAACGGTAGCCTCTGCGCTTGCGTAAACATGAAACCCTTGAAACATCAATTTCGCGCGACCTAACGGTCCGATTTCGCTCAAATTTGGACGAACGTTGAGAATCGGAGATTCGATAATGCCCTATGAGTTTCATCAAGATCGGATCAGTGGTGCCCACTGCGCATGCGCAAACGTGAAGCTCTCATAACTTCCGACAATTATGTTATGGATACGAGGAAGCTATGTGCCACACCCAACTTGGCAGACTTTTTATTTTTATTTTTACCCTTTAGTTGGGATGAAGGAAGTAGGTGAAAACGATTCCTGAGGAGTAGGTCTACGAGTGTAGATGAATATTCTCAAATCCATATTGTCTATCGGCTCTGTTGATAAACCCGTTACAAAATAAGCCGGTTAAATATCCTTAAATAAAGTGATTGAATTAATTATAGTAGTTCCTCATGAGGAGTGGGGATAGTAGTTCATTGTTCTCTTTGTGTTAATTACTTTTACAAGTACAATCCTGTGCAGCCCAAAACAACAGGGGAAATGTGGTATGAGATACCTAAGTATATAAAATGTACCTACCTACCTAGTACTACAAGGCAAACTTATTTGTTGGATTCCATTGACTACATCGGCCCACCTGAACTAATAATTGGCTCTTCGTATTGATCTTGGCAGAAGAACAATGAGAATTTCTTTCTCGAGTTTTATACGCAAGAGGAATAATCAACTATACAACTACTAGCCATATCACTTGGATGGGGTATTTGGGGTAGGTATATCTACTGCAGGATTCCGAATGAGTAGTGGGACGATTTTCAGTTTATAGCTGATTGAGAATAGAAAATGTTGGTAATTCTGCAGTAATTCGTACTATTCGTGATTCTGTATTTTACGTAGGCACTTTCTGGTCAACTTCGGATGCATCTTGTTGCCGTGAAAACGGCACGAACTTGGACGCAGACAGAAAGAAAATTTGAGAACAGTCGCCTACAATAGACCAAAGAATCGAATATTTTCGTAATTCTGATCAATTCATCGATTTTCGTAATTCTTATCTGTTAAAAACCTAATAGTTTTGAACTGTGCAAAGCAGGTTTTAGAAACACATCGACCTGACATTGCCGAATCGCCAGACGCCAGTCCCACTGTCGCTAGGGGTTTGGCCGCCTTTGAGGTCATTACACTATCGACTTCCATCCTCTCGCCATTCATGACTTGGACAAATAGATGTGGTATGGACTATTCTAACATCTTATGAGAAACTCACTTATATAGGTACTAAATAAAGAGAAACTTGCTATATTATACAGGGTGGGGGAGACCCAGTGATCACATTTGAAAATGTTGACAATTGTTTATTTTTCGAAATACCAAGTTGAAAAAAATACAAGTTGTAATAAAGTTACGAACGTTTCATGGGAAGAAGTTGAAAAAATTATTTATGAAAAAGAATGTCTGATAAGTGCAGTCATTCCACTTCTATGCATTCTTGCAAACGGCGAATGAAGTTTTGCATCTGTACGAACTTGGAATAATTGAATTTTTGAGGCTATGATTTGACTAACCTACACCTTAATACAGATAAGATACCTACCTACACCTTGATTAGAACACCTCAACTTGATACTACATTACAAATTTTGGAAACATTCGAAGGGCAGATAGTGGGATAGTAGTTACGGTAAGTGGGCCCATCTAGGTAGTAAAACTTTCTTTGAACAGAGCTTTTTCGAATTATTTTGTCAGATTGTTCCCTCTAAGCGTCCTGACATCGTTTTGTCATGTACCAAATATTTTTATGAACCAAGGGAACTCAATTTTTGTTAATAAATTGGTGTGCAATAATTGTAATTAATACCCGCATACTAAGGTGCGTAGAGGGGCCTCTATAGCAACTCATTCCACCCTAAGAACGGTCACACACCTCAACAATACCAACTTCAGCCTTTAGCTACTAGTAGTTCCCTTTTTAAGGGCATTTCCAACCAGTCTTTGGTTTTTACATATTAAAGTTCTATTCAACCCAGAGCATCCATATCAGCCAGCCGATATTAGTTATGCTGCTATCCACTATTGTTCCAATCCAGTCTTTTCTCCTTTCCGTACTCGTAGTTTCTAAATTTTTGTTATCCTAACTAAGGAAAGGAAAAAAACAAGGTTGGAGCAATAGTGAATAGCAGCATCAGTAATAGGCTGGTTGATGCGGATCCTCTGGGTTGAATCGAGTTTTAATCTGTAACAAACATGATTCGTTAGAAAAGCCCAGCTAAAGGCTGAAGAAAGTGGCTGAAATCCGCAGAAACATGTTCCACGATGAATAAAAGATTCATTCAGATTTCGAACTTTGCATTTCTTAAAGAAAAATGGTATCAACATACAACCAGACACAACAATACAGACATGTTGTGACCGAAACATCAAGCACATCGATTTGGAACTAATTCGAGGAGTTGGATACTTTCTCAAAAACCTGTTGGAAAGTAAACAACCCTGAATTAATGACCAATTTCCAAAGTTGCTAGGGATGGCCGGTTTCACGAAATAGGAAGGGATTCGAGGAAAACTTCCATCGATTATTTCAAAACGATGGAACTTGTCCATTCAAATGCGCCATCATAATTTACATTAAAAAAATTTTTTTTTAATATATAAAAAAATGCGTCATTGTACTTTACATAAAAATTGAACTGTAGGCGGAGTTACTGGAACAAACTGAACATGACTTCCTAGTAATAGAAACAAACATAGGTTTGGTAAATTTAGGGGTAGCAATTCCAAGCCAAGCAAGCCCTGTTTTGCTTCCGAGTCTACCGTAGGTACCGGAAACTTTATTTTCATTTTGAAAATGAAAAAAATTGTTGTCCTCCGAAATTGAAATTTCCACTCGCGTTTTACGATTCAGAGCTTCCTGAAGGAATTTGGTTCCGTGTCTGTCTGTCTGTCAGATTGTCCGCATTTCCTAGTTACAGCCATATCTTCCAGAGTTTTCTATCTTCCAGAGTTTTCTTCAGATTTTTGCTCAAATTTTTGAGGGATTATGCGGGTAGGGCCCCTCGAGGGCCAATATGAATTTAATCATGATTGAATCAACGGTACGCTCTACGCATGCGCTAACGTAAATATCGTTCACTATTACGTTGAAATTTTGTCTAAAACGTCGAACATCAACACCATAAAGTTTTGAACTTAAAAATTTTTTAAAATTCAATTGTGTGTTGATATTTCGTTTAAAGTGACAAACATCGACACGATGAAATACAGTTTTTCATTTCAAATTTTCTTGGACGCGAGGAAGCTATGAGCCACTTCCACTTGGCAATGTTTTACAGTGATATTGCTGGAATTGACCACTTTTGACGCGCTCCGTTTTCTGGGCTGACGTGTTTACCGTTTTTCTTTGTTTAAACTATTTTATTGCGGTAAATGTATTTTTTTCCGCTAAATATATTTTCTGACTATCCAATTTTTTATTTACCTTGCAAGTTTTTTGCTTCCGAAGGTAAGAAGCTATGTATTCGTGCAATACATAGGTAAAAACATTTTTGATTTCCTCCAAAATCAAAATTTCCACTTGCTTTTTACGTTTCAGAGCTGTCTGAACAGTTTTATCCGTGTCTGTCGGTCTATGGTCTGCCGCGTTGATATTTTTTGCTCTCGAAATTCAGTAATTTGCTCCAGTATTTATTGAATATAATATACTATAATGTTTATTTCGAATATAAAATGTAAGGTTCAGTTCGGAATAAAAAAATCTGCGAACGTTAACAACATAATATATCATTACTTATCAAGGAGAGCGATAGGCTCTATATTGACGGCTAAAGCCATTTCTAAAGCTGGTTCTTATATATATCGAGCCGTTCGCATAGTAACGTCATGTTTTCTTGATCGATTCGCCTGTCAAACTCTACTCCAAGGAACAGGTTGTGGTTATATAAATAGGTTGTGCGGAATCCAAGGAATAGGCTGTGTGTGCATGGTAAATATAAAGAGAAAGAGTGACGAAGTTTGTGAAGCGGTTTAGTTTAGAATTATTATTGTGTTTTTAGGTTGTATGTTATCTGTGCATGTCACTTGAACTACTCTAGAATCCACTAACCACAAAACGTTTGCCAAGTTTGGTGGGTGGCTGACCTTCCTCGCTATTATAATAAACATATAACTAATTTATGTATCTAGGTGGTTCATCTATTCGATAGGAAGGTGAAAATTTTATAATCATTTCAAATATGTTTTAGATGTTTTTGATGTTTTAGATGTTTAGATGTTTTTGATGTTTTTGATGTTGATAGATGTTTTAGATGTTTTAGATCAAATATGATTTTAGATTTTATAATCATTTCAAATATGTTTTAGATGTTCTAAGATTTTTGTCATCCATTACTATATATTATTATTGTAGATAGGTAGTAGTAGAGTGGTTCCTTATAAATTTTGTGTAAATACACTGATGGTATTTGAAATACATTCAGCAAGTACCCTGTTGGAACTAGGTAGAAGTGCTTCCGTCAAAGATGTCTTCTACTCGTTCCAAATTCTCTCTACGGTCCTTGCCCTGGCCGAAACTGTGAAACAAATTACTAAAATTTTGATGAAATTTGCATGAATCCCAAGAGGGCTTCCACATTTCATCGTCTAAGACCAATCGTAACGCGTGCGCAGGGGTAAACGTCAGCTTCAGGAAAGATCGTATTCGCTCAATCAGTTGACTGATTTGGCTAATATTTGGCGGGTAGTTGGGGGCAGACCCCAAAATGATTGCCTATGAATTGCATCACGATTGGATGAGTGATAGCAATTGCGCATGAGCAAACTAGAAAGTTATTGACCTATTCATTGGAACTACATAATTGTGTGTATACCTATAAACCTAATAAATGTGTACTTTTTACCCCCCCCCTGATCACCTCATAATTCGCCCCTGATTCTCTCTCTGTTTTCTCGGCGGAACTGAAGAAGTCTGGCGGAGGAGTTTTGAATCTCCAAGCGAAGTAATGACTGGGGTAACATTGGCCTTGACCAGACGGTCACCTCTCTGCCGTCAGCTTCTTTTTTAGTTTCGACGAAAACGACCACAAACTCAGTAAACTTTTTTATGGATGCAAGGATATGGCTCGACAGGTATAGACTACATTTTAGGTACCTACCTATACACTATACATTGTTCACCTATGCACTGTAAATTAGTTATACTCTTAGGTACTTGGACGCCATTAACCAGAAGGGAACCAACCACAGTTTCCTAGTTTTGAGTAATCAGGCATCAAAGGTTTTTCAAGTTTGCAAATCAGGTGTTGATTGTATTGGGATTTTCTTCTTTTCTTCTCAAATCTAATTGAATTCTGCGTCATTTCCTACTGTGAAAAACACTATTCTCACTACTCATTACTACTACTACATTACTATATTACACTACTACCTACTACTACACTACTACTACTACACACTACTACTACCACTACTTACACTACTACTACTACTACATTACACTACTACATTACTACTACATATTCTCATTCAACCATGAGTTGTTAGCAAACCAACATTCATCATTCTTCCCTTTGAAAACGGTACCCTACATGACTTTACCCTCACAAATCCTCCAAAATATATGTATAGGTACATAAGTTTTTATAATATCCTATGTATACAATTTTTTTCGATCACAAACATTCTGGTTATTATTGGTAGGTGTGATAATATTAGTCCAGCAGCAGTTTGATGCAGTTATTTATTTTACAATTAAATTGTTGAAAAACTTTCCATAAAATTCCTGAACATAATAGGCACTTTCGAAATACTACTACTCCAATTTCAAAATACGCCGTTACTTTTTATCCAAATTTTCTCATCTAATTCACTGCCCATTTTTGATGCGGCTGGCGTGATTCGTTCTTTCTTATTATTGTCAAGGGCAAGACACTGTTTTTTCAATCCTTTGAAATTTTCAAGTCTAAGCAAATTTGAATCAAATTTGGACATTTTCGAACATTTTATTTTGCTTTGTGTGTTGCCCTCCGGGGTTGAATACCAAGCAATAAGCCGCAAACCGCATCAAAATAGGGCAAAAAATGGCTGAGAAAAGTTTGATAAATGTTCCACGCCACTGGCGGAACCCCTTAATGATAACGAAACAGCGGATAATGAACAGTATTGCCACTAAACTCATTCACAGAACAGAGCCAATGAGCGGTGTGGTTCCCTTATGCTGAAATTGGTTGGGCCATATTCAGTCCAAAAGAAGAACCAACTGGTCTTGGCTCCCTTCTGCTGAATCACAACACGCCATTATATTTTCAATTCAAAACCGATGACATGTGTGGTTCTTTTTTGTTTGAGAAACAGATGAGGCCAATCCGGATTCAGTATTTTTTTCTAATTCAGATTTCGGAAGGGAAAGCCTTATCAAAACAATAGCTCCTTTTTGGTGATAGGGTAGACCGACCTTGCACATCTCATAGTGTTTCTCATCTCATTTTGTCATTTTCTGTGGTTTTCTGCGGTTCTCTTCTGGTTAATGCCGTCCACTTATAAGTAGGTAATACCTACATAAGTTAGGTCCTACCAACACACTATAAATTAGCTACCTATATTCACTGTAAATTAATTGTACTATAATGCCTATAAGTTAGGTACCTATACACTATAAACTAGTTGATTTTATGTGATTAGTAGGTATGTACGTACAGGTGGACCTTCCTACCATATTTCCTCCTCAGTCTCATATTTTTCCTCACGACACAAGCTGAATATTTCATGTTTACTTACTTCTAGGTCTACCTAGGTTTTGGAAAACAATTTGGTTCGTTTTAGCGAATTTCCGGAGAAAATAGAGCTATTGAGATGGCCTCAAATGTTAAGATGTGGGAGTAGGGGGCCGGGGAGCCCCTCAAAATGATAGATCACAATCCCAGATTTTAATGTTTTTTGTCGTATGTAATTGTATGTATACCAATATATTTATTTATAGGTCGTATTTACAGATGATAACTCCCATAAATTACACTGTAAAAATTTCGCTCCAACGCAGAAAAATTACTTTAGGCAGTCAACAGGTCATGTTCGTTTGCCAGTAGGTCCATAAAAAGGTGTCCAAATTTACAATTTACTAGTCCAAAAAATGACCAAAACTGCTTTCTGACATTATGGGCATGTGGGGTAATATTTTCGAAGTATGTTTTCACAAGTCGAGTGCAACTGATCCCAGATTGCCAGCATGCATATTTAGGGTAATCATCGCGATTTTTAGGTGTGAAATTCACGAAATAATCAGTAAGATTGAGATATTTTTCAACATTCACTGAGTTTTTTGTATGTGTGTATTTATCAGCAACATTTCTTTGAAAGTTCGCTCTTAGAACCATGCTGCATGACTGAGTAATTTTTATTATGGGACCCTCGACATTTACTTTCCATTTCTTAAATTTCGAATTTTAAATCTCGAAGGAGTGGCTACAAGAAGATAGAATTTTATAACTAGGGATGCGTCGTATTTGAATTACGATATCTCTGTACTGGGTTAGGATCTTAAATTTCGAATTTTAAATCTCGAGGGAATGGCTACAAGGAGGTAAACTTTTATAACTAGAGATGCGTCGTATTTGAAATGCGATATCACTGTACTGGCATAGGATACGGCTTTGTGACGTCACAATGCTCGTATCTTTGTGCTACTAGCGCGGAAGTTAATTTCTCCAAACGCCGATTACGCACTGCCTTTGGGCCCAATTTCGTTCAAATTTTGAGGGTGACGGTAACAAGATGATTGCCTATGATGGATCACTAACAGCCCCTACGCCTGTGCAACATCGAAATTCGTTTACGTAGCAAAAACTCCTAAACGATTAAACTAATTTTGAAGAAATCTACTGGATTTTGAGGAGGTTAATGAATGGCTAGGTCAAAGAATAGGAGGTTTGAATAGCTCCTAATATATAGTCGGCCCTGTAGGAATTTAGTTGGCGTCACCCAATGCCGTTGTTTATTCTCACATCACCAAAAGGAAGCCAATTCCAACATACCATACCAACTACACTATTTGGTAGGTACGTCCATGTTATGCTATGTTAGGAAGCTATACTAATTCGGTATTCCTACAAAGTAAAACAAAGTGGTGAGCAGGAAAAACAAGACCAAAAAATTGTGGATTCTGAATAAAAGAGAGAATGCGTTGTTCTACGATAGGTAGATGTACCTAGGTATATAATTTCTCAGTGAGAGTTATGATTCAAGGTCCCCGCTCAACAAATTGATGCGAACGGAAAGAAATAGCTACATTTACGAGATGGAGATTAGGAGTTAACCATTGGCGGCATTCCTTTTCTTTATCTATTTCATTTTAAAGCTAGTTTTGACAGAGTTACTATAATAAAAAGCAAGACTTTTTACACTGATAGATTAAGAGGTTGTTAAACAGTCCTTAAACTGTTGTTAAGTCATTATCTACTAGTGTAACAATAAATTGTGCAATGCACTATTATAGTTGGGGACAATCGTTAGGTGTATATTAGGGACCTACAGTACCTGATGTAAGAACGCTGAAAATCAATGGAAATTACTGAACATAAATATATATTTATACATATTTATATAAATAAATTATTTATATTGATTAATAGTTTTTTAATATAGGTATATTTATAAATATTTATGTATAATAAACATTTTATATAATATTCATGAATATTTATGTATATTTATAAGTATATAATTATAAATATGTATATTAATAAGCTATTTGGGGTTTTGTGGGTTATTTATTTGCTGAGCTGATCAAGCAATTTGTGCGGTTTTTTTGTTTTACTCAGGAAACTCTCTACCGTGGTGCCAGGCTGGTTGAATTTGTTGCCATTAAGTCATACTGCGAGCCATTAGTTTTTAACAAATTTGTTTCCTTCAGCTCACTGTTTATTTTACCTTTTTATTCAACCTGCAGTTCATTTATCACAAATACTCGGCATGAATCAATTTGTATATACCGTAGAATCTCTATACCCACCTTGGTTCAAACATGGAAGATTCCCAAGTAAAATTCAAGATAATTAATTAACTCGAGAAAAACTTCAGTACCTACCTAATTGACTAGTGTGGAAAGCCGAGTAATATAATGAATAGAAAAATACTAACTATGGTGAAAAATGGCGATCGACAGAATCCTCCTTAAATACCAAATGGGGTTGGCCAATTCAAAACATATCGGGACAAAACTTGGAAAAACAAAATGCCCCTAAAGTAGAACACAGTTCTAAACGAAATTATTTTGAACCTGCTCCTTAAGAAAATGTTCACAATTGATTTGATTGTTGAAATACGGTTGTTGAGTTGTCAAAGGTTGACATTTTGCAAGAAAACAAATAAGGAAAAAACTTACTGAAAACAGATCCTGGGAGAATTTGGCACTCCCAGATCTCAAAGCATCAAGATCAGCGCTTGAGGATGCCATCGCAACTAGAGCAGCGAGTCCCAAAACTGAAACAGAATGAGTTGTTAGTTCACGACCGTGGTAGTATACATAGTAGGTAGATACTGTCATTTTCAACTGATAGTCTTTCGAGAGGCGTTCAAAGAGAACTACGTCACATTTAATGGGAAAATACACATAAAAACCTGCACATTTGAATGACCCTTGAGTAGACCCTTGAGTAGAAAATGAACCGGAAATCGTGAATGACTAAATCAGAAATTATTTTTCATTCCTATTTTTAGTTTCATTTCAATTTAATTTTAATTAATTAATTTTTTCCCAAATTCAATTTTTCTCCAATAAACAGCTCTGAAGCGTCCTTGACGTTGAATTTAGAAAGGCAAGGTCCAAAAATAAAGTCGAGTTCAGTCGACTTCAAATAAGAAAACCATAATTTTTCTACCGACATATTGTACTAGATAACGTCTTAAACGGAGTGGTCTAAAGTCATTCACCCTCAGTAACTACTGAAACGACCTTGACTTTTTATTGTCCTGTTTTCTTTCTTTCTTTCTCCCATGATTCTCGCCAAAAACCAAATTTTCATTTCATTTTAACGACTCTTGATTGTTTTTGTGCCAAAACGTTAAGGACAAGACTCAAAAAGTGAAAGAAAACTTTGAAATTATCTGTTATTATCCGTTTTGTGTGAAACCAATTTCAGCTCAGCTCTTCAGGTTCGTTTCATGATTCTTTCTACCTATTGTTTTGTCGATTGTCTGTCTATTGTTGAGTTTAGAAAACCTAGTTTTCTATTCTATTTATACACACATTGTTATTTCATTTTGCTTTTCCTGGCTAACACAGGTAGGAAGCTATGTATTCAAACGTAAAAAAGTAAAAAAATGTTGTCCTCAAACATCAAAATGTCCTTTTCTTGCTTTTTGCGTTTAAAGTATTCCGAGCAACCTTGGTTCCATGTATGTCTGTCTGTTGTCAATTCCTTCTCCCAGGCAAAATTATACAATATTATGGTCCAATTTTGATGACATTTCCAAGTTTTGTGCTGGTTAGCCCATGGACGGTGACCTATGAACTGTATTGCCGTCGGCGTCTGTCCAATGGTATAGCGTCAGCGTATAAGAGAACTTGAAATTTGTTGTCTCTAGGCTTAACCCTCCTCCGACACCCTTCGAATTCTTGGCGCATAAGACACCCCTGGGTCGTGTGCGACCCACAGTACTAAAAATGACCTAATCGTTCAAAAACGGCTTATTTCGGGTTTGAAATGAATATGAATGATCCTTCCTTGTATAAATATATTTTTTCAATGAGCTAAGACATCATCAATCACAGACTTCTCATGTATTAGGTACTATTGTTGAATAAATGTAGGTATTACTAATGTTGAA
>JAEMON010000005.1:26598301-26611084 GCA_030264115.1 Lygus lineolaris
CTTTTTTTTAACATTGATGATTACATAACGACAATATCGAGACATCGATGTATTTCTTTCGATGTTCGATGTTGCAATTTTGTTCCTTTCTGCTAATAATATATATATTCCTATAGCTGATATTCTACTTCACTGAAAAAGAACCGTGGAGACCTATAATATTTTAAGTGAATAATAATTATTGTAATTTAAACGGATGGATTTCGTTCGAAAAATAGCAATCGATTACAGTTGTGGGTATTGCTGCTATAGCATTCTTCTGGCATAGTGGCACACAGCCAACGATTTTATAACAGGGGATTTACTATTCAAACCTCTTTGCACACGCACATAGGCTGTCTGACACATCACAGCTACCTAGATCCCGGATTCCATGTGGATGTTATAATTATCTAATAAGTTGAAACAGGTAATTCTATCAGTATGATTTCTAAGGGCCAATTTAACTAAAGTTTATTGAAAGTGGTTCAAGAAGTTGGTGAGAAGAAGCTTGAGCGCAAAGAGAGTGGAGGTTTGGTGGTATATAGCAGTTCAATCAATGTAGAGCGATTTCCTTGATTGTATGCCTATTTTCGAACGAATTTCTAAAAAAACATCGATGAAACATCGAAACATCTATGTTTTCTGGTCGATGTTTTTGTGACATCGATGTTTAAGAGTCGATGGCGACTTCGATGTCAACATCGATGTTTTCTCTCGATGTTCCATCCCTACCAGACAGCTGAGTGAAGTATTTGGATCGCACCTCGCACATGGAAACCTGCTACAATAAATTATAGTACGAGCCGCTTCAGAGCCACGTTGGTAGATTATCCCAGATGACTCAACAAGTGAGCTTCGAAGGTACACGAAACATCTTAGTCGCATAGTGAACTGATTTGAAAAAGAAAAAAAGAAAAAAAGAGTTGTAATAGTGTCACATAGCAACAGTGCCAACCTATAATGAGCGCCTCCAGCTCTAACCCCATGGATCAGCTAATGTATTAGGTATTATTATCATAATATTATTTTCTTGTACAACAATGCTTTGCATTCACTAGGGATGGGAAATCGGTAACCGATTTTTTGAATCGATTCAAAATCGGATTCAAATATCGATTTTCTGATAAAATTCGATTTTTTGATAAAATTGTCTCAAACTTATCGATTATTTCAAAAAAAGTATCGATTTAAAAATGAGTTTTCAAAACATTGTTAAATTTTCAATTTTTTAAATTAGGTACCTACTGATTGTATATTTTTTATTAGAAATTGTTTATTCAAAATACCTATTCCACTATTCTGAAGGAAGTAAGTATTTAAACATTAAATTAAAATAAACAGGAATTATAAGAAATTGTTTCGAGTTTTCAGGTATGTACAAAAACCTGTATAGGTTTATGTTTGTGGATACGTGTACGTATTATGTAGAAAAAATCGAGAAAAGGACTCACAGTTAACTAAGATTTCATGATTATTCCCGATCAAAGGTGTAAATATCAATGTATACTAACGAGGATTTTGCTTATAAAATCGGAACCTGAAAATCGATTTAAAAAAAATCGAAAAATTGATTTTTTGAAAAAATCGGAAATTGATTAGTATTAATTTATTCATTATTCATTCCGCCATCAGATCAGCCTTCAGCCATTACACCTCTCTTCTTCCATCGTCCATTTCATAAATAACTTTATTCCTATAAAGTTATATTATAGGAAGATAAATTTTTTCCATTGATTTCGAATAGAACACAATTTTTATCGTCGAATGAGACCTCGCGGAGCATTTTAGGACCAACCGTTTGCTTCCAATAAGGACTTGAGTGTTGAACGGAAAAAAGAGCAGAAACACGAATGTGAACCACCAATATTCCCGAGTAGGTAAAATCCCGTCCAAAGATCAGCTGATCTAATACAACTTCTTCTTGTCTCCACCAGATCGAGTTTCTCGTTTACTTTTATAATCTTCCTTAGTTACTTCCTTACGTTATGAAAGGACCACAACAACTCTCATATAATAATAATAACTGGTAGGTACCTAGGTATACTCATTGCACACAAGAAATAATATTGATTGTGAACCCGCGATATAATTGAAGGGTAAGGGGAAAGAACAAGGAATATCACAAAAAGTTTTTTTTTTCTTAGAAAAAGCAGCTTTTTCATTTTGAACTAAAAAAATCAATATTTTTCGCGTTAAAGTAGAAAAACAAAAATTCCGACACTCATGAGTTTCATTTAACATACTGTAAAAAATGTGAAAATGTTTTGACTGAAAATGGACATTCCCTGTTCTTTCCCTGACCCTTCAATTACGGTAGGTAAGTACTTACTATTATATACACATACCTAGGATCTTTCCACATGGGTGATCTATGTAAAAAATAATAAATAATAAACTGTTGTGTAATAATTTGCAGCGTATTTAATCCCGTATGAAACAGTGGGGCGACTGTATGAGCTTCTATTTATTTCCATGACTGTCATATATAATCTATATTATTAATACCTATTTTGCACCTCACCCGCTGAACGTGTTTGATTAAATGTTATAAAGTTTAGGTACAAATTGCCAAATCAGAAAACATTGGTCCGTTTCCAAATTTAGGAACACATAATAGACATTGATAGATAATGGGACATTGAGTTTTGTACTTACATATTAGTTTTGCAGTCATGATCATGCAGTCATACACGGAACGCGAACCGAATGAAATTCACTCCCGATAAAACCGAACACTAAAATCCAACAGGTCGGTTCAGTTGCTTTTGTACGGCGGAGGGATCAGCTCACCCCCTCTCCATCGGTCCGATCTACGCCCCTCAATTTTCTTACTCATCTAATTTCATCGTTTGGTTTGTCTATCCGAGACTGGGAAGCAGTAAAATGTTGTCACTCACACCATCAACGGTCGTGTTTCAATTATAAAAAATAAGTCTTTTTCCATTAACATGGGCGGTCAATTTCACCTGAAATCGGAAGCTGAGAACCACAGTTCTATAAATATGGATTGTAAATCTTCCACTTCTATTCTTAGGTACCTACCTAATATTATTTTTCTTGTGACGAGATTATCGTGTTGGATCGTACCTATTGGAAGTCATCATAGCACACAACCGCAGGTGTTTTTAGATTATTGAACGTGGCCAGTCTGAGACAACATATTCCTGAAAGTTCTAGTATTTTATTATTGATTAGTTGTTGGACCAGTGGCGGAACTAGCGGGAGTGCAGAAGGTGCCAGCACCCTGGCCTGGTGAAAACAAGAATGTTGGAGAAAATAATTTTGTATTCTCGTGGGGGCCCATCAGAAGTTACAAATAATTTGGTAGGTAAACACTCTAGTAATCTAACGTCAGGAAAGACACATTTTCTTTTACCAAATCAATAATCATTGATCGGTAGGTACTAGGGATGCAAAATTGGTGGTCCAACAATCGATTTTGAAAATCATTTCTCAATTTAAAGCTTAAAATCGATTGCACCAAGTAATCGGGTGAAAAAAATCGATTTTTCAAGAAACTTATTTATTTATTTATTTTTTATTAAAAAGTACGTGCATGTTTTGGTAGTTTGATATTTTACCCATCAAAATTCTGTGGTTTTTATTTATTTAAAATTCAATTGTCTTCTTTTTTTACAAAAATAATGGAACTTGCAATGGGTGCACGAAAAATAAAAATCACATGGGTACAATGGGTCATTCAAGAATTTAAAAACTTGCTTGGTTCAATATTTTAATCATTGAAAATGTCAAGGCCACAGACAAAACCAAGTTGCAAAGAACGTCTTATTATCTAAAAAAAAGTCAATAACAACTTACAAAAGTTTTGTATAAAAATTTACTCCAACAAATTTACGCGCTCTTACAGCAAGAAGCAGTTAAAAGTGTTTTTTTTTGCGATCGATTTTTGAAAACGAAAAAATAGATTTCGGGCTAAAAATCGGAACAATCGATCCAAAATCGGAGGTGAAAAATCGATTTTTCGATTCATTCGAGCCTACGTGAGCCTCGTTTTTCGATTGACCTCTTACATGTTCTCGATACATAGGTATTTCGATAATTACCTATTGTTAATTTTTGCTTCCTCACTACCCAAAGTTGGTAATAAAAAAATGTTGTCCTCCAAAATTACAATTTCTGCTTGCTTTTTATTTTTCAGAGCTTTCTGATCATTCTGAGGGTAATAGGTAGGTAGGTATGTAGGTATAACTTATTTTCGACCTCATAATAATATGTGATGATAATAATTATTTTGATAGGAAATCCATATAGGTTTTGCGCTGATTTGTAAAGATTTTATTACCATATAATTATTTCCTTATCAAAAACCTCAAAATAACAGATTTTTGTTTTGTTTTTAGTCCCTAGGTAGATAATTCTTGAAATGTGACCCCTAAAAATGCACGTGAATTTCTGGTCAACTTTTCAAAACCAAAGTTATGGGATTTCCCCTTCCTTAGCGGAAAACCTCCTTATATAGGTGAAAACGTCAGCCAAATCGAAATTTACCTAGGTACATAATAATATATTCATCATCTTATCCCAAAGTTATTAGGTATCTTGCTTGTGTACCCATGAATTATGATGCATTTAAGGGTGCGATATCCATTACTAGAACCCTCTATTGGATAAGTGAGCTAAGATGGGGGTCATGAAAACGACAATGTTGGATAAGTGAGCTGAGATGTGCGGTCATGAAAACGACAATGTTGAAAATGAGTCCACTTGCTGTTCTGCTCGTTGGCCAATTTTCATCATCAGATAATATCACCCCCGTTGTTGAGATGTATCGATGGATCCCAGGGACGTACACGCGTGGAGCCGTTCAGGGTCAATCAGCCATGCAAAACGAAATTGTGTTGATGGATTGGTGGGACCATTTTCCGTTCAGGAAACACAAGTTTTTGAGTCTTCATTTATTTTTCAATGCAGGTACATGTTACACGTTTCATTGAAAAATTGGATTAGAAGCATTAAAGAACAACATCATCCATAACTAAGTAAGTAAAAAACTCATAAACCTTCAAATAATAACTCTCAAGTCCAAAACCTGATCTCTGGTTTTTCTTTTTAGAATTCTCACTGTATCTATTAGATACTCCAATAGATAGATTGGATCAATGTTGTGGAGTGATATGAACAGAATCTATCATACAACATCAACAATAATTTTCAGTAAGTAATAACCTACAGGTATACATTAAAATACTTACTTCCAAGTTCAAAGCAATTCTTCCCCCCACCTCGCAATACCAACCTCGCAACGAACCTTTATTACAGAAGTCAATCACTCTGAAGTGAAATTAATTTGTGCTGTTTCTGCCCATACCCATGTGCAAAAAGTGAAAGAAAAATCATGATTCCTTCTGTTTTTGGATACCTTCACAAGTTTATATAACATACTTTCATTGAAAAATTTGATTAGAAGCATTAAAGACCTACATCATCCAAAACTAAGCAAGTAAATAAAAACTCATAAGCATTCAAATAATTATTTTCAAATCCAAAACCTGATTTCTAGTTTTTCTTTTTAGAATTCTCACTGTATCTATCGGATACTCCAATAGATAGATTAGCAAGAATAAACAAATTAAAATGAAGGAAGAGTGGAGGATAAGTAACAGAAGATTACAACACAGGTGAACAATTAGATAATCACAATATAATTAATAATGTTATTAAAAGAAAATACTAAATATAACAAAATTTTTTTATAATTCTAGCCATAACAATAACTATGAAGGGAAATCATGATGCAATAACTCACATAATAATTTTTGAGAAGAATGGGAAGAGCCCCAACTTAAGAAATAGAACAGGTACATTACTATTACATTACTTTTAAATCGATAGATAACAACCGACAAACATATTCTCAATATTTATGTACTTAATTATTTATTTATTAAATTTAACTTAAAACTTACGTTAGGATATAACGTAATTTTAAATATTGATAAATTGTTTTAAGGCTGAAGAGGGTGGCTGAGCCCACCGAAACATGTACCTGCATTGAAAAATAAATGAAGACTCAAAAAAGACGAAATTGGTAAATTCATTTCAAGAAGACAATTTTTGAGAATGAAAACTTTTTTGAGAAAATCAAGCTATTATGGAGTGTTTTGAAATCAATGAGTCGAAAGTTGTCTTTATGGAACCCTGAAATATGGCACTTGTTATGTAACCTTTCTATGTAGGTTACCTACCTATGTAATGAATTATTCCACACAATTTAACCGTAGAAACGGTTTACAAATTCAAATCTGCCCCAAATTGACGAAAATAAATTTTGTCTATCTATTACCTGATACGTTCTGAATGTATGTAGGTTTGTGAGTTTGAGCATCAACAGGGTGGCCATCTACTTTTTTGTGGAGGGAGGACCATTAATGTGAAATGCGAGGAAATTGTAGGACTTTTCTTTCACAAGGAAGACAACATACGGGTAAATTTTCATAGAAAACACAACAATACATTTTCAGGAATAAAAATGTTAGTAAGTGCTTTTTTGAAACATTAGAAATTACATTATTGTACAAGTTATTTCATTCAGTCATCCAGTGTAAATTTTTTTGTCATACTTATTTTGATTGTCATTTATTTACCCTCATGACATATCCTTTACCTAGGTAAGTATTTATTTGTCCTCTTAATTTTTATCAATAGCCGTTTGATATAAATGAGACTCACATCTGGAAAAAGCACTGTGTTTTATTCATTTGAAGACAGGTGAATCAAAAAAGTCTTTTGAAAGTAGGTAAACTTAAATTTTTGTGGTTGGTACTTGCTCAAATTCCACGTTCAAATCAACTTTTATTCCATTTTTAATTTTTCCTTGATCTAGTTGTTGTTTGTAAGTTTAGTTTAAAATATCAACACGATCGTGAACTTCTTGTTCGAATCATCGAAGCCATTGTAAACACTATAATTAGCTGATTTGTCTTCTATTCTGACATGGATATGTCGTATGGCTATGTAAGCTATACATGTATCAGCGTAAAGCGTTGATCCTACCTGAAGTTTTTTTTTCTTTCAAAGGCTGAAAGTAGGACAAATCCACAAATTCAATAAAGTCGGGAGGACGGAAGGGAAAAGTGTAAAAAGTTGGACATGTCTCCTAAAGTAGGACGAATGGTAACCCTGTGCATCAATCAAGCTTATTAATCACGATATTTGAAAAAGAAGAAGAAACTTTGCGGTCAGGTTATAAGCTATAGTAGTTGTCCTAAACCCTGATTCTTTTGTTGCTACTTGACATCCAAAAGTGGACGAAAAAGGTTTCCGTCCGAAAATATGGGCTAGCTATGCTTATACCTTGAGTAGCGAATATACTGAGCTTATTAGCTGCTGAATCATCGAAACACCTAGAAAATGCACGTTTTTGACCAACGAGACCAATCTTGACGCCGTTGTTGGTATATTACCTACGTTAAGTCTGTCTACAGGGTGCGTGTTTGTGACGGCCATGCAGGTGAGTTTTGATAGTTTATTATTATTGTTATTAGGTATTGTTAATACTAAAAGGCCATCAATTTCGGTGGATTCTCAGAGGTTGAATTCTGAAGAAAACAACCACGAATCGCTAAATTTAATATTTTCCTCGAGAAAATCACGATAAACAACCGTAAATGGGTAACATGTAGATTAAATGGAATCACCTTGATATTTTCCATATCAGATTCAGAATAGCGCAACAAAATATCTGGAGATTTTTTATTCGAATCAGGGTTATAATTGTTATTGTTTCGTTTTCCCTACGAATCTCTTCATCTTAAAAGAATGAAGGATGTTAGAGCAATAATTCCGACTTCAGATTCGGTTTAAGCACTCATCAGCACCATCCTAGGAGAGCAAAAAGTTTGTTTTCTTTTGCGATCAATAAAATTGCCAGAAATACACTATAGAAAGTGGTTCTATGGTAATCCTGAGTGAAGATATAAGTGAGGGAAAACTCCCGATTTTCCATACTAGAACTGCATTGCTTACACTAATAACGTAAATACATATTATGTAGGTACCTAATTTATGATTGCGAACCATTATCCACGTTTAGAAATCCACGTAAAATGAGGTAGGTACAATAATTTTGCTGAGTGCACTCTAGGCATTATCGCATTGGATATGCGCAGAAATTAATGTCATATTTTATTTTACAGGGTGTCCGTCGAGACGTTCTCATATCTTCTATTTTCTTCAAAATTTTACGTAGATCTCCAATCTAAAATTGAAATTTCATCAAAACGATTAAAAAGTCAAAATTCTGACACCTTTGTTTTTTTCATATAGGAACGCTCATTTTTTTTATTGCAGATTCGGATTCTATGCAAAATTGTATGAAGAATGACCCTTCACTCAAAATTTTGATTTTTGCTCCGTATGTGCCCTAAAACCAAGAAATCGAGTTTTTTGGGTGTAGAAAACTATCAACAGAAACTAAGTAAGTATGACATGGTGATTTGAATGTTTTCTTTCACGCTGAATGGGGAATTATCATCAATTTTTTTTATTTTTTTTTCTGTAAGGTAATGGCTTGAAAGAAACAATATCGAAGCCGTAGACCAAAAATAATGTATCTGTAATTTTAGAAAATTTATTAAAATTTTCATTTTTGTAATATGGCGGGAAAGTTACGTTGTAACGGGTGTCGTCTGTCATTGGCCAAAATCCGTGAAGGCCTGTCAACCAAACAAAAACAACACTATTTTAGCCCCAGATTAGTGAGAATATAATTAACTTAATTAGATAATTGATTGAATTAATTATTAATTAATTAATAATAATCAATTATTTAACTAAATTATGTTTTCACTGCTCCCTGTGTGATCTCTTCACATTCTCTTTCAGTTGTTCTTTTAGTGTGACGTGTTACCGGGTGGCTCAAGGGCCGTCGGAATGGCGCCTGTTTTTCAAACTGCTGAGATTTTATTCCGAATTTTCGCCACACCAGAACGATCAACTATTTTTTTCTTTGTATTAACAGTGTTATTTTATTCCTATTAACAATAGAAGAGTGGAAAAAATTCGATTTTCTCATACACGATCATTCCCCATTACGAGGTGATATTAATTTTGCTTCAAAATCTACCGAAGGTAGCGGAAGCTTCGTTTTTACTATGAGAATCGATAAAAAAATTTCCTCCATAATTGAAAAAACCACCCGAATTTCACGTTTCAGAACTTCCTGAACAAATTTGGTTCCGTGTCTCTATGTCGGTCTGTCTGTCCGCATTTCCTTGTTATAGCCATATATTCCAAAGTTTTCATCCGATTTTGTTCAAATTTTCAGGGATTATGCGGGTAGGGCCCCCTTGAGGTCCCACATGAATTTAACCCAGTAGTGGGAAACGTACCATATTATGTACCGGTAAAAGGGGTGACTTTGAGGGGCTGCTGGATGTAAACAAAAGTGACTTCCTAAGGTTCTAACATCATGTTCGGCTACTGTTCCATCAGTTGTGGGCGTGTGGTCGCCGTGATCCGACTCCTACCCGTTCTCAAGGGGATCTTACCATTCGATATTGTGGAATTTTCTCACATCTGCATCATGTTCGACGAAGAGTAAGTATTATTATACATTCATCATTCCTAAAAAATTTCTTTCGTCATATTTTGGTAGTATAGATGTTCACTGAATGTACTACCATGGATAGTGGTGAATTTATGTTTATCACATGAATATAATCAGTCATAAAATTGTGTGTCCCATATATGGTACGTTGTGCACTTCGTACGTGGCTGACTATCGTTTATTGTTTCCTGGTTTTCAGGCAATTGGCATAAATATCGATCTCCTTCTAGCTGACAATGATGAGAAATTCGAGGGGGAGATTCATATTGCTCCTCCTGTACCAAAGTATATGACCGATGAAGATTCAGGATGTGAAAATTTCAGCCTCATGCCCACTTCAGCAAACGGCAGTTGGTAGCTGAGGCGGAAGTAAAATCTCTTCATGATCCTCTATCATCTGTAATCATTGGTGAGAGTCTATCAATTAATAGTACTCATCCAAATAAGGAAAAGAAAATGGTTCTGTCCATTGATCACCTGGATGCTGAATGTATCTCTTCAAAATTCCTGGATTCTTCATCGACACGCTGGCCACAACATTTCTCAGCTGGACATCAGAAGAGGAATTGTAACTGACGTACTTCAAGAAATACGAGACCCAGAAGAGGGCAACTGGACCTCGGTCGACGAAAACGTTGGATCAATCAAGATTTGACCGCAAAGATCATTCTTAGAGAAAATTCCAAATAAAAAACGACGACGCTGTGGTGGAACAAATTGTGAGACCAAATCGCGATATCACTGCGCAAAGTGTGATGTAGGATTATGAACAGACTGTTTCAAGACTTACCACAACATGACATACAGATGAATCTAAATTGCACGTCTCACATCACAACTGTACTTTTTTACTGTTCAATTCAAAATATTTTCAATTTTCCTATTTTCCTACTCATAAATAAAGCTATTGTTCACAAAGAAATATACCTACGTAATTTCACTACAAATGTTTACCTGCTGACGTATGTGAATGATATAATTTTGATTTTTCGGAATTTGGTCACCAATAAACTGTTTTTCGTTCAAAAATTCGCTCGATTTTTCCCAATGAAGCACATGGAGCGGGAATACACGATCTTACTGGGGAGTGGGCAACGTACCATACAGCTGAATTTACCTACATTAATTTAATTATACGAAAGATGAAATAATAATGGTATATTCTCCATCAGGGAGGCTCTTTTGAAGAAAAATCAGAAGTAATTTCAGAAAAAAATACGAAATCGAATTAATGCCACTACTGGGTTAATAATGATTGAATCAACGGTACGCTGTACGAATGCGCTAATGTAAAATTCATATTTTGAGCATTAGTCGGCTTATTACAGTGTTTATTCATCTCAAAATAGTCGGGTTCCGGCCAGGTGGAAAGAAAACGAACAATCTTCAGTTAACCTTTTATTCAATCTTCTAATCTTTTAATTTAAAAATAATTAAACTTAATTAATTAATTCATTCATTTTAATTGAAGATTGTTCGTTTTCTTTCCACCTGGCCGCGTCCCGACTATTATGATAAGAATAAACAATATAAAATTCTTCTACGATTGTGTTGATAATGTTGTCTTGACTGACAAACGTCAACACGATTAAAAATTTTGAATTTACACAGTTTTGATTCGATTTTTATTTCAAATTTTCTTGGACGCGAGGAAGGTAGTGCCATTTTCACTTGGCAGTGTATTCTGAATTGTCAAAAATAGAGAAGCTCCCGGAAATTTAATGATAGTATGACATTTTGAGGTTTGAAAATTTGCTTCTCAAGGAAAATAGAAGGTGAGGAACGTCTCGTAGACCACCCTGTATACAAATAATCACGCGTTATTTTATTTTTTTGAATTATTTCTTGATTTTCTGCTATTCATTCTTTTTAATTGTCATTTAGACTTGATTTGAATATGTACGAAATAGCTGTGTAAATAAGGGGTCAACCCCAGGGGGGCTGCATTGATATATATTTAATAAGGAGGCAAACAAACAAACAAAACACCTACGTATTTACAATCAGGTACTAACCAGGCAACTGCCGCCCCTTAAAATTTGAACTTGAATAATAAGGAGGTAAACAAACAAACAAAATACCCACGTATTTATAATCAGAATCAGGTACCAACCAGGCAACTGCCCCCCTTACTATTTGAACTCGAATTGAATCGTTCGATTTGAATGTTACACGAATTGGCCACTACGATTGGGATATTGCATTTTCTCGTAATGCTGTAACTGCGAGTTGGGATGATTTGATGACTAAACCTTGAGAAATTTTCGAACAAGGGGCTATTAAATGACCGAAAAAAGTGGATTTTTTTTAGCAGTTGGGGTGAATCATAATAATAAAGACATCAGATAGTAAATATTAACGAGCCCCCATCATGCTCACAATGAATACTACGCTGTTTCAAAACCGCAGTACAGAAATAACTGGTAGTGAAACACGATCTACATTGCTCAGCCACGGAACAATGAGTAATTGATCTATTAAATTTTAGGTACCAGCCCTCGGATTCTTGCTGAAGTCAACCTTCGACGTTTTTTATAATATATAATGTTTTCTAGAATTATCAAAGTGCGCCTGCGGGATACAATGACAATTGTGGACGTTGTGTAGTTGGATTAATGTATTCTGTATTATGTGCATTAGGCCTATGCTACAGATTGATTTCGCTACAATTTGGTGTGAGGATGTAGCCCCTCTGACCTCTAGTAATTCCTTATTCCTTCCCACTCGAATCGTGGGTAGCCATTTCTCAGTCGCATACTTGTAGGTACTTCTTTGAACACAACCTTACTTTTTATCGAGATCTAGTGGTCTGATTTCACTCATATTCGCTGGATAGTTGTGACGATGATGTGCTGGACCTAAAATCGAGATGATTGGTATGCTAATGATGACTAGGTACTCATTTTCAAAACATATTTTGGAAAAAGGACATTCATTGAGCGAGGATCTGGGATTCAACATCTTCCACCGGCAGAGACAAGGGAAGAGATTGGGTGTGCTGGAAGGACTGGAAATTCTAGTATTTTGTTGAGGACAATGCTTTCGAAACACGAAAAGAGCAGTAGGAAGTTTAGGACAGCTCACTTGGGTATGTTTCAGTGATGGCTGCTGTAGGCCCACAGGCCCACGATAGTCCTAGATTGGTGTTGTTGCAGTAGCAGTTCTGTTAGTCTTATCATTGCTATGTTTTCACTGTAAAAAGTTCCATTCATGCAGCATGAGTTAATGAGCGA
>JAEMON010000005.1:26636464-26650691 GCA_030264115.1 Lygus lineolaris
CTCACCAACTCATGCTGCATGAATGGAACTTTTTTAAATGAAAATCCGTTTCAGACTAACACTTATTAACTTGATTACTTAATTTTAATTATAGTAATCGGCGCTGCGCGCCTCGCCAGGGGGGCAAGCCCCCCTAAACCCCCGGGATCTATCTCTTCTATACTTCGAATTTTGAAGTCTATGTACTTTGAAACGTAAAACATCAAATTTTGAGGGGGTAAAAAAAATTTTTTTCGTGCTAGATTCCAAATATAATAGGTAGGTACCTAATATATAATAAATAAAAATAGTATGAATAATAATATAATATAAATAATAAATACTCCGCGCTGCGCGCAGGATCTTTCTCTTCTATATACCTACTTCGTATAAAACGAGGAGCAATTTACGAACGTAATTCACCCCTAAAAAAAGTCGCCAAATGATTTAACAATCACTTCACAAATCAAAACGTTCTCGAAAAATCCGGATCACCTGCTATGAATCAAATTATCGAAACACCAGCTCAATGAAATCATCAAAAATTAACAAGCGGTTGCAATCATGTTCACAATATCAATTATTGAGAATGATCACCCGAGTGAACACAATTATTCAAATAACCATGCTCATAAGTCAGCTTGTTGGCCACACACTTCGCAGTAGTTAGCATAATATGGTTGGATAAATCGAGAGCTTTCGAACGAATGGTCAACGAATTTTTTGGGATAAAAACAACGAAGTACCATTTCCCAAGCAACGACTCGGTTGTAAGCGGAAATCATCAGACAACCAAAGGTGACGTTTTGGGACATGATCATGGGACAAAATCTTAGGACAAAAAATTGAGTAGGGGTGAGGCTAAGAATTACGTTCGTAATTAATTAAAGTTATTTGTTTAACTTAAGAGGTTAAGAGGTTATTTCAGAATTTTTTGGAGTACTCCAAGAGGTCAAATTTTGAAAATTTAGAGTCAAAAATCGCTGAAAAACGTGATTTTCATTTTGAAGATAAGAACATATGGTATCGGTATCGAGCCAGGTACAAGGTGAAATGGACATGTAATAAATCTAGGTGAAGAAAACTTTTTGCCTCTTCTGAAAAGTTGGTCAAAATCAGTTAGCCGGTGTTGCAGTGGGACAGACGTTATCTTTTCTCCTAAACTATTAGTTATATTTAAAAAACGTTAGGTATGTTTAGGTGAAAGTTAGTTTCAAAGGCGTTCAGAATTATTTTAGTGTACCTAACCATTTTTATCGAATTCTCAAATTTAAACTATTTACCTAAATTTGGTTTGTCTGGCTGACCCGATCAAACATTGTTTTCACTAAACATTTTATTCAACAAATTAGTGAGATCCTATACAATTTAAATAATGTGAGTTCAGTAGTTTTTAGCCCCCTACCTACGTATTCTGGTGATGGTTGAGAGTTGCCGAAGGAAGGAGGGAAGCTTCTAGATAAAAATTCGTCAAATCGCCGTTGCGAAGTCGCTACAGTAGATTTTGTGGGTATCTTCTTCCCCATGAAGACTGTTATAATGATACTACTCATGCTTGCCACGTTATTATCATCAAGGAATCCTTTTAATCGAACGGATGAGGACAAAAATCGTGACCACTTTAGTATCCCAACCAGATTTGGCACCTACCCAGGGCCGAGTGTACCCAGTTCAATATAGAAAATTGCCAACTATTAGAGCCGTGAAAGACGAAAAAGAATACGCATTGTATGTGCGAACTTCCTGAAAACAAATTCGTCGGCTTGAAGGAGAAAGTCACAAAATCGAGTAATGAAAAAATTTACTTTCAAGTACCAATGCCATTCTTTAGGATTTTGTCTGTACCAAGCGTTAAAAAATACTTGAAAATAATTTGTACATTGGCAAAATCTAATTTTTCGCATTTTACGCTCAGCGGATGTTTTTCCAAAGGAAGTATCATTATGTTATATTAATATATTATATGTAGATAACAGACAATATTATTATATTAAATTAATATAATAAATATATTATTATATCGTCGCTCAAGAAGCAACACCCTCTATGAACCAAATCCCCATTTTTCAGGAGGAGGAAAAAACTGAATTCAGTTTTTGATCAATTGTTCCTTTGTTTCCCGTTATTCAGTCACTTCTTGCCTTCCGGTTGTCGTCAAAACTGAAAAATAGTATTAATTAAAGGAAATAGGAAATTTTGGTTGATATGGGGTGTTGTCCGAATAGGTAATTGAGGTATTGAGGTCGATGGGGGTGTTATGTTTTTCGAGTATTTCTCGATTTTTTTGTGTGTACCTATTTGAAGTAATTTTGAGCTAACCAGTCGATGCAGCGTGAAAAATCGAATAAGAATCAGTCAAAACCTCTTTTTCGTGAAAATGGTCGATAGGGAATGTTGCTTCTTAAGCGACGATATTATATTTTGTTATTTCCTTTGAAATATCTGTCACTCCAGACGGTATCCTACGTACCTGCGCTCTGAAAAATCCAAAAAAAAAAAAAAAAAATCAAAATAACAATAATATCAAAAGAAAGGATGAATTCGTTGGCGAGAATTCTCGGAGTACTTTGAGGGGTCAAACATTTCGGGGGGTTCGAACATTTTGGGTCACAAAACGTAATTTTCGGGGTTCATAAATCGGTTAAAATGTTATAATTCGCTCATTAACTGAGGACCTTATAGAACCAGCAGAATTGCGATTTCAGAAATTCGCGTTCAAAGTCTATATTGACCAGAAGGGCAAACTTCTAATTATTGTGTTATTAAGTGGCAGAACGTGGGGTTGCCAATTTGTTCTTTTTTTAATCATCTTAATGATTAGGTAGATTGGTACCTACATTATTAGAATCATGGTTCAGTATTTTCATGTAGTACCAACCTACTCTTCTCTGTTGATCCCATATCTTTCCATGCAATGCAATAAACATTAGAAGCCAGGGTACCTAAATCTTTTTTTTACCCTCTAATTAGGTACGTACTCGTGCTACATACTTACCACGTTCTACGTGCTTATCTTGTTTATGTCAGGTTAAATACATAAAAAATATGGAAAACTGTAACTCGTGCATTTATTCATGTATTGAATGCCGAAATTTCAGAAAACCACGAAAAAAGTTAACATTTCAAAACTGCACCGTCCAACCGTTATCTCAAGCGTACCTAATCCAATAAATCGTCTTCTCCATTAGCTTCAGCTACCTCAATGTTACCTAATGGCACTCCTGGTTGTATTTCGAAAATGTCCAAAAAAAAAAGGTTTTCCATGGCAGGGGAACGTATTTAGCTACGTTCACAGACTTGTTGTTTAGATAAGGGCGGGAGCCCTTATGGCTCTTAGCAGATTCAGTTGTTTAGTATGATTTTTGGAAGCTCCCCGTTTCTTTTGCAGTAAATTTTCATCACCAGAAGCGCGAACTGTGGTTCCCTGAATGTAGCCATGCGTAGTAGAGAACCTATAGAAACCGATTCCGAAAAAAATCGACATTTTCGAGTTCACCCTTCTGGTTCTAAGGTCCTCAACTCATGCTGCATGACTCAAACGTGTTTAGTTTGTGGAAAACTGGAAAGGGACGAAGTCATTCACCCAGTACGTTTATTTTCCCCCGTCAAGAATGTCGCAAAAACGACTGGCTTTTGCTAATAATCTATGTATGTAACTCTCATCTCAAAATTGACTGCAGCTGTCGAAAGAGCGTGGAAAAATACTATTGAAAACGTATTATGCATATTATGTATTAACTCGAAAATCCCAAAAATTGGATTAGTGGTAACCTCTCGCCTTTAAGCCCGCGAAATTATTGTATGAACCGATATTCGTGTATTACTTGCCCAGCTGGTGCACGACATTACTCAATATTCCGTAGGATATTATACTCGAGTACCAATCAATTGCTTGGTTTCTCATCTCTTGGCTCATAGACCGCTGTCGTTCGCCAATCAGCTGCCCGGGCCAGACCCTCGCTGGCTGTTGAAAACGATCTCTAGGAATTATTTCTAGGAATAAACCAGTGCAGGACTCGGCTTATCCTTGAAGTTGGAATAATAAACAGTTGAGTGAAGCCGAGAGGCACGCTATCCCTGTAATCCGTATTCAGTTTCTTGCGATATAAAGCCCCCGAACACGAGGACAGTTATTCGAGGCATTTCGTTAGACGGGTGCAAGTTTTTGGTGACGTAACGCCCCGCGTCTCCTTCCCTCCGGTCGATAGAGTAAGAGGTACCAGAGGCCCTCGTATGCTCGGATCGGCCCTCAGCTGGTCCAGGACCTGATTGAGCAACTTGTGATCACTTTTTCCCCTTTGCCGGACCCGATCGTGCGCGGGACCTTCAGAGCCTCCGGGCGGGTTTGTGTAGCAAGTGGTCGCGTCCTGACCGACTCCGATGACCGGGCCTTTGGAACAGCATACCTGAGGTACCTATCCTGTCCGATACCTGAAACGTACTACCTTTCCTGAAGTGTGCATTCCTGCTCATTCTTGAAGTATATCACCACAAGTGAAATGACCAAAAAGTGCTCCAATAATATATTGCTTCACCTGCTCATGCTACTTGGTATTCCCTTGGTATTCATGAGTCTTACCACACCCATACACCCACAAGATACATACATGTCCTATTGTACCTGATGTACTACGGAATCTGAAATGACCAAAAAGTGCTCCAATAATATATTGCCTTAGATTCTGCAGTACCTGGTATAGTTTATCCTTTCATGAGTCTTACTACACCCATAATCCCAAGGTACATGCCCTATTGTACCTGACTTACTACGGAATCTGAAATGACCAAAAAGTGCTCCACTAATATATTGCCTAAGATTCTTCTATACCTGATATAGTTCATCAATTCTTGAGTCTTACTACACCCCCAAGGTACACTTACATGTCTTATTATAGGTACCTGATCGATGTAGTACGGAATATGATATGGCCAAAAAGTGCTCAATATGATTGCCTCACATTCTGCTATACCCGGTATAGTTCATCCATACATGAGTCTTACTACATCTATACACCCAAGGTATATGGCTTATTATACATGTAACGTACATATAGGTACATGTCCTATTATACGTGTAACGTTCATAGGTACTACCAAACTGAAATTTACTGCCATACCTAGTATTCAACAAAAAGTATTGACTTATTTCATGACCTTGTATATATACACCTATACAAAAACATTAGGCATAATTATAGCTGAAATAGACGCATGCTAGATATCTGAATTGTACTGCCTTTCCTGCATGATGTATTTTCTTACTAATAATATAACAACTTGTTACCGAACATTCGCATTGTGTGAAGCATTTTAAGAATTCTCGATTTTACCGCATTGGCCGGTTCAGGTTCGGTAAAAACTTCACCAAAAATACGGTAATCGTAATCGAACCTACCGTTTAACCGAACAGAACCGAGTGCAAATTCTCCAAGTGTATCTACTACATAATAATAATCATAATAATAAAATAACCACATAACCATAACTGTAATAAATATAATTTAGTAACAAACTCAAAATATTTTAGGTACTATGTAGAGTAGGTACTATATAGAAGTAATTTATTTCGTACTTGAAAAGCAGTGAAACAGCTACCCAACATAAAACCGTTTGGGTCTGAAATTGTCTCTCTGGTTGCCGTTTCTTGTTATTTTGGGGTTTGGGCACATGGAAAACATCAAAACAAGATTGGGAGCATGGAAAGAATATATTACTTAGTTTTTTCTAAGAAACAATATTAGATTGAAAATCTCAGCTGTTTGAAAAAACAGCTGCCAGCCCGCCAGGACCTAACTGACGTCACTCAAGCAAAAAACCACAGATAACGCTAAATTTGCCAGATCCTCAACCGATAATACATTCAAATAAAAAAATTGTACACTAAAAATACGAGATTCTGTCTAACCTGATCAGAAGGTAACCATAGTTTAAGTACGGATTTGGGCTGTCTGCTGGGATGTATGTTGGCCATACTGTCTGGAACTGAGAACCACGTGGAAGTAGGGACACGTTCTTACTTCCAAGACCATGACGTCAGTTAGGTCTGGCGGGAATTCAACCGCCCTTTTTTGTCTCTTTCAAGTCATTTCTCTTCAGAAATTGAGTACCATGCAAGTTCACCGATAGAAAAAGATAATGGAGCTGAATGGACATCTGTTTGTACTTAGACTTTCGTTAAAACGAAAAAAAGCTTTGACGATGTCTGTTGGCAAAAATTCTCCTCACAGAATTTAGGACAATGATTTACAGTTCTCAGTTTATTTAGTTTAAGTGCTGTTGTTTCTCCTACTCTTTCAAAAGAAGGCTAAGCAACAACTTTTGGGGTAGATGGTAGGTGATAGCTCTTCTATGTATGATGCTTATGATTTATTGCGTACGCAGCCCTTATGTTCTACTCTCAAACCCCGAAACTATGTCAAATTTGTGACGGTACGTCCATGCTCTCAACATACCCCCCCTCCTGGATCGCTGGTGACCAGTTCCCGCTATGTTCTTCTTACGGCTGATTAGGGGCTGCTCCAGGGATGGTGAGTCCATAGAAGAGCCCTCTTCTTACTGATTCTACCCATTGTGCAATGTGCAGTTCAGTGCTTTCTTTCTAAAATCTTTTCTGCCTTTTTCCGGCCATCTTGGGATTTTCCAACCCACGTTTCATTTCAGTTTTCAATGTTTTTATTTCCCACTTTTCCAGTTTTCCTCGTTGGTATTCAAAGCCATTGTTCATTTTTGTTCTTTTCCATTTTTCCAGCCAAGTCACAGGTTTGATTATTTTCTTCTTTTCTATTTGCCATTTTCCATTTTTCATACAGAGAGGAGGGGGTTAATTAATTTCAATTTCAAATTACATTTTATTTTCCCATACTTTTGGATTTTCATTTCATTTTCTCCTATTTGGTTTTTACCGAAGCATTTTCCGATTCATTTTTAGGTATTAGTCATACCTAGTTATTTTCCTTTATTTGATATTTCGTTTTTGGTATTCTCATACCATTTACCTCTTTTATACCATTTGGTATATTTTGTGCTATAGATTTTGGTTTAGACAACCTAATTGTCCTGGTAGCAGACTGCAATTTATTATTGGAGTACTAGTTAATTTTAAAATCAGAGTTGCTAGTCTCTCACAAATTTGACGTTGAAAAAGTCTGAATGGTGAAAAACGATCTGTTGTTGCATACAAATTGTTGGCTCAAAATGAAACGAATCGTACGTAGGTACTGAAATGCACCTCAGAGTTATGTTCAATAGAACGTAGAAGTCGTTTTTTGAGGAGGTCTGATTTGACGACGGAGGAGTACTTACGAATTTTGGTAAAACCTCTCTCTCAGTGGAACTCGTTGGCCTGAATTGAATAGATTTTGTAGATACGAATGGATATTTTCCGTAACGTTTACTTATTGAAATTTTGTACCAAGTCTGAAAAGGAACAACCGACCTACTTTCGTATACCTACTTTCTATTAATAAATATGCACCCGCATGGAACGTTGCTCTCGGACATGAAGAAGTATGGTGCAGGGGTTGATAATTTGTTGTTCTGATAACGCCATCCCTGACCCCTTAGATCCCGACCGGGAGGGGGTTGTAGAACAATAACGGCCTAATAAATAGGTTGTATGCGACTAAAGCTACTGCTAACCACAGCAGTTGAAGGTAGCCAACTTTATCACCAGCGATACTGTGAAAAATGTCGCGGTCCTTAGCTGGGGATGTCAGAAAGGGAGGTCAAGAGTCCTCCTATGGGGGCTGATAGCCTATTTACCTACCTATGCGGGGCCCTACGAACACCAGTATTTTTAGGCTTGTCTCCCATGGAAATTCATTGAGTCAAATAATTTAAATATTGGGAGAGCTAACGTATCACAAAATATACCTAGATTAACCCTACGAAGGTACCTGAGATGTTTTGAGATCAATGGATTATATTAAAATAAAGGACAACTATACAGTAACGATAAAATTATCGTTTATTCTTGAAGGAACAGTTTTTAAACCAATATCTTCCTCGTAATTCAGGTGGGCACTTGGGCGAAGGGCCATTGGACCTATGGTAAGAATCAGAGGGAAGTTATAACTTCCTCTTTGGAAATCCGAAAATTAACACACGTTTATTTTAATGTCTTCCAATACAACTGTTTGGGCAACGATAGAACTCAAACAGTATGCATAACATGTTAATTTTCTAGTAGGTGAATCAGAACTGGACAAGATATACTCAGGCTTTGGAGTCCACTCATGCCCCACAAAAATGGAAAATCGTGGAAGCTCGATCCCGTAACAAGTGGTGCGGTCTCTTCCGAGTCCTAGTGTGGTGAATAAAATAGCTAATTGGCTACCAAAAATCCCTAAACAAAGCACGTTTTTGGCCATTGAAATCGCCCAAAATTGTTGTTGTATAGAAAAGTTACAGACCTCAAAATTCTGCTTCGAATGAGACCAACAACACAGTAGGTAGCCGTGATTTTTCAAAGCTTTTCTGAACTTTTTTGGTGTTCATGACTGAAAACGGAAAACTTTGAAAAATCACCGAAAATCATGATTACTGTTTTAGTGACCTGGCGTTGGTCTCATTCGGCGCAAAATTCTGAGGTCTTCAACTTTTCTTCAGTACGAGAACAAGTTTGGGCGGTTCCAATAGTCAAAAACGTGGTTTTCCTCAGTTTTTTGTGGTTTAGATTGTCAATTAGCTATTTCAGGTATAGAAACATGGGGTATATTCGGAATCAGCGCAAACTTTCATATAAGAATCGTTCATAACATCGTTGTGTCCAGAATAAAACCATTTCACCCCACTATGGGGCTGGTGGACGTGGGCGACTTGAAGGACAGGCACGGATGGTATGATCGTGCAGTGCATATGCTTACAGAATAAAGGTCTTTGGGGCCTGCGTGGACCCCACACTACCCTTGGTTAAAATAAAATAATTCATCAAAAATTAATTTAGTCCATAATATTCATTGGACTTGTGGTCAGACTCTACTGAGTCCACCGAGAGGAAGTTGAAGCAGCTTTTTGGAAACTTTATAGTGTCTGGGTGATTGTGCTTTTTTGTTTCTATCACAGCGCTTTTCTATTATTAATTTAATTTCAATTACTAACTTTTTTTCTCTAACTTTTCATACCTTTGAAGATTAGTATTTCTGTATCTACTTTATTTGTCTACCTTCATATTTCCTAATTTCTAAAGTATTTTTTTCCGTTTTGTATTGTTCTCGAAGGCTGTATTTTTCAGTTTTTCTATTGTAATCCCGTGAATATATTATAAATAAATAAATAAATATTTGTGGCACACAAGAGACAAGAGAAACTGTGGACCATGTGTAAATTCCAGTTGGAAGAAAACCTATTTAAAGAGGGTGTGGCATTTTATTATCTTCCTCGTTTCCATAAACATATCATGTATTCTGTTCTGTAGATCACCAGTGCAGTGGTATTGAATCAGTTTGAAATACAACATAACGCCGTTCAACTGTTTATTGATTTCAAATATTTACAAACACACCTTAATTAAAACATCACAGAACAACCAACTTGCAACTTCTGGTGAACATCACTCTTTACTTTTAGAGAACTACGACTTTAGGAACTAAATCACTCGCGAAGGAGTTGTGGAAACCCATTTCAATAATAAGAAAACGGAGTCAACGAAAAACGTTGTCTATTTCCAAAAAAATTATGAGTTAAAAAGTTAAATTGATTTTGTTGGTTACAGATCAGTAACAGACAAGAACCGAAGGTACTTCACAAAGACCACAGCTTTTTATAGTCACAGGAGAAGGGGAACTTTAATCCTATTGGTTGAGAAAAGTGAAGGGCCTGAGAGGAATACAAAAACAGGTTCTTAGGGAACTTTAATCAGGGAACTTTAATCAGGTACTTAGGGAACTCAGGGAACTTTAATCAGGGAAAATTTAACTCGGGGAACTTTAATCCTTTGAGAAAAGTGAAGGGGCTGAGAGAAATACAAAATTAGGTGTAAAACAGTTGGAAGAGAACTTGAATCCTATTGGCTGAGAGAAGTGAAAGGGGCCGGTAGGAATAATCAATGCTTATCAAGGGCAGACAAAGTGAAAGAGGGCAGTGAAAACGTGGTGAAGTGGAGGGGTAACCAAGCTATTGCAGGCATAAACTTAACCTATAACATAACCTAACAGTTGACATCGTCTTTGTAACTCATTATTTTCATGGAAATAGACAACTTTTTTAAACGGATCAGGTTTCTTTTTATTTTCTATAACTTTATTCAATCCACGAAGGTACGATAACTTCAGTCAAAAGTAAGTAGATAACTCAATTCTAACAATCAACTACTACATAATATGACAACTATTTTTAAAAGCTGAAAAAAATGTACCTGCAATGGTAATACAATAAATTTTTGTGTTTTTAACCTATTTGAAGAATATAGGTATACATATTACAAGAATAGCCCATTTCTTGCTCCTTCCCAGTGACTTCGAGAGATGATCCACTCGTGCTGCGTGAATGGGACTTTTGAGTTTTCATGTTGTTCTTGTTTCGTTATAAATAGAGATGACATTGTGAAGAGTACGTGCCTAATTCATTTGATTGAGAAAATAGATCATAGCGCAGTTGGAATAGCAGGTTTAGTTGATAATTTGCTTCATGGAGGAAGGTAGGTACATAGTTTTCGAAATAGTAGAAAACAGTTTTAAGGAAGAGGTTCTCGAAGTTCTTTCCTCGAATTAAGTAGGAACTAAACAATAGGATGGTGGAACTTGGTTTATTCCGGCTGCCATAGTTCCAAATAGAAGTGGTTTAATCCATGGGGTTTTGTGGGTTATTTATTAACAAAGCTGATCAAGGTTAATCAAGAAGGAACCGGTCGCAAGTCCGGAAGCGTGGTTGTCGCTGTTGTTCAGCTCAGTAAAAACCACACAACCTAATGATTTGGGAGTTATTAGTAATAAATTTAAAGGAATTAGGTTGAATCGTTATTCAGACGTTACGGTTTTGCCCAAATAGTGTGGGGAAAATGTGTCGAGCAACCACGTAATTTTGTGGGCTGTGGAGCGGGTTCGCTGAATCTTCACAAAATCAATAGTCAAAACAACAATAAGGCGAAAGCAGTAGCACTTCAAAACATTTGGATGAATACTACTGCGTGGTAAGTGCACCTAGTAACAAGAATGAAAACGTAATAAAGACCAAATAAACAAGAGAGGGTCGGGTCAGCGGTGGTTTTCGGTTTAAATCAGTGTCCTGGAAAAAAAAACATCTCACATCAATGCTTTTAGAAATATAAAGATGGTGAAAAAGTGAAGAAAATATTCTGCTAGGGCTGAATTCGAACGCACAACCTCACGCATAGAAAGGTAAGAGCTTTCCACTGCTGTCCCGACTCTCTTCTCCTAACAAACTATCACATTCAACGGTGATTCAACATTATTATTTACGTTTTTAAGGAAGGGTTTCACATTTTTGGAGCCTGAAGACTCTAGGATCAGGTGATTCTAGATTCTAGCGTCTGCCGTCGAGCTAGACAACATAAATTCAGGTGTCTTCGTCCGAATGGGTCGAAGATGGAGGCGTCCTCCGGTACCGGTGGGCGTCGCCACTTCTGGTCTCCAAGACGACTTCGGGATAGACGGGGTTCGGCTGGTCCTGGTCGTGGACTGAATGGCCGCAGCAGGGCTGGTTGAACGTCTGGATTGCAGGAAGGCCGTTTCGAACGTTTTTAAGCGTCTGGAGCACTCCCAGCTGGAAGTCGAGGATCTGGTCCTCGTTGAACATCTCCAGTGACGGGGCGATGCTCCTGAAGAACAACATGTGTCTGCTCTCCTGACCTGGTCCAAGCTGAGTTTGATCCATCTCCAGCAAAACCTCTTCGAACTTCCTCTTCCGCTTTTTCCCGGAAGCAGAATTGTGCAAATCGTCGTGTCCCAAAGACCTCCTGCTCTGCATGGTCTCGCTGCCAGATTCTCCGTACGTTTCACTGTCCTCAACATGTTGGAGTTGCTCTTCTCCACCTTCCTTCTTGATAGCATTTTGCATATGTACTTTGTCCAGGAACTTGAGGTGGTCGTGGTAAATGTACTTCCTATTCGAGCCGTACATCTTTTCTTTCCGTTTCCATTTGATCCACTGATCTCTGATGTTGTTCCACTTCCTCGTCATACTTTTAACTGCAATCACATAAACAACCAAAAGTTTTATTACGTTCTTTGCTGACGCGATTCAATAAATCCATTAATATAAATAAGGCTTTTGATGGATTTTTAAAAAGTGTGATAAGTAGTAACATGCATAGAATAGTTATATCGACGTTTATACCAACTTATGAGACTGTGGGGAAGTTCGCATCCTAAAAAATTACCTACCTAGGTATATCGTGAAAATTTACTAAAAAAGTTACTCGTACCATCCAGAAATTAAACACAATTTATTTAGAGTCAACAATTAGAATATTGTTGAAGATTTTGTTTGTTTGTTGTGTAGGTAAGATGGAGGTACAGTATGACTGATAAGTAGAGACAAGATCAATATGATAAAATTCGAGCCCGTTTACGCATTTGTTTATTTTTTTAAGGCCAATATATTATTTCTATGCCGATATATTATTTTCAAGAATGTAAATATTCTCTTTTGTCATCATAATGAAAATATTTGTTTTGTTGTCTCTGAGCCTGGTTTTCCTGATATTGGCACCCCCCCCCCCCCCCCCCCCCCCCCCCCCCCCCATTTTGGGAATTTTCTGGACTTAGGTACAGCCATTTGAAAAAAAAGGAAGATTCTCCGGTTTGAGGAGAAATACACTAAAGGTTCCCGTTTTGACATCTACATCAACTTGAAAATACGAGTGAAATCATCCAGCTGATAGGAAATTTAACGCTCTTTCCAACGGTATCCTTAAATATGCATTTACTAGGGAAATTAAAGCAGTTATAGCTGTTTTAATGACATAAGGTCGAACATACGAAAAAATCTTAAAAGTGAAAAAACTCACAACAGTAAGGGGTTAAAAAACCTTATTCTAAGAGACATTTTTGGTTGGAAATTATTTGAAGAACCAAAATCCGAAGGGTCTGTACTGGCAACTGATACACCCTGTTTATCAACCACGTCAAAACCAGACAGTCAGAACTTATTTTCGACAAGTTTTAGCAAAATATCAAAACTCGCGCGTCCAATTTTCATCAAAATCGACTTGAAACGTGGAGCTTAGACTACTTAGAAACCCAGAATTTGAGACAGGCGAGATTTCGATGGTAGGAGGGTCTGATGGATATTCAGGTAAATTAGGTAGGTATGCAAAGCAGCAATTCTTGGTTAAACAGGAAGCATCCAGCAGTTTCACAAAAACAATTTCCCAATGATTTTTTTTTTTTTTTTTTTAACAAAAAATATGTTTTAGCCATGAACTAACTAGCCAAAAAAGGTGACGAAATCTGGGACGAAATATGAGACGCTGCGGCACTTTAGATTATTATTAAATCGAAAAGTGAAGGCTAGGTAGAAATCAATGAGGTACTGCCACAATGTTTTGAGGTACTACTCTCTGCATCGAAAATTGAGCTCGCAGCTCAGCTGAGTCGAAAATGGAGCTCCCAGATCAGCTGAGTCGAAAATTGAAGAGGGGTTTATGTGAAACTCGTGAGCTAAAACACATTCTGTGTTTCAATAATTTCGTCCGAAGTATAAATAGAGGTAAAAGGGGGTCCAGGGGGCTTGCCCCCTGGCGAGGCGCGGAGCCCCGAGTTTTCCTTGAAACTATCCAAATATTTGAAAAATATTCGAAAACTATCCAAATATTTCTCAAAATATACGAACTAAATATATGATTTTTGGTCCCAAATACCTATGCAATAATGTGTGAAATTAAATTGCGTTTAAATGGTTGCAAACAGCTCAAAACTCCTCAAAACGGATTCCTATGAACCTTTAGAGCCTAAAAACTGAATATGCAAAATATGTAAAATATCGACTCTACTGATAAGTGATTTTGAATTTTGGAGTTCTAAATGCCCTGGAGAGATTTTTAAATTTAATAGAAGGAGAAAATTTGGCGGAAGATGTGCTGAATCCTAAATGGTGGCCCTTATTTGTACCTACTTAATGACGGAATAATTACATAATTACCAACGTCATCCTTGTCGTCCTCATCGATGTTGTCGAACTCGGGACACAGTTGGGCGCAAACCATTCGCCAAGCGTCTCTGTGAATGAAGAAAGTGCCATTTAATAAATTACCAACTGATAAATGTAGCAGTGGTTCTCAACCTTTCCT
>JAEMON010000005.1:26721751-26754541 GCA_030264115.1 Lygus lineolaris
TGCAGAAGCCCACCAGCTTTTCCTCACCATTGCCACAATAATGTGAACGTTAATAATCTGAACGTTCATTGTTTGATGAACTAAACTTGTCATCAAAATTTAATGTTTAATGTAAAAAACCGTATAATGGGCTTGATTTTATAACTCATTTTTACGCGTTTCATTCTTCCTAATGTTACCTACACATGAAAAGTTCAACCTTGGCATGTCTCTTGCATCTCAAGCGTTCTCCCACATATATTTATTTAATACCACAGAGCTCTTTTAATTTTTTATTACCACCTATAGTGTACGAAAGAAATAGAAAAAACTGAACTGAAGCCTTGGATTGGTTTCTCCGAGCAGTGTAACTAGCAAGGTCTCTCAACAATCGAACAAAAGGATTGAGAACTAACAACCGGTGGGTCTCCTCCCCTTCAAGGAGATTCCCCTGTTCTTCTTTAACTTTCAAAGATTTTATGAGAATTGTCTGTTCTCTTCTTATTTGTTCTTTGCTAAGACGATTCATAGAGACAAAGGAATCAATACTATATTCGAGAAGCACAGAAGAGCTCGAAAGAATATCTCAATCCAAATCAGCTTGAACTACGAAAATCGTTTTGGTGCTTTCGAATTTAGGACGATCTGATCTGAATTTATCGTCCTGCTCGAGCGCAGCACTTTTCGGGCATTGTTTCGCCCCAAATAATTAAACAGAGAGATGGACCCTGAGTGAAGTACCAAACAAAACCTGTCATATTCTGGAGGTTTAGTAAGAGAGTCCATTATAGACAATTTTGCCAACTTTTTTGAACAATTTTATCCAATAATGTGATCAGATGAACAATAACATCTGTTGGTTCGTTCGGTTCGTTGGATTGTGCCAAAAATTTGTGCGTGAAAAAGGATGGTAGCATTACAACTGCCTATCTCGGGAAGTCTCAACGTAGAATAAGTCAGCTAATTTTGCCAACTAATTCTTGAAAAAGTTCCATTCATGCAGCATGAGTTGGTGAACAAATTTTCAAAGAACAATTTTGACCGATTTGGTGGGTGATTCTTATAGGAAATGTCACGCTGATTCTGAATAATACCATATATTCCTATGTTTAAGATGATAATTCACACCTGAAACCTCAAAAACACGTTTTTTTTTAGCAATTTTAGCCAATTTTCGAAGAAAATGAAGCTATTGCAAATTCTGGCCAACGAACTCATCCTTTCTTTTGATATTATTGACATTTTACAATTTTTTTGGATTTTTGTTGATATATATATGTATATACATATAAAAAAATGTTAAATTTCAGGAACCGTTTTAGAATGGTCTGAAACGAATTTCCATGAAGAAATTTTCAAAAATGTTCATTGTAAAAATTTTGAAGCCATTGCAATAGCTTCATTTTCTTCCAAAATTCTATAAAACGAGACTGAGAAGAAAAATACGTTTTGCCAACCTTGTATTACGGAATTTCATTGTAGCCATTTTGATACATTCTTGTTGATTGTGTCCCTATCCTGTGAAGTTGACGAAAGTTTTAATGACATGTTTGAGATTCACAAAAGAGACACAGATTGGAAATCTTTAATATATAAAAATGAATCCCTATTTCCCTACGTCAAGCAATAACTTGCGAATGAGTGCACCAAATTGAACAATAATTTTTTTTTTCGTTAATTTCAGGAGAAGGTTTTTCTAAAAGAAAATGGTTAATTCGAACTAAGGGCTCTGCCTCTCTGGCCTTCTAAGTTCCAACCAAGCGAAGCGAGCGTTTGTGGTTTGGACAACCAACCGCGAGCGAAGTGAGTGGCCCAACGTGGGGAACCGTGCAACGCACGGGTAGCCGGCTAGTAATGAAATATTATGATGGGATTTGCATAGGATATTTGCTCGAAATGTGTGCTGCAGGAGAGCTCTTTGGATACGCTAGTCGCAGCTCCGGGAGTGAAATGAAAACGATAGTGGACGGACGAGGTGTGACGTCAGCCTGCGGTTCCGGGACGCCTACGAGAAGCCAGAAGTCAACGAGTTTGTAGCTATCTATAAATAGCGATGGATGTCAGATGAGTTCAAGCTGAGGAAAGTATCCTTGCACAATCATAATCATACAATGGATACTAACAATTTCAAAACATAAAAACTACTAACTAGAGATGGGCGATACTGTATAATAGGTTACTGTGATACTGCTACCGAGAAATAAAAGGGTACAGTAATTGGCGATTTTTGTAACTGGGTGATTGGCATGAAAGGAGAAACCCTACTTCCATGGTAATTGTTCACCTTCAGCTGTCCAGAGCCAAATTACAAGACCCATTTTCGGTCACTTTCAATCGTCGGATAGGTACCCCACATAATACCATCTTTTTGGAAAACCCTCATTAAGTTCTTTCAAATTACGAAATAAAAAATAACCATGCAAGTTCCCCATTAGGTTTGGAAATACTATAGTATTTTGACCCAAAAATACTGTAGAAACTATAAAGTATAGTACGTCTGGTAACCCTAGGTAGATTGCACAGCACTAGCGGGCACCCACTCGGCCAACGTGTGCCTTTCATTCTGGCTCATTAATTCACTCTATTGTTTCATTTGGTGTGAGGTTATCGACTGGGAAAATAAAAATGAAGTTGGATCCTAGAAACGTGACTCCTGAATGAAATGGGAGTTCAAAATAAGAAGGAACAGACAACAGACAGTGAAGACGGAGCAGCTCACTCTGCTAGCTGACTTTGCACAAGTGAGTATCTTGTAAACAAGGAGATCAGATGCCCTGCTGATACTCGTAGAACTAAGTGGCGACCTTCCTCGCTAACAACACAACAATCGGTAGGAGAGCTCCTATCACGATCTCACGTCCTTTGGGAGAAAGGGAGGGACGCGATTACGTCGTCATCGAGCGTGAGTTGCTGTTGGTAGACGTGGATAAGTACAAAAAAGTTCCATTCATGCAGAATGAGTTGATGAGCGAATTTTCAAAGAATAATTTACCCAATTCGTTGGGTGATTCTTTATAGGAAATTTCAAGCTGATTCCGAATATATCATAATCACGTTCCTATGTTTAAGATACTAATTTACACCACAAACCTCGATAAACACGTTTTTTAGCGATTTTTAAAACTAAATTTTCAAAATTTGCATCACAAAAATTTTGAAGGCTATGCAATAGCTTCATTTTCTTCGAAAATTCGCTCATAACTCTCTGGACACTTTCAACCAAACCCGTGAATGTCATCGTTGTCGGATCAATAATTCCTCTGCGCATGCACAAACCTAACATCATCCATATAGTGATGTTCAAAAATGGTTGCTCCGTCTTGGCATTTATGGCCGGAGCGGTCCTTGTGAGGTATTCGATGGAGGGTAGTGAAAAAAGGCGTTCTTTTCTTCCAAGCTTTCGGTTTTATTTAAACCATCAACAGGGTGTCCTTATTAATTGCGGTGATCGCCAACCTCCTCTCTTTCCACATACTAGTAACTTGCTCCCCCCCCCCCCCCCCCCCCCCCCCCCCCCCCTCAGTCCATATATAAATTTATTACTCACTACCTAATAGAGATCCTCCCGAATTTGGTGGATTAGATGAAAACTAACTACTACCATTAACGCGTAAAATTTAGAATTTATGAGGAAAGAGCGCGCAGTTCAGTTTTGCTCAGTTACCTCTTCCTGACTTCTCCTCAGTTTGTGATAGAAATTAATATTTCCATGACACCACGAATAATCAATATTTATTTTAGTGATATGTGGGTGACGAAATATCTCTAAAATTGAGGATTCTAATCGTCCAAACTCGTTTCTAAAATGCTTTGTTTGGTTTTGAGAGGTTCTTCCGTCATAAATTTGAGGGTGAAAAGCCTCGAGATGTTCTATCTTTCATCAAAGCCAAAGAATTGATCCAAGGTGAATTATTGTAGGGAGGAGTTATTGTAGTGTCAAGGATGGAGGGGGAAAATCTGATGGTACGTACATCATAATTTCTCCCTCCCCTTGCTGCAAGAACGGTAGGTGACGGTACGTCTTAGTCCAGTTGTGTAATAATTGGCCAGATCAGATGACAGCTCTTCAATGGATTCCACCCATACCAGAGAGGCATTGGTTAGGCCGTAAAAATAAAAACTCGATCGCTCATGCCACATCTGTTGAGAACTCGGGCATACCGTCACATTGGGTAAAACAAAATCACGCAATCATCACCCTCTACATATGAGGAAAAATTGAAAAGTTACTATTTGAAAATAATCGATTTATCTAAAGGATTCGGCGATTTAAATGACGTAGTGCTGTGAATTTGCGGTGATTAGCTGGGGACTAGGATCAGTTAAACCCAATGTACACCAAACCAGAGGGGAGGACGCTGATGACGTCATTTTGCCCCCTGGCCGGTACATGCTTCCTGTGTGATGGATAAAAATTCCATAAAAATGTGTGTAAGTACGCTCTGCAAATCTGGTGAAAACATGCACCTAGATTAAATAATAAAGCCGACGTTTCCGAAGTAAAACGCCTTATCTCGGTTTTTGAAGAGATGTGGCATTTTTCGTCATAGGTCCACAATAATATTATCAAGTTCTTTCAGTAATTTCAACGTTTTTGACAAGCATTTTCAATTCTTTACCTTCTTCGGGATATAAAATTTAATGGGGGGGGGGGGGGGGGGGGGGGGGGGGGGCTCCGATTGTAAAAACATTCAAAATTTCACGTTGAAGCTTTTTGCTGCAGTGGGTATCTTAATCGTATCGTTATCGTAAATGGTGATTTAATGGCTTTACATTAATTTAAATTTCAATGTAACCATTCCTTTTATAGGTATTCGCGTAGGTAACCCCCACTTTATAATACAGTATGAGCGCAAAAAAATCCGGTACCTACAAAAAAAGGACAGAAAGCTTGGAGTTTCTTGGGATTTTTATGGTAGTTTTCTTTGCTCAGATTGATGCTCAGGCGTCATAGTACCCGGCGCCTGACGGTCGGATCGCCTGGTCGGAATAGAAGACCTCGAACTCTTCCTCGGTTCACTTCTCATTCGGAAAAGATCAACTCCCCCGCGGCCAACGGTAACCCCTAGCCGGTCTCGCAGTGGACTCAAGTTCCCCACGATTTATTCTGACTGGAATGAAATCACATTCAGCATAAGAACAAGATTGATGTGAAACGCGACGGAAAATTCTAAATTCTTGGTGACCCCACTTTTCAAAAGTTCCTAAATTTTTTTTTGCTTGTTAGGGCGAAGGCACCAGTTATCGGCCACCCCCCAGTTATTGGCCGCCTCTTTCTTTAAGTTCGTTTATTATTACACAGATGTCTCTGATATCGTTTAAAGTACTCTTGTTAGTTAACCTATTGGCATTGGCACAAAAGGAGTCACAATGCAACCATATTGAAACCTCACAGTTCAGTTCGAAGTGATCTTGCCGTCGCGTGTAGGTCGAAACCACCTGTTCCTTGTGAAAACGGTAAGCAGTCCACCTCTTATTCTTTAATTTAACGTGTTTCCACTCTGTTTTGGTCCTCCTATTTTGATATTTCCTTAATCTGCGATTATCTAGTGGTCGATCGGTGCCATAAAAATAAGAACTAATTCGGTAATTAACTCGGTAATTGAGTAATAATATTTGTGTGACTAATAACTGAATCTGACTAACCATCCGACCAATAACTGGCAAAAATTGACTTTTTCCAGTTTTTATCACATCCAATTTTGAATGAATTTTCAGGGTTTGTGGGGGTGGGGCTCAAGATGTTCCACTCTGGATTTTTTTCAGTAGAATCACTTGATGCCACTGCGCTTGCCCAACCGTAATTTCCTCCAAACCTCAATTTCTCATTAAGGACCTCACTGGAAGGAGCCTCTTTGGATGGATTTTGATGGATATGTATTAATTTGGGGACTGGCTTCCGAATGATTCCCAAACACGAAGCTATCCCAGTATGAAGTTCTTCAAAGTTGATAGAGCTACATTCCTAAAAACACTGTTTTTGTGAAAATTAACGATAAAACAACATTGGTTCTTTCAATTTGTCTTACCCGTTTGGACGTTTCAAGTTCATCAGCAACTACCACAGGTCACAGGTACATCCCAATGTACCTTTTGGCGAAATTTCTTAATTACGAACATTTTGCATCCAAGATCACTGTAATAAATGTTATGAATAAAAATGCCTTTTAGTCTTGTTAAAACAGTACACACTAGTAAAACAGTGCATATTTCCTCGTATCAAAATAATATATAGTTTTATCTGTTAATGACCACCTAGATCAAAGGATTTAGAATGGTTAGGAGGGATTAGGTTGGCCTGAAAACTAAATTTTATCCATCCCAATGAGTCGGTTTTTGGCCATTTCGTCTCAATGAAGGTACGGTGCCAACCTCCGTCACCAGCCTCTGATCATGGTGGATCTTTTCGAAGCAATCGTTCCTCAACCTCTTGAATTATTTTTGCAATCGAAATTTTTTTCCATGAGATTCTGGAAGATAAAAAGAAACAAGAAGGTTTTATGTAGGAGGTGAGGCCGAGATCAGACAGCACGAGATTCCCGATGTAGATGTTCAACATCGCCCGAGACCACGATTTCGCGATACTAGATACCCCTCGGATCTGCATTCGCCTCACAGTCACCAGCCCCTTCCCGAACGTCTCCCTCCTTTGCAGATCCAGAGGAGATATGAAGAACAAGCTCCTATGTAGATTATCTGAGGAATTTTGCCTTCAATTTGTCCAGTAGCCCCTGCCCGGAATTCTTCCAATTGCCCCATTAACTATTCATGAGATTCGCCTCACCGAGGGCGAACATTAGAACGAAACACTCCTTCCAGCCCCTCGGGGATCTAGCAGTGCCCTGATACCGAAATAACTGAGTTTACCTGGGATGATGTCAGTTATTTTCGTCTTCTCGGTAAGGAAATCTTGTGTTCGTACATGAAATCGAAGGAAAAATGCTGCAAATTATTACACAACGGTTTATCCACTTCCATTAGTCAAAATAGATTCGTAATCGTATTTTCGTTATTTTTCTCTCCTCAACCCTTGAGCCCTCACTGCTGCTTGGGGTTGTAATTTCAGACAGTGATGGCATTTAATACGATCCCATGTAAGCCCTTGTGGACAACGATCGAAAAGTAATAACAATACTCCGGCCATCTTGGGTAGACTCGGGATCAATAATAAATAGATAGAATATAGAGGCTCTGATAGAACCGAATTTGATGCGGTTGTTAACTATTACGCTAGGTATACGTATACTCGTGTATTTGTTATTTGTCCGTTAAATCATTAGCTACCCGGTTGTTAGGGTTGCTAGTAGGTAATCACTATATATTATGAAAAAGGACAAGGAGATCTCCTTGCACGATATGTAGCACAGTTGTGCACTGTACACTTTTGCATTGATTCAACTTGTCAACAGCTGATGTTCATTGTTCATCTTCATGCCAAGTCGTCGCGGATCCCCAGCCTTGGGAGAGTCTTCCAAGCCTTGAGCTCTATCTCCACCTACCGACAATAATTCTCATCCTACTGTCAACCCGGATGATCGCCCCTGGTGCCTGGTGAGCTGTAAAGAGGCTGGTAGGTAACTAGGTAGCCTACCTCAGCCTACCCTCAACCTAGGCACCTTACCTGCTGGTACCTCCTAATGAACCGCTAACTGTATCATTGCCATTCACTTCGTCCCACTCCGGAACTAACTTTGTTCGCTTGACTGGAAATCTTATTGATTTTGAACGAATCGACTCTGTAACAGGAGTTCAGCTGCATGTTTTAGGCTGTACGGAAAAAACTTTATTCGTTCAAATTCCTATAGGTATACACCAAATAAAACATTTATTCAAAGATTTATTTGGAATTGTAGAAGAAAAGTCCAATCTACCATTCTGGAAGCGCATCATGATGTTGTATTTAAGGCGTGAGATGGAAAATAGGTATAAGATTTAGAGGCTTGATAGCGAAGTTTATTTAATCTGGGCTATAGAGAACTTACCTTACAAAAAGCCTGGCTTTTTACTTTCCTCAGCCCACCTAAAGGTAAATGGTTGGTCCGGAAAGTAGAGTCTGCTTGATGTATTTTACTCTGGTTTTGAATTTCCTCAACTTTACTAACAATGCTCTTTCAAGATGTCCTGCAAAGTATTAGTGTTCGCGCAAGACGGGATAACACGAAGAGAGGTTGGCGAGAAACGTGAAGCTGAAGAGGGTTCAATAATCCTATTTTATTCGGCCTTGGCTGGACTGACTCACGAGGAAGACATTGGAGCCACTTTGGTCCCGTTCAAGGATTCCTTCTTTGTGTGAGGAAGGTAACTCAGCAAGGGAGTGCGAGAGAGGCGGGCGCTGGCTCGCAATAAAAATACCCGTCTGTAATGAGAGGGCAGAGGAAGGCGAAGGAAATGAGATGGGACACGAATCCGGATGCTGCTTTGGTGACAATAAACTTTGAAGGCCGCAGCTTCAGCGTGCATCCTACACTTGAGCCTTGGAAAACAGTCGGAAAAGTCGGTACTTATGTCTTCAGTCGTCCTATGAATGCTGTTCTTGAGCAAGAAAACGTCTTAGTCTTCCACATTTAATCATAAAGACTCTGTTTCGAATTGAAAAACAAATAAGTTGCTCAGACAATTATGATGTACCTACTAGTTATCAAAATCACCTATATTTATGGCTGATCTAGGGTAATTATTATGTGACAGTCAGTTAACATAAGCGTTGTTTTATGTTTTGTTCAAAAATAGCATTGAGTTTCGAAAACAAATTTGCTAAGGAGAATTTAACAAGGAACAAACGGGCTTCAGGTAGGAGTTAGTTTTAAAATGTCTACCGAGTTGAGTGGGCAGTAGAGCTTCCTCACTTTTGTAACATGGACGTAAAAAATCAGTTAGTGAAAACTTCAGCGGAATTTGTAGAAAAGTGTCGGAGTTATCCCACAGACAACAAGTTTCAAGTTTGCGCTTGCGCAGTAGCTATTACTGATCCAATCATGACGGAATTCGTAGGTGATTGTCTTGGAGTCAGCTCCCAACTGCCCTCCAAATTTGAGCGAAATAGGTCCATTAGGAACTGAGAAATTGTAGTTTCAGGAAATTCACGGTTGCGCATGCTTACACGCTACTAGTCATCCAATGGCGTTTGAATTAATATGGGACCGTCGCGGGCCTAACCCGCACTATCCCTGAAAGTTTCATTAAATTCGGACGATTACTTCATATTTTTGCCTGGGACAAGGAATTGACTACAGATAGACGGACAAACATCCAGAAAAACAGATAGACAAACAGACCGGCAGACAGAAGGACACGGAACCTAACTAATTGTTCGGAAAGCTCTGAAACGTGAGACGCAATGGAGGTTTTGGTTTTGGAGGACAACATTTTTTTTCTATGTCTTGCACGAATACATTCCTCCCTTCGGTAGTGAGGAATCAAAAACTGACATAATTATGTGCTCTGAAGTGGATCGTCCTCTGGCGTTGTTGATGAAATTACCTATTCGCAACCTACATTAACTTCTTCGTATACATATTTATCTACTCATAATTCTATAGAGATACATGAACGTGAAGAGCTCGATCGTTTGGAGAAGATTAATTGTTAGTTGGTTCCTCTAGTTCTAGAGTGTGAAATGTTAATAGGTTATAAAATGCGGAGTGGTTGGAAGGGAAATCGTGATCTTGGCTCGGGCAGAACACGATTATAACCGTCAGTTGCAACACGAAGTGCCTTTACCCATAATAGCCATTACCCAGCTCTACCCACCAGCCTTTAACTACTGTGTGGAGGGTAAATCTATCCTTTCATTTACTCGTAAAACGAGCGAGGAATGGATATTGGATAAGGAAGGGGCGAAGGCTTTGCCTGAAGGCCTTTGGTTAAGGTCTAGGTGAGACAGTAGTGTCACTTTTTATTTGCAGGAAAACTCTTCGACTAAAGTCTTATTCAACCCCCTTAATTTGGGGAATGTCCGTTTCCCCCCAGTCGAGTTGGGGAATGTTTTTACAGTCAAGTCACCTGGATCTTGGCATCAGTGTAATCCTGACATTATAACTTTGACATCAATGCAATATCAACATCCTGGCCTTGAAATCCCGGTCTAGTTAAGTCCCTCAAGCTCATCCGAATGATACACTTGACGAGGCAAAGTCTCTGACCGTGAAGGAGTGAAGGTCCCGGGAATCCCCGAAACAGGCTAGGAAGAAATGTGTCAACCATGTCTCCGTTTCCATAGATTTTTTGCTGAATAAAAAAGACGGCATTTCTGGACTCTAAGAATATTTTGGAAACGGAAATTTATATCGAATAAAAGATACAATAATTTATTATAATATTATATTCAACCAACAATTCTTCAGCTCTTGTTCGCCTCGGTCCCTGCCAAATGAATGGACATGTGCCTTGGGCTGCCTTCTGAGTCTTTTGTTAGACTCCTTTAGTCTCACTAGGGCTAGGGTGTTCGGGATTGATTGGCAGCAACCTCCATTTACCAGACTCTCAGAGAATAATCCACATTTCCTACATTTATATATCTGAGTTAGGTTTGAACTCTTAACTGTATAGTAAAAAACCTTTTTGACAGTTGATTAGTGCACACTGAGTATACAATCGTAATAAGCTTAACTTTTAAACAAGGTCAGTTAGGGTTTCCGTTGTGAAACTTGCAGGCCTTTCGCTACTTGGTACATGATAATGAGCGCTAAGTCTCGCAACTGCGCCCCTAATCTTTCTATCGCTCCAACATTCCGGCCACGACATTCCAAATCGCCTTTGTTAAGAAATTTAAATTCAAACAGCCTTCCTCACAACTTTCTTATCGTTTTTTCTCATCGGTTACATAATAATAGGGTTTTCTGAAGTGCGTCGCGGGTTCAGTTCAGTCAGGCAGTTGATAGTCTGTCAGACCGCCTAATGAAATCTCAGGAGAAACTTTTGCAAACGGTTTATTTTTTTGTTCATTAGCACGTCAAAAGCCAATTATGAACGGAAAACCATGAATAAGCGAGAGAACAATAATTTGCTGGGTTTTCGATGACACATGGAATAATGACGTAAGCAACCATCATTCAGGATTATTCACGAATGCCTGAAGTTTAAAAGGACGTTTAAAAGATACAGCACATCTCACTAAAAACATCTCAACCAACTAGGTAGGTAGTTACCAATTGAAAAACCAACTCAATATTCAGTGTGAACTTCAGTTGTGGAATTTTATTCTTTTATCGCAATAATAACCCCAAAACAAACCTCACAATGTAATGCCACAAATGTAACCTACGATTTACTCTTAGGTACCAGAAGTTCGATGAAGCAAGTTCCATATTTTCAGGATTGGAGGTATCCGCCGTAGGCAGTAGAAACCTTACAAAGATCAGTTTTCTTCATTATCGTGATAAAAAATAGATTTACTTCCATGTTTCTTATGATTTTGCTTGCTAGACGCACTTGCTCGTGAAATTCCGGCTGAGGTCAGTTAATGAACTGCGACCTTTCCTTAAACCTCGAGCTGATTAAGAATCTTTGATGCAAACAATTAACAGTAATAACTGATCTAACTGTAATGTTTACTGAATAATAATAATGTTTATTTGAACAATAAAGTTGTCTTTATTTTTTTTTTTAATTTGACTTCGAAAGAAATTCCATCTGGCCTTTGCGAGGATCTGTGAAGGCTGAAAATTGTTCTTAGGTTTCGTACGTTATACCAACAATTTCAAATTGGCCTAAATTACTGTTGATTTCGTTGTTACTGAAGGATTTCATCCGCCCGTTTAATTCTCTTTATGGTAATTTTCTCAATAGGGTAACAATCAAGTTGTTACTAATTAATTTAAAACACAAACAATCAGAGAAGGTTACCAGCTTGGGGACGACGGAAATTTCCATGTTAGCCTTTTAAAATGTTTACTTCGTCTCGAAACATCGGCCCCGAAACTCTTCCAAGAAAAGAGCGAAAAAACTAGAACCATTCACGAGTTCTAATGAATTCATTTAATTAGCGGTCGAAGGTTTTGAAATCCGCGGGCAGGTCGCTAGTCCACTATTCGGTCGCGCCATTCCGTGTTCAACTAGGCGGATCGAGTCGAGAAATTCCAACCGTAGTTTTTACCCCTCATTAACCCCTATTGGTTGGAGGTACTAAACTAATCTTATTTATTGTGGTTATTTTAGCTCGTAATAATGAGATTATTGTTATAAAAGGAATTATGAAGTTATTCAGTCAATTCCATTTATTACCTATATTAAAAATTCGGGTTTCTGCCGATTGCAATTCAAAATACTCAACTTTTCACCTTCTAGGTGGGCTGAGGAAAGTAAATATTAATAACATGCCTATTTTTATTATTTTAAACACGAACACAAATCATAATATAACTAAACTGAATTAAAACAGAAGGAACGCATGTTTAAATAAATACATTTTTGAGCTCTTATAAGACAAAATATCGAAAAATCGAAAAGTTCCATGGACACCCGCTGCAAATTATTTGCATCAGTTTTGCATTCCACAAGACAATTTTCAACTTAATGTTCGGAGGATGGACATTTATACTTGATAGGTTATCAATTCTTGGTGTTTGACGTGGTGTCATCGGATGATTCTTACCGGGAAAATTACCTGCACTCACTGATGTATGTATGAAAATATATACTTAATAGTATACATTAGTAGTTCGTAACTAAATTTTTAATCAGTTGGTGGTTATGGACTCCAGACATGTGAGTGTAGCGACAGTTTAAAACAACATTAAAATATGCCATCTACTATCGTAGGTACTAACATTATGCTGAATCGTATTCTCATATCAAAGTTTTAACTAAAAACTTAGACAAAAGTGCAAATTAACCTTGAAAATTTGACTATTCTTTGATGCATCCTTCCTCATCAGAACCATCTATATTATTATAGTATTTATGCTTGGAACCTCTAAAGAAAACCTTAATTTAATTCTCACTTCTCCAATGGCTGGTGGTTGTCCAAATTTAATTTTACTTTGTTGATTTTACTGTTTTTCAAGGAAATTAAGTGTTTTAGATACCTCCCTCTAGCCTGTTCGGTACCTTCGACTTGACTCGATCTGACCATGACTTTGGGGAGAGCTATCGAGTTTTTGAAAACTTCCTTTTCATCTAGAGGTAACACCCAGAGCCATTTTGATCGGTTAAAATATAATAATTTTCGAGATAAGTAAATAGGGCATAATTTAGCCATACGTAACAACGTTTCAGGTAAGCCAAGTGGCACCCACTTAAAACGAATTTGAAGGCCAGGGATCGATCGCCAGAGCGAGAAGCATAATATACCTAAGTAGCTACATCGATAAAACCGTAATCCTGTCTGTTAGAGCCACGTGACAGCTGAAGAGCCTGGATGAGATTCCACTTTCCCTCTGAATAGTGAGGGACTCGAGGACGCCGCACCACACTTTCACTGCCTACGATTTTCGCCCATTGATCGATCGACACACCGACCAGCATTTCAATGTCTTTTTTCCCTTCTCTCTCTCTCTCTCTCTTCTTCCCTGAAGAAATCACGTTGGTCGTGCCAAATGCGATTTTCCTCGGGATTCCGCTTGGATCCTATTTTCACTTCCGACGGGATCTGAACCGATTCCCAGGTATATCTATGCATTCAGAAGTACCTAAGAGGACTGTCGGACTTCTGCAATTGATAATGGGATTCTTGTAACGTAGGTAAATCATTCATTTTTCTTCTAGGTCGATTACAGAGGTTCTATATTGGAAACTGTAACGTCCCTCGCTTCGCTCGCTTATTACAGCGTCAATTCAGCTTTTATAAAAGCTTCCTCAGCTGTTCGGTGATGGGCAGAACCCAACCCTGGTACTATCTAATCGCAACGAAACAGCCCCCGGTCACATCCACATACAGATTTTGACTTTAATATAGATGCTGATTTCGGTTTACTTTTATTTAGTTTAATTTTAGTTTTAGCGAATTTTTGAATAAAATGAAGCTATTGCAATGGCTTCAAAATTTAAATACCTAATGCAAATTTTTGAAAATGTTCTTCATGGAAATCCGTTTCAGACCATTCTGAAACGTTTCCTGAAATTTGACACTTTTATATATATATAATATATATATTATATATTTATGTGTCGCTCCAGACGATATCTGACGGAGGAATCGAGATGAAAAATCCAACAAATTTTAAAATGTCGACAATATCAAAAGTAAGGATGAGTTCGTTAGCCAGAATTTTTGGAGTACTGCAAGGAGTCGAATTTTGAAAATTTAGTCAAAAATCTCTTTAAAAAAACGCGTTTTTGAGGTTTTTGGTGTAAATTGCTATCCTAAACCAAAATTAGAGTTTCTTCAAAATTTAGCAACTTACTTCCAGTATCGCCTGTGGCGCGATGGACATCAGAGCTGGGCTAGAATTCCAGAGATTTTATGATTGATTCCTATGAGACCTTTTCTCAACTTTCGTTGAGCGTGCAATTTCTCATGCAAAACGTCTGATGAGGATGGTCACGTTCAGAGTGACTTTTCTTGAGGTCATATTATGCTTTATGCAGGATTTCATTAAAATCATGGTGATTGATTTCCTGACTCATAGGCGGAGCACGGCAGGTGGTACGAAAATATGTGCATTAGGTAAGTCGTACCTACCGACAGTACCTTGGCATCTGGAATTATTATTGCTAGGGAGAGCTCCGGCCTTGTTCTGAATGAGCATTTCCAATGCTTTGTTCCTCGTCAAATAAACTTTTTGTTCGTCTTCATCGCCACCTCAAAGCTCAGTCAAATGGGACTTGTAATCGTTGGGGAAGCTAACGTTACCGATGTCCTTCGCGATCCTTCACGGATCGTTACTTTCACAACTATAATGCACCATCCGCTGAGAGCGCCTCACATCTACGATCTATACGTGTTAACGCACTTCTAAGGTCACAACTCAAGGAGGTGATTGACGGACCTTCGTGATTGACACGGTGCATTATATTTCGTATTTGTGATTAACATCAAGGTGTATATTAATGACTGCGTGAGCCCCGAAGAAATTAGTGAGCATGCGCGTTATCCGATCGTAGGTACGATAATCATGTAAGGAGAAGAAAAGCCCAACGATAAAACGATAGCGAAGCCCTCTTACGGCGTTCAGTCGATACACACCTGTGCTTCGATAAAAGAATGGTTTTAAAGATTTACAGACATAACGCCCCAGAAAAGCCTCAGAACCAACAATTTTAACGGTAGAAACAGTGGTTTCGTTATTTTGTAATGACTGGTCTGTGATTGAAAGAATAACTAGTGTTTATTATTGTTCGTAGGTAGTCATTCATCACAATAACTTCCATTTTTTGGTTATTATGTTGATCGTAGCTAGGTACGCTAATAGCTACTGCGCGAAATCCAGATTCCAAGGCTCGATTCCTAGTTATAATTAATGGAAGCCCAAGCAGAAATTTCAGCTTTTTAGATCGATTTGCAGGAAAATTCCCAGAAGAGGTACGAAAAAATGAGCCGATTTGAGGGCTTTTCCCTAAATGAATTGAGTGGTTAATTAATTAAGGAGAGGTTAAAAGAAGAAGAGGTTAAAATTAATTAATATTAGTTACCCTTTTTATCTATAGGTACAAGTGATAATCACTATACCTCTCATCGCCAGGAAAATGCATCCAATGAACCTCCCTTGTGAGGAAAGTCTTCTTTTTCTCTCAAGATGTATACCTACTGGTTTCAGTAGTAGAACAGAGTTGCATGGGTCTCAAGATGTAACTTTGTTCCTGTGTCTCATTATTTAGAATTTCAGTAGGTACTCAATTTAAGCGAATGAAAAAAATTAATAGTTATTGAAATGAGAAAACTGAGATGAAAATTGAGGGAAATTAGAAATGAGGAAACCATTATCAGGATGATTGAGGATGACGTCACCAACCACAAAAGAGATAGGGTAAGGCATAGACTCCATGTTGCACAACCTGGAATTCGCACTATAGCATGCACCGCCACAGAGAAGGTTTTCAGCCAGTTTTATCAACGCGGTGTGTAGGCAGTTGATCAATCAGAAAAAGGAAGTCAATTGAACCCACACTGGTGAAGTGGCAAGAGGATAAAGCTAGAATCATTTGAATTCAGAAATTTCACTTAACTCTCTAAAATTCAAACCCATGCATTTCCATTGCTTTTCACTGATTGAAACTTTCAAGGAAAAAAGTAATGCAAAAGGCCTATTTAAGCTCCACATTCATCAGTCTTGCATGAAGAAGTTTTTTCCTTTATTTACTGACAATAACTACTCTCTGGTATGTTTCAGAACGTGAGATGGGGTGGTGGTCCGGCGAGGATTATGGTGGACCCCCCTTGTACACTGTACCCAACCGGACCGCGGTCACCGGAGACGCGTCTTCCATCATCGCTTGTCTCCCCTTCTTCACCCTCTACATCGCATTCCTCATCATCTTTCCCGGCGTTCGGAAAGAGGTGAGTTTCTTTCGTTTTCATGAGTACCTACAGTATTACGAGTATTAATAAAAAAATTTCCAAGAACGGATCAACGAAAAACTAGCCGATACGAGTGTGCTATCAAGTTTTTGATTCCACAGATTCATACTCAGTTAAGAGGCGAATTCCAAGGGTAGGATTAAGCATGGTAGGCACTGCCTATAGCCTATAACCTAGCTATGTATACCACTGCGCCGTCCTATAATATTTGGTAAAGGGACTTATGCCAAGTCTATAGGGATTCATTCCTTCGGCAATTCCTAAACCTAGAAGTACCTGTAAAACCTGTGTTGTCCATTGCTACACCTCTCTCCCGAAAATGAGGTAGATGCGCTAAAACAACCTCACAAATTCTAGCCAGTAAATTCTGTCTTCTCAACCAAATGTTTAAGTGACGTAAGTGTATATCACTGGGCCGTCCTATAATATTTGGGTAAAATGACACAAGGGAACTAAAAGTAAGTTCTACACTTCTACTCCCTGCTGGACTGACTAGGTGTATATCACCAGACCTTTGCCCAGTCGAAATAGAACGCCCAGAACTTTTAGTTATGCTTATCTCGAGAGAAAAAACACAATGGGAAGGAAATCCAATATTTCTAACTATTGGCTGTTTCTGCTGACGGCTGACTATTTCTGAAATATTGGCTCTCAACCAATCAAGTGTTTTAAACACATCATCAACATTTGTGTCCATCCCTCTGTTAGACATAAGACTAGGCCTAAGGCCGGACCGTTGTATCCAACATAGGTATGTAAGAAACTTGATAATTTTCTCAAGAAGAATTTGAAATATTAGCGCGTAGGCCAAAACCCCTAGCAAAAGGGGGAAAGTAAAATAGTAGATGAAACTAAATTCCTTACAATAATAATATTAGAACTCATATTACATTCATTATTAACAGTAGGTAATGGCAACACTACAGGGAAGTTAGATTGAGACAGAATTACATACATGATAGTAGAACTCTTATTTCCAAACAGAAACGAAACGAGCATGATGTTGAAATCGGCTGTTAAGGTTGATTACCTAGTGAAAATATCGCTGCAAGAACGAAATTAGGAAACAAGAATTTATTTTCTCAAATCATTGACCGATTTAGAATGTCTAGTTCAAGCGAATCAGTGCTTTCTTGTATGGCGGTTGTGAATATTTGCATCCTTTTGCCTATCCTACTTACCTCCTGTCTGAAATAATTGTAATTCTTCTGATGTTTATCGCCTGTCCTCCGGTCACCAACCAAAGCCGTCACTGGCACAGCCGGACGCAAGTTTTTTGCGTTTTCTTTGCTCTGTACTTCATGCATAATATGTCTGTGGATTCTGTATAGGCCAATGCCCTTGCCCGTCCCTGAGAATGTTCAGCAGCACGGTTACAGTAACAGCTAAGTTAAACCTCTGCCAAGTAGGTGTGTGCTGTGTGGTACATAGCTTTCTCGTATGGATATTATAGCATACTCGGTGCATACCTATAGCAACTGTCACCATTTACTGCCGCAACAGTCGCATTGTCATGACAACCGACTGTTAGGATGTATCTTGATACAATTTAGGATGTATCAAGAGTATCATCTCAACATTTCAAGTTAAAAATAACGCTACAATTGCCCTTGTAATTGTCAAACAAAACAGAATATGTAGCTCAAGTTCATGTAGGAGTCTCACCTACGGTCCACTGAAAAAAATATAAGCCGTTCAAACGTCGATTTCGTTATTAATCGGTCTTCTTAGTGCCATCAGACGTTAAAAAAATAAGCTGATAAGGTATTGGATGAACGTCGGATTTATGACGTGAAAAAATGTGGTATTCCTCGCATGTTGAAAATCCGCCATTCATTCAATATGTTTTGGCTTTTGCAAATCAAATTTTTATTCTATGAACGTGGGAAAAATAAAATCGAACGTTGTTTTATTATAAGAACGTTGCTTCCATTTTTTGAATGTCGCGTTTTCGACTTGCACTAGAATAATAATTGGTCGTCGAATTTATTCTACTTAACATCGAAATTTTGACATTTTTCAGAATGAAATCGAATCCGACGTTCACTGAAATACCGCCGTTTTTTCAGTGGTCCGCAATATTCTATTAAGCGTGTTTGTTTGTGACGGTTTTAGCTTCGAATGACTTTACCGATTTCAATGAGGTTTTTTAAAAATTAGGTAAATGCTTGGCCATTCTAAAGTAGATATCGAACCTACATCCTTTTCCTTCATCGTGAAATCGGCTTTCCTCAGTGACGTTTTGATTTAGTTAACACACCCGTTACTAGGGAAAGATCGTGCGATTCCACCGAATTCCACTTCGACTTGGGACGTACCAAATGGAATCTAATCGAAAATAACTTTTAGTGACGGTTCCAACGGTACCCAAATGATTTGTTCAGATTTCAAAAATCGAAATATAGATCGTGAAAATGTATTAAAAACTTTGCTATAGCTTCCGTTAATTGTCAACCACAAGGTTGTTGGTTAAAATCACGGTAGGTGGAAAAAACCTTGATGGAGTAGCGTTTTATTTATTCCCCCAAATAGTAATGAACAACAGTCATCAGGCCGACCAATAACCCGAAATTAATAAAAGGCCGAAAATAATAAACCATTTTTCAATAATTTGCGGCGTTTTTGTTTACTAGCAACCGAAAATTTGTGATAGTAGGCATCAACGAGGATAATATTAAGATTTATCAATCACTAGTATTGAAAATTCTGTATTACAGTATCTGTGGGGAAAAAATTGTAATATAGTGTTGTAGAAGGTATTACCTAGCTAGTCAAATAGGTCCAGTTCTGAGTGAACCAATTTTGAGGCGGTTGTTTGGTGTTATTACCTGCGATGTCTTTCTGACCAAATCGTTTTCCCGAAGTCGGTCTATCTGAGTCTGTGAACGCCCGCAGGGCGGTGAGGATCGCTAGTTAAAACTAATAGGAACAACCAGGGTTCCCACTCCGGCAAAGCAGGCATGACTTCTCCATTGAAACAGTCAGTTAAATAATCTCCGACATGTACATTATCATGTTAGTGTTGGCATCCCTGGGAACAATTTATGAAATCTAGACCATGACCGAAACCAAAATTGTATTTACAATTAACACCTCACGATGCGGTGAAATAACTCTTGAGCGAACGGAACGTAGGGTAGGTACTTCGGACGCCATGGTACACTCGGGAAAAAGTTCATGGTAATTTGGACCGATGTTGATTGATACAACAGTTTTTAAGCATGTTCATGTTACACACCACCTACCAGGTCTATAAAATAAAGAATAAAATAAAATAGTAGGTACTTTTCCTAAATAAAGTTAGCTTAGAGTAAGAAATAGGATAGATTTGTATGCTGTAAAGGATTACTCGTCCGGCATCTAGCTTTTCACTCCACTTCCAAAATGAAATTTACACTTGATTCACAGCTAGACCCCAAAGATGAAAGCCTATTGAAAACTTTATGGTAGGTACCTACTAATAATATTGTAAATACCTCACAATGAAGGGTTGTGCTCATCTTGAGCCGTGTGAATCACCTTCTCAAACGTATATTATTGTGAGAAATTCGAAATATGTACCTACCTACGAGTACAATAGACAACTAGACTCCAAAGATGAACGCCTGTGGTAGGAACTGCCATTGACTAACTTCTTGACCGTCCTAAATTTTGTAATGAGAACTTTTCACTCAATTGAAACTGAAAGAAAATTATTGAATTTCGGCTTGCTAATAGAATCCACTCCTAATCGTGTACCTACCTTTTTTACTTTGTGAACATGAATTTATTGATAACCGTCGGAGGCTTTTGGAACACAAAGTGCCCAATTTAACTAGTAAAAAGCTTCACTGCTTGGACAAGTTTTGAAACGGTTTTTCGATGTTTCTCCATACAGTCTTTTTTGGAGTAGCCTTATCGAATCCTGATGTTCAACACTTCTTATGGGAAATAATACCTAAGGACCGCGGAATAAAGGGATTCTCCTGCCTTCCATGACCTGCATGAATTTATAATTTATGCCACGACTTCGAGGATGACTCAGTCAGAACTTGGAACAGCATAAAATCCAAATGTTAGGTACGCCAAAAAATATGAACGCGGGCCTAAAAAATGATTGAAATTGAAGAAAATTGGAAGAACATAGGTTCGAGTAAACATCATACCAAACTTGCGGATACCTAATTCAAATTTAAATATTGCAACGTTCCTTCTGATCGATTGCTGGGAGCTCCTTTCTGGATAATGTCAAGGACATAACACGTCCAGAATTATATAAAGGGCGTATCACGGCTTTCCTGCAACCGTGGAACATAAAAATACTCTGCCAAGTGGGAGTGACACATAGCTTCCTCGTCCCATGAAAATTTAAAAACAAAAATTGAATCAAAACTGTGTAAGTTCAAAACTCTTGATCGTGTTGATGTTTGTTGTGAACGAAATTTACGGTAGCGAATGCGTAGAGGGTTCCGTTGATCCAACCATGATGGAATTCATATTGGACCTTACGGGACCCTACCCGTATAATCCCTGGAAATTTGAACAAAATCGGATGAAAACTCTTGAAGATATGGCTGTAACAAGAAATGCGGACAGACAGAAAAATGCGGACACAGAATCAAATTTGTTCAGGAAGGTATGAAACGTGAAATGCGAGTGGAAATTTCACTTTTGGAGGACACACATTTTTTATATTTTCAATGTGAAAACAAAGCTTCTCCTACCTTCGGTAGACTGGGAAGCAAAATCCAAATTTTCAGGAGAGGCTATTCAAACTGAAATGTTATCATAGTGGCTCAGATTATTTGGTTTAAATTCTCAATCGGTATGTTTTACTCTGTAGGTTTGTTTGTTCCAACTAGTGGCCAGAACCTTCTGCTCAGCTGAATAATTTGACCTGACCTTGAACAACCGCTAGTTGGAACAAACCTATTAGAGATTTGTGAGGCAAAGAGTAATTTAGTCTCAGTCGATACATCGATACCGTCATACGTCACATTTTTCGCGTACGGTATGCCACTTCTGCAGAGAAGCAGGGGTATTATTCGCTATTGCTAACCGACACTTACCGCCTTGGCTCATTGGAGCGAGGATGGCGACGCAGGACCGGAATGCGATCAGCCGTCTTGGCTGTCTAGCCAGTCCTTTCGGCAATTCAAGTTCACGGCTTCCGCGCCCCTTGCCAAGGCACCAAGGCAGCCCCACTTCCTCGGTGACTGAGCCACTCGGTGGACCAAACATGGAAAACGTAAACATTGTAGCAATTTTTACTTTCCTTACCTGTATTGCTACTAAAGTCCCGTCACTTCAGCCGGATATTTATGAGCCGCACCATCCTACCATCGTACATCCTACATCCCATGAAGGAGAAATTAATATGTGCATGGTTAGGGTCCTGATCCAGGACAGAAACGTCGCATGAATAAAATCATCCTGAAGACGTCTAGCTTGGTCATTAATCAACCTCCTCAATATATATATTTATACATTCATATATTTATACATATGTGTCACTCCAGACGATATCTGACGGTGGAATCGAGTTAAAAAATCCAAAAAAAAATGTTAAAATGGCAATAATATAATCTAATACCATCTTTAACATAGGAACATATTATGGAATATTCGGAATCAGCGTGAAATGTCCTATAAGAATCACCCACCAAATCGTTAAAATTATTCTTTGAAAATTCGCTCATCAACTCATGTTTTTTAAAGAACGATACAAGCTTGGAGCTTCTGCTGTGCCTGCTCTATCCTTCGATGCCTCTCAGTGCTGAGTTCCAAGTTCCGTGATTGTGATTAGTAAACAACTAGGTACCGGGTGTCAGTCTGGATAGAGCCCCGTGGTCCTGGGATTTGAACCGCAGCTGTATTCTTCACTAGAATCAAACCCTCTACGACCTGAGCTACCCTGACATCTACGAGTAGATAGTCGTAGAACAGTATCATCTAACGTAGGATAAATATACCTACGTATCAGACCGATGTACCATGTATGTAGGTAGCTATCTATGTATGATGGTTTAATTACACAGAATGTCCCCTATAATTACCTTTTGGTCCACCACTTATGATCGGCGTATTTTCGAACATATGAGATAAAAACACCAAATACTTACATGTGTAATATTTTTCAATACGGTATTCGCCAACTGTTATGCGCCAACTTCCTTATTTAAAAAATTATTGTTTATTTGAGATTCGGATTTTAGGTATCGAGGTACCTACATGAAAAGAAATTACTCCCCACCACTTGAAAGTTTGAATACACTATGAAGGTTCAAAAGAATTCCACGTCAATAAATTAAAAATCAAAAAATTGTGTGGGTTTTTGGCATTGGCAGTGTTGGAAATTTTACTTTTAGTTTTCGTTGTAAACGCGGATTTGACCACTCAGTTCTAGAGACTCAGGCGTTTCCAACGGTTATGGTGTGCCATGGAAATTGAGTGGTCAGAACCTCATTTACCACGAAAACAAAGTAATTGAAAAATGGCGTTTGCCCTACATTGTGCTGTGCGTGTATTAGGTTAGCTACCAAGTAGGTATGATACATGATTTTGATTCCTATACTTTTTCCACGCTGAATCCGTTTTTCGATCAGATTTAGTAGAGGCTCCTGTATAAATTCTACCATCTAAGGTCAATTTATTATTGGCGGAAATACCTACTAGAAAAATAGGAACTGGAACTTTTTTTTATTTTCCTATAACAAGGCTCAAGGATTTTAATGAAATTCTCCGAGTTAGGATGATTATTTGGAGTCTCTAGTATTATTTACATTTATTTCAGAACATGATTCTTCTGTTCCTCCCCGATTTTTGTGTGCTAAATCTGTGTAGTAGAGGCTCCATGATTCGCATGACAGTAAACATTTAGCTGGATTTTACACGTTTGCGTTTAGGCGGATTTTAGTGCAGTTTTTTGCAAATTGCTCAGTATTTCCCGGAGTTGGTTTTTGGGTAGGTACTTGTTTGTCCAGGATTTCATCTGGCGATTGAGTTTTATAAATTGAAGGTTATTTCCGCCGGAAGGGCGGGTTCAGTTTGCTTGTTCATCTAATCTTATCCAATTAAGTGAGAAAATCTTGTGTGGGAGACTCTACCACGGCCTATGTTGCTCCCAGTAACTCGCTGATCATTTTTCTACCGTCCTCATCATACTTGATCCTTCCATTTTGACGTGATCGAGCGACGAATAGACCGACAGACAACGAATTATGTAATAGGATAAGTTGTAGATAATTTTCGCTTGTTTACTAAAGATTTTGAAACCATTACCTACTCTATTATGTAAATAATCGAGTAGTTCGGTATTTTGTTTGACGATAATATTATTTATTAAACTTCCTGGCACAACTTCCAAAATCAGAATTATCTACCTACCTTACCTATCTAATACGGTTCCGTTGTTTTCAGAGATTCACAACCTTCACCTGCGTTACGCTTAGCCTGTTCGTCGGCAACGTCATCATGAGTAAGTTACTGTGTCAATAAAAGTATAAAAGACAAGTTAAAGAATAAATATATGCACATTATATCTTCGGTAAACTGGAACAAGGGCTTCTCCTACAAAACTCAGGTGATTGTTACATAATTATATCGATAGGTAGGTACGCCCTTCTATGATTTCTCTTGATGAAACTCGTAGGGTACCATCAAATCTTTGATGTTCAACTACCCTCCAAATTTGAGCGGAATTGGACCATTAGGTCGCGAGGAATTGATGTTTCAACGTTTCACGTTTAGGCATGCGCAGAGGCTACCATTGGTCGGTTGGTGATGAATTTCATAGGGGACCATCTCCGGCCTAACCCGCATAATCCCTGACAATTTCATTAAAATCGGATGTAAATTGTGGAAGTTATGCGCGTTGCAAGGATTCCCGGACACACAGACAGACACGAAACCTAAATTGTTCAGGAAGGTTTAAAAAGCAGAACGCTTGATATCTTGATTTTGGAGATCACATCCCAAAAGTAAAAACAATGCTTCCGCTACTTTGGTAGACTCGAAAGCAAAATAACAGCTCCACTTGGCTGATGAAGGGTCTGTCATTCGTCGTCCCGTCAGACCCTCGAAGCCTTTTATCTGAAGAATTCAACGATTTGAAGTACCTAGGAAAAATAATAATAAGTACCTGCCAACGATTGTGGATGCCGCTACTTTCGTTACATTTTATCGTCACGTACCTTTTTTGGGCTGGTAAGTCATAGCAAAAGCATATTTCATGCTTTGAAAAATGGTTTACGCTTTTAACTGGTTGATTCGGATAATCTAGGAAGAAACACGATAAATACGTGCGTATCAGTATTTTCGCCGAAACTTTTCGAAATAAAAGAAGAGGGGTGGCTCATTGGGCTCTTTATTTATAGGTGTGACATGTTAATTAGAATTTTGTAGAGAATGAATGTGTTCAAACAAAGAAGAATGTTTCTTATTTGTTGGCACTGAGGTGCTTTTCACCAGGTACACTGTCTTGGAGTATTTGGGGGCGGGAAGGACCTAAATCACGAGACACCTTGGCGACCCAGTAGATTGCTCACGTCTCCAATAACATCAGCCTGCCGAAGGTTCTGCTCTTCACGACGTTGATTACACCTTCTCCTCCCTCAAAACCTCATTTTTTGTTTCTTTATAGAAACATTTTTTCGCGTAATTACTAGTTATTTCGCCCGTCCTTTGATTCCAATGTCGACGGCTGTGTGATGTTCTGGCCATCCCTTCTGCGCTGCCTATGGTCAATAACTTCCATAGCTTGATATTCACACCAAGGTACAGGTAACCTCTCACGTAGGTAGGTAATACAATGAATGTTGACACTATTATGTAGTTTGATTCATCTTTCCAATCAAAGATCAATCATTTTCAAGAATTATGAAATCGTTTCTTTATACATATTATCAAATTCCTTTATACATATTTTCAAATAGAAATACATTGTATTCCTGACTCACTAGATTAAAAATTAAGACAGATATCGACAGTATTCATGTTTGTGGATGCGCAGTGCGAATTCCATTGATCTGAAAACTTCTAACAACATCTCGATTTATGGTGATAAATAGTTCTACCTTCAGAATTCCCCGGACAGGCAGCTCTGTAACGCAGAGTAAAGATTGGAAATCTCGGATTCGGAAAGGAAAATTATTTTCTCCGTGGCGTCTCTTCTCTGCCGCTCTTCGTCTAAACTTTGTTAATTTTGGTCGGCTCAGGAAAAATAACAACCTACTAATGTTTATTTACTAATGGTTATGACAATATTTGGTGTAGTATTGCTCTTCGCTATTTTGTTTCAGTGTGCCGATTGGGCTCTAGCTGGCACGTCGCTCACACGAAGATCCTTTCAGCATACAAAGCCTTCAGCAAGGAGCTGCTGACCGCGGAGCTTGGGGCTTACATCGGGCTTGGCCACGTCAACATCACTTTACTAGGTGAGTGACATCAAGGTACGCGAGTCGAACATGGGAAGTCAAATGCTCACAACTGTCTTGAATGGTCCAAAAGAGCTACTTATTTTACAATGATTCCAGGATGACTTACGGAAGTCAAAGGAATCTATAACATTCTGGAATAAGGTTTTATAATCAGGATACTTAGTATATTCTTATATTAAATTAATTTCAGGTCATGTGCTGAGGCAGAACTTTTCACAGTTTCTCTTTAAACTAAGTATCTACATAAAAAAATTTCAACAACAGTCTGCATAAAGTTTCTTTAACTAAGCCCCTCTGCTTAAACTGTAAAACTCAACATTCTTCATGCTTATAACCTAAATGAAGGAGATGATACCTGAAGGTGGAGACCTGCCTGAAGGAAGGGAATGAATTCAAACATAGCAAGGAGTAAGATGCAATCATTAAAAAACCTAGAGAAGAGTGGGATGAGCCCCACCTATAATGCAATTTAACAGTTACGGCTGAGGAAGGTGGCTGAGAACCACCGAAACATATATGTACCTACCTGAAGATTAGAGGAAGAATCCAAACACATACATTCCTGAAAGGAAAATGGTTACACCAACCCATTACCCCAACATCATTGATGAATAGAAATCTGTTTCTACTTGTGTGCCTATCCATTCAAATATCCATGATTTTTAAGCCGATAGTTATGACACATTTTTGAAAATTTCATTGGATCAACTCTTCTGGCTATTGTAACCTACCAACATCATGCTAAACTCAACCACTTCAAACTCCCGAGCCCTCTGTCTGATTGCTCACAGTCTTGGAAGTAATACGAGTAGGTGGGTTAGGAGTGTGTAGAGGGCATTAGGTAGCTACGTCACTTGTACAGTTATACAGTGCAAGAACAATCCTTCCAATTTCTTCGAACTGCACTTTTTCAGCTATGTTACATGTCTTGTTCAAATTATTTTGTTGTGGTTCGTTAATTTTGTCATCCCAGGAGATAACAACACGGAAATCGACTTCAACGAACGATTCACGTGGCGAGGATCTGGCGAGATGGGCGAGAGCTACAAGGCAGGTCTGGAGCGCGGGCTGCCGTTCCCGATCCTCACTGTGGCCGAGTACTTCACCCTGGGCCAGGAAGGGTTTACCTGGGGAGGCAACTACAGGCATGCAGGATATTACGCTGGTATACTTCTGTGGTACGTAATTTATGGCGAGCAGGATGAGGTTTACTGATGGTGATTGGTACAAAGAAACATGATACATGGCGTTTTCACTTCATGAGGTTCTCATAATGAAATGCTTGCACTGCTGCACTCTCACCCGAAACGAAACCACCCCTACGTCTAGGTTATCGGTATACATATCTTTGTCAAAAATAAATGTCGATTCCACAATTGGAACCTTAGCAATCCAAATTACAGACTGCGCAGTGCGGAGCTGGAATCTTGTCAAACCAAGGTAGAGCTTCCAGTTGGAACCGTGACCTCCTAAGGTCGAGGCTTAGTCAATAATTCCTACCCTTTAGAGGTGAAACATCAACTTCGAGAAGAGTTGAATACTTTGTTTTCCTCTGCTGAAATAATAAGCGAATATAATTATGTAGAATAATATTAAATTATATAAACCGATAATATAGTAAATAGCTATTGAAATCATAAAATCGAAGCTTTCCCTATTTGAAATAGTTTGGTCAGTGGGTGGAGCTTCGGGATAAACAACTCTCTATTCGATAGGCCTCGTGAAGGTGTAAAGATACCTGAAGCCACCACCCTGGTTGTAGTGCAATACGGTGTGCGGATGGGTCGGAAATTTGCATTTTCGACCTCAAATTCGGGTTCAACGCTTTCAAAAACCCCCATTTGCCAACTTTTAACTGAACATTCCCTTTGTTTGAGCCGGGAAATAGCTGGGAAGATGCGCGTGACGTCAGAATTATTTGAGGGGTCGGTAACGTCATTATTATTAATTTCAAGACCCTTTGCCGCTCATAGGACACCCCTATCTATAATTTAGAGATCTTTTAATTTGGAAAGATAAAAAATAACCATAAGCACACCCCATTGGAACTTCAACATTCTTGTAAAGAAGTCATATTGTTTTGTCTATTTATTATCTATTTTGTTCTATATTTTTTTGTATATTTATTTCAAACCACCACCTTATGTCAACTGTAGATTATCCTTGATGAAGGTCTTCAGCTTATAGTTTTAGTAAAATAATTATTACTGTCCAAGTCTCTTTTCCTGCATAGGGCTGCCTTCGCGTGCTGGATGGTTATGAACCTGCTGCTGATCGTGGTGCCGCGTTACGGCGCATGCGCCATGACGCTGACAGGTGCACTCATGCTCTTCTCAGCCTTCACATACCACTGCCTTCTCCCCAAGAATCCGCTCAAAGTCCGATTCGAGCAGGCGATGCTCTCCTTCAAGTTTGGCTGGTGCTTCTGGCTCGTGATCATAGCTGGTAAGTTCATATATTTCTCCAAATAGAGGAGCAAGGGGATGAATGAATCCTTTGAGCATAAATATCTTTAGGTAAATTACATTGAAATATTAAAACCTTCAAAAATGTGTCTTCCCTGTGTAATGGCTGGACTGAAAGAATTAGTGTTTTCGGTATCTACTTTTAGGAAGTCCCCAATCCAGGCACGCCTCACTCAAACTAACTTACTAAATTGTTCTTACTCTTTCAATTTTAATACAATTTCCATGATTCTTTTTGAATTCTGAAAATCTGAATCTTAGATAATTTGCTGAGGTGATGTGATAACTCGTGTGAAAAATGCAAAGGAAGATCATAAAGTGAGATTAAGTACTGCCTACCTTCATTTTATGATAAATACCAATATTTATCAATAAGGATTAGTATGATTATTTACCTACAGTGAACCTTGGATCTTGGGTTTGGGAAGAACTATCAGTTTTAGCGAATTTTCGAAGAAAATGAAGCTATTGCAATGGCTTCAAAATTTAAATTATGCAAATTTTTGACATTTTTCTTCGTGGAAATCCTTTTCAGACCATTCTAAAACGATTTCTGAGATTTAACGCTTCTTCTATGACAATTAGATAAAAAGAAAGGATGAGTTCGTTGGCCAGAATTTTTAGAGTACTCCAGGGTTCAAATTTTGAAAGAGTCAAAAATCGCTTCAAAAATTTTTTTTGAGGTTTTTGGTGTGAATTACCATCTTAAACATAGGAACGTATATGGTATGTTTGGAATCAGCGTGAAATTTCCTATGAGAACCACCCACCAAAATTAAAATCATTCTTCGAAAATTCGCTCATCAACTCATGCTCCATGAATGGGACTTTTTATTTCTACGTCTAGTGGAGTAGGCAATGTTTAGTAGGTATGTAGTTGGGTTTCAGCGAGTCAGTAAGTGGTTACTCAACATGTAGCTTTATAGTGTGTACGATAGACAGAAGGTTGCGCCCATTTATGTATAGGTTTGCAATGCTAATGCCTATTTATGTTACTATTATTCTACATTATAATTATCTGACCTTAGAAACGGTCTAAAGATCCGATTTTGTGTCGAAATGTTTGTGTATACATACACGCGAAATTTGTGTGTATACATCAAGTTGTCTTTCTTTGTTGCTGGCTATTAGTACATATACCTCTTTGCCTACGTACTAGAGGCATCTGTCCAGTATCCACCTACATGTTAAACTACCAGTCTAACCTTATCTATAGGACCTGATGATGATTGATGATTGGGCAGCTTCCAAGTTCACTACTTCCTCATAACCTGCCTAAATGAGATACCTACGTTTTTATTCCACAGGAGCGCTATGCACGTTCGTAGGCCTAGTGATCATAGCTATAGACTTCATCTACCCCAACAAATTTAGCACGATACTGGAGGTCGACTACGATACGCCGTACGACCGACACGTCATCATCGAAGAATCGCATCACAAGCAACGCACGGGCAAAGGCCTTGAAGAACCACCTGGTCTTGGAAGGCGGATACTCAGGTCAGACACAGAAATCTCATATTTCAAATCAAATGTGTGAGGTAGGGTTCTGGAAAACCTAATTTCTTTAGTCGATGGGTGTAACGATGGTGAAGTAATGAGGTGTTGTAACCATTTTCATAGCTTTACAAACAGACCGAAAAACGTCATAACTTCCATATTATGTGCACAAATTTTTCTTTCACCAGATTCATTTATTTAGGAAATGTATAACACGATAATTAAATTTTAATTCACTGTTTTCCACAAAAATTACATTGATCTCCTATGGCGAGAGTGGAGAGGAGAGAACTCATCATTTCAGATAGAATATTATATTATAAAATTACAATATACGGTTTACGGTTTACGGTATACGCGATACGGTTTACATGAAATCTAGATATATAGTGCTGGTGACCCAATACACAGTGTGTGTAAAATTTTTTGACATATAACAATCCATATAACCCTATAGCAAGTTTGATAGGGTCTCTAAAATCACACAAAATATGTTACGTGTTTGGAAAACTAAAAATCGAAATTGGTAGGTAGATACATTTTTGTAGTAGATACTGTGAGTGACAAGAACATAAGTATTAAAATAAACAACAAAATTATTAACAGAGGAAATCATCTCCTTGCAGCGCGTAGGCAGAGACAAAAATATATATTTATAAGAAAAAACAATTTCTTTCGGCAATAAATTTGCAGGCCTTCGGAGTCGAGACAAAGGGGAAGTGTGGGTATACCTATGAAAGTCCACTAGAAACAGGTCTGCATTTAGGCTGAAAGAAAGCTGCGTAGAAAGCAGCTGAGGAGAGTCAGTGATGTTACTTACATACAATTTTGAACAGAAAAATCGAATCAATTTTCATTCGACTGTCTGAGAGTGTGAAGACAATACAATAAAATACAAGATTAAATCATAATCATGAGAGGAATCATGGTCGATCAATTTGAATTTAAAACCAACATGTCGTACGAAATTTCCTGAATTCCCTTCTCAATTTCAAGAGAATATCTACTCTGCAGTAAGTAATTTCTTTATAACTAGGATATAATTTGGCTATTTAAATTTTTTTAGACCAATGGAAAAAAATGTTTAAACCAGAAACTACCAGAAGTATTTTGGACAAAATATCGTTAAGTCGTTTTCGATGTTTTTCCAAAGCCCGTTTTGCCAACATGGTGGTTTGTCTCGATGTTGCCTCCCAACAACTTTTTGGAAGAAAAGTACCGAGGCTTCCTCAAGATGAGTAGATTTTACAAACATACAGGATTTTTGAGGTTGATAGGATAGGATTGTGAGGTATGGTTAATTTAAGGATTCACACTTCAACCAATTAACACAATTTTATTGAAGTTCTATTATTGTTATGGGCTAATACGTTTTAGTACATGAACCAATAATGAATACAATTTATTGTTCATACACAATATCCACTTCAGGTCCTTATAGTGTCGATTTCATGCGTCACACACGAGATTAATACAAAAAAATTTGTTTAAACTCATAGGATGGTCTTTGAAGTGGACGTCTGATAACTCCAAGATGTATGCCTACTCTACATGAGTCTTTGTTGTCCTCAGGAGACTGTCGTCCAAAAAGGACGATAAAGAGGTGGAAGGACGAGGGAATCCGGCGTTCGAGATGGACGTGCCGAAATCGCCTTGGAATTACCCCCTCCATCGCCCCGCGCTGCACGCTGCCTTCCGTCGACAGGACTCCGCCTCTTCGGCTGCCTCTTCCATCGCACCCAACACCAACCCGAACCCTTTCCAAAGGTACGGAGAGGCGTCCTGAACATCTATCGAGTGCGAACTAAATCACTGGCGACGAAGTTGGCATTTCAATAAGAAGAAAGAAAATTCCATTCATGCAGCATGAGTTGATGAGCGAATTTTCAAGGAATGATTTTGACCGATTTGGTGGGTGATTCTTATAGGAAATTTCACGCTAATTCCGAATATACATAATATGTAGGTACATATTATGTTCCTATGTTGAGGATGGTATTTCTCAACAAAAACCGCAAAAACACGTTTTTTAGCGATTTTTGAAACTAAATTTTCAAAATTTGACCCTTTGGAGTACTCCAACAATTTTCTGGCCAACGAACTCATCCTAACTTTTGATATTATTGACATTTTAAATTTTTTTTGGATTTTTTTATCTCGATCCTTCGGGTAGATATCGTCTGAAATGACACATAAATAAACATATAAACATATATACACATATACATATTAAAAAGTGTTAATTTTCAGGAATCGTTTCAGACTGGTCTGAAACGGAGTTCCATGAAGAAAATTTTCAAAAATTTGCATTACAAAAATTTTGAAGCCATTGCAACAGCTTCATTTTCTTCGAAAATTCGCTAAAACTAGTCTCTTTATACGTTTCAAGGGCCTATTAGCCAGTACAGGAACTGTGGTGGTTGCGCTTCGAATTTTTCTTTCAATTACTTACTAAGGAAAATTGGTGAAAAAACGTAGTTGACATTTTCATGTCTTGGTTTGGCACACAACCAAAATTATGACATGTCACGTTACGTAACGTGACGTATCACATATCAACCGAGTCGTTCTGTATCGATACAAATGGTTCTAGTATGCAGCCTCCTTGAGAGTCCTTCTTGACAAATCGAGAGGTCCAGATCAGCTGAGTGGCTCCTAAAGCTAATTTCTCTCCCATTAGCCCTACAAAGTTGAAATTCAGTATGCAGCCTCCTTGAGACTCCTTCTTGACAATTCATGAGGTCCAGATCAGCTGAGTGGCTCCTAAAGCAAAGGAGAAAGTTGAAAGGGAAAGAAGGACGGGGAGAAAGACATGAAAATGTCCCAATGCGTTTTTTTTTTCTGTGATTTTAAAAAACTCGGTCGCGGTGCAATATTAAATAAATACAATTTAAAAATACTATTTTAATTGAAAATTTGATCTTGCTTAGCTTTTTGTTGTTTACTTTCAGAAGCTTCTTTAGTTACTGAATTT
>JAEMON010000005.1:26769251-26784333 GCA_030264115.1 Lygus lineolaris
TTCCAAAGGTTCATTATTGAAAATAATAAACCAAAAGGCTGGTTTCTTCTGACGAAGAGGGGACTATTTTCAAGCTTAATTTGCCCCTGTTGGCCAATGGTGAAGAATTGGCTGTTCACAGATTCCAAATTCGAATCTTGCTGGGAGAAACCATTTTTCGCTCTCTCCTATAAAATTTGTAAAATCAACGTAGACCCTTATTCTTCGTAATCTTCAATTTTCAAAACAGCAATACATTTATGGTTATTATTATAATTATTGACTTAACCAATAAGTTAAGGCTCAGGTGGGTACTATCACGAATAATGACTATGGAATTCTTCAAAAATTGTCACAACAGCAAAGGATTGTTGTTGCTTCTCACCCTTCATCTTCATCGCCGATTGAATGAAAACCCCCTTTGTCTCGTCTCCAATCGGCTGAATCAATTGGCGACATCCTGAAATTGAGATGTTCCGCAACTTTTCTCGTTTCTTGTTATTATTGTCACGATTACAAATACTATTATGTCGTTACAACTGTGTCTCCGTTCCACCATCACTAGTGTTTACAAAATGAGATGTCGCTGTCTGGTTTAGTGGAATTTCTCAAACGAGTAGTTTGTTCTCTGCCAAAGTTTCGTTTCATCCTTCGAGGCGCTATAAATATAAAGAGTCCGTCCCACCGTCGATCCCCTGGTTATAAAAACCTCCGGATTGTCTCATTTCATAATAACTCCAACCTCGCAGTACGACCTTCCATACCACCTGAAGATAAAATTGAACCCCAACCCAATAAATTGGGGTTAGTGCACTATTCTTGTTCAAACTCTTTCTACTCTTCAACTCAAAATTTCAATGCAAAGAAAACCACTACTTAGATGATAAATTACAGATTTGACAATGTTTAGGTCTTTTTTTTTATGAAAAAAACTTTTTTTCTGATTCTTAAATAATTGTTAACTGTAGGTCTTGTAGCAAAAATCCTCTAAGGTTTTCAGCAGCTCATCTCTAAATGCATGTCTTCTAATTTCAGTAAATGTACTATTGATTGTGTGGTTAAGTTTGTTAAAAGTAATGTAGACATTGGTTTGTTTGTTCGAAATGGTCATATTACTGTACTTAATCGTGACTTAATAATTTTACTACGTACATATATGCTGGGAGTATTCCACATTTTTTACATTTCTTGAGGAAAACCGGATGACTCTAGTAGTTAGCTTTTTTAGTATACAGCTTCTCTATCCTTCTGATGAGTCCTTTCGGAGCCCAACCCCAAGTCGCCCTATCCTTTCCTGTTGTGTTCGCTACCATTCTATTGTTATCCATATTTTGTATGTATTCCTAAAAGCTGGCTGTCTATGATTAGTTCTTATTGGTAGGTACCAGCTGGGCACAAGGTATCAGGTATCAGGTAGTGCCTAGCTGGTACCTACCTACCAATAAGAACCAATCATATTCAGCCAGCTTTTAGGAATACAGTAGAGCGTCAAAAATCCGAGCGTCAAAAATCCGAAACGTCAAAAATCCGAACACCTGAGGATTTTTTGAATAGTGGTATTTGATTAGAGCAGAATGTGTAATTTTTAGGGCCAAACTGTGTAATGTACATAATATACATATATATGTACCTACTACATAAAAACTATTGTTTTTACTTCCTGTACTGTATTCCAGAACTGTATTTTTACTTATGGGTCTAAGCGGCATTTCTAGGTTATGGTCGCAAATCCGAACAAATCGGTAATCCGAACTATTATGGTCCCAATCGGTTCGGATTTTAGACGCTCTACTGTACATACAAAAAGAACAACATTTCAATGGTACCTACTCACCTTTTAGCGAATTTTCGAAGAAAATGAAGCTATTGCAATGGCTTCAAAATTTTTGTAATGCATATTTTTGAGAATGTTCTCCATGGAAATCCGTTTCAGACCATTCTAAAACGATTCCTGAAATTTAACACTTTTTTAAATGTATATTTATATACCTATATATTTATATAAATATATATGAGTCACTACAGACGATATCTGCCCAAGAGATCGAAATAAAAAATCCAAAAAAATTGTTAAATGTTTCAAAAGAAAGGATGAGTTCGTTAGCCAGAATTTTTGGAGTACTCCAAGGGGTCAAATTTTGAAAATTTAGAGTCAAAAATCGCTAAAAACGTGTTTTTTGAGGTTTTTGGTGTGAATTACCATCTTACCAGCATTACCAGCATTACCAGCGTGAAATTTCCTATAAGAATCACCCACCAAATCGGTTAAAATTATTCTTTGAAAATTCGCTCACCAACTCATCATGCTGCATGAATAGAACTTTCAAATCTAGAACACCAGCTGTGGGATAATTCCTTCTTAACTATGTACTCTGGCAGTTACTTTAACCTATTAAATTCTTTCACCGAGAGTTGTTTAACCGCCACGCATTATGTTAACAAATCCTCGTTTTGTTTTCTTTTTTTTTTTTTTTTTTTTTATCTGAAGGTGTTTATCACTGTCAGGTTAGACCGACGTCGGTAGCTGGTGGAATAAACCGGTTCCCGTGATTATTTGGTGATATTATTACCAAAGTTAAGGTATCAGCGGCGTGGTCAGTACGCGGATGGGTGACAGCCTGTATAACTGGGACCACAAAGATCTCCGTATTTTCGCTTCGGACCGTCGGCGATCCCCTCTCCACTCAAGGGGGTGGGACAACGAGTAGGCATGAATGAAACGCACGCCACTTTTCTTGTTAGTACGAGACCCTGTTATCTAGAATGAAAAGGACTGAATAAAGAGCTTTTCAGCGAAGATTTCTTTGATTCGTTGCATTTAAGATAGGTCTTCGATGAGAGAGTTTGATTACAATGAATCACTCAACGAGAATAGAAATAGACTGTCTTCTTCACAAAGCAGTCGCAGTTTTGCCGACGCTTCCTTTACTCAGATAGTATGACACACTATGCTTTCACTTTCACTCCCTATTATGCCACCAAATGGAGACAAACTTTTGATATTACCACCTCACCATCAAATAGGTAACAGTTTCAGGAGTTTCTTCTTTCTTCTTCTCCATGGTGTTTCTGTATCTATTGCTCTTTTAACGTAATCTACCTACTCCTTTGCATTACCTACCTTTTCTATTAGGATGTCGATCTACCTACGTATAGGGTGATGTAATTTGACCCTTGAGCCTGAACTTTGAAGTCGTATTTTCGGAATAAGGAGAAACGGGTGGCTCTATAATTATCTGCGTTCCTGCAGGATTTGTCGTCACCCGCGAAGTTCTTGGCCTCCCTCATACCTATTACCTAATTCAATATGCGAAACGGTTCTTAATTACTTTTATCTGAATGAAAATATGTAGCTGTTTAGAAAAAATATACTTTATCGAGTCATAACGAAGGCGTGAGGGAATAATTGTAGGGGGGGGGGGGGGGGGGGGGGGGGGGGGGGGGGTATATTTCATTGAACATTCATGCTGTTAATTAACTTCGGCTTATTGAGATTCATTTGTACACAATAATCATGAAGCAATCTCCAAATGGCGACCGCCGAGAATATACCTATCGGATAGGAGAGCAATATTGCTTGTAAGTTAAATTAATATTACCCGCTGAACAAGGATAGAGAACTACAACTAATCCGCCTAGCAGACGAGTCATAATTTTATTTTCATATTCAATTTATATTCATTCAACTTTGTAAATAGAGAAGATATGATGAGAAAAAATAACTCAAATCGAGTAAAATAATCTACTATTATGATCATACAATTAGCCTGCAGAAGAGAGCTCTGAGCAAACATATAAATGAGACTTGAGGGAACACAACATGGTTCTGAGTCATAAATGCTGATAAGTATCGAAAACAGCAGCAGTTCCTACACACATTCCTAAATATTGTACCTTCGGTACGTTAAAAAAACGCTTCGAATTATTACACAATGATTTATTATTTTCTGTTTAGATAGACAACGATCCTATAGGTATATGTAGTAAATACATGCCTACGTTAAATAATATATTCGCGAGGTCCACAATTATTTCTTTTGAACAATAATACCTTCTTATTTGAAGTTTTTGAGCTGCGTTTTGAAAATGTCATCCCCTATTTTATACCCCTTAGAGAAGACTTACAGTAACGTCAAGTTTCGGGGCACAAACAGACCCCCAAATGTGTACCAAATTTCATTAATTTTGGTCCATGGTAACTAGGCAAAGTGCCGAGGACGGCAGACGGCAGACGGCGTACGGCCCATTGCTGGATTCTACGTATCTTGAAACGTTTAAAAAAAGTGATCGATTCCAAAGGTTCATTATTGAAAATAATAAACCAATATAATTTTTACAATAGGAAGTAATTCGTCTATATTTATAGTTATTAATTTTATGTTGGGCAATAATCTAGGAAATCTGTTTCTCTCCGCCTGTTCCTTCACCAGTGGCGTTGTCCAACCTTGGCAGTCACGGTTCGTAAAAGTTGTGGGGGAGATTGTCGAAAGATTTATTGTTGTGCGAGAAGTATTACTGGCGCAATATCAAACATCCAGTGCCAAACGTCTACCGAACGGTAAATGTGAAGAGCCACTACAGGTATGAACAGTGGCTATCATCGGTCAGATGTCGGTGAAACTCATTAGTGGAGACCGGATTTTTATGCAGCAAAGAGATGGGCCGAATATGTTGTAAAATCCTATAATATATTCAAAAATATGCAGCAGAAAACGTGAAAAATTCGTGATTTTAAATTCAATGCTTGAAAAAAGCCGCTGTATAAGAAATAATTTTGAATGAAATTTACAGAAAAATAACAGTTTTCACAGAAATGTGCATTTTTAACAAACTATAGGATATTTTCGTAGATGAAGAAAGAACGCTGCACATCAACAGAAGTGATGGGAACAAATATTGAATTTCTCAAAATGAACGGGTTTGTAAACCTCATAAAATTCACTTATATCCTCTTCATTTTAAATTTTATTCAGTGTCTTCAAGTCAGTCAAACCTGTGTTTTTTCAAAATTTCATTCCACTTCTCTTCGAATTTTGCTCCATTTGGACCAGGAATTGCACGCATTTTAGTGGAACAATGCCCAATTAAATCCAACCCATGAACCAACTTTTTGGCATCTTTACAAAATGCTATTGTTGAACAGTTTGCTCTCCACGCATCCAATCAAAGAATCAAACTCAGGACGACGAAAGGGTGAAAAACTCAACCTGCCTCACCTCCATCCCAATTTTCATAGAACCTCTTCGATCTACTGCTGATTATTTTCCCACAACAAGGGAATACGAAGAAGAAATGAGTTCCATTATTTCCATCATTCCATCATTTCAGTTAGTATTTCACGAATCGTTCCATTCCTATATCCCTCTGTAGTTGCCTCAATCCGCAATGCATAGAAAGATGAACATTATGTCCTTATGAAGGAAGGGCGGAAAACCATTCGTAAATAGTTTTATATCAGGTCTCTGTTTGCCAAAATTTCCCTCAATAATCAATAATACTCATCCTTTTTTTGATACTTTTTATTTTCTCCCATCCTCCGAAAATAGTCGAAATGCATGTATAATTTTGAAACTTGATGATCTCTCAATATGCAGCATCATATTGAGGTACAAGGATTCCAAATTATGGTTAAACAAACATATCGCACGTTGAGATCAATAGTGGGACAAATCTAAATTCAAAAACAACTGGCGACAAGCGCGACTGGGGACAATGTTTGATAAATTTTGAATTTTGATTTCTATCTCCACGGGCGAAATATGTGAGCGTGAAACGGCTAACCTGCGAAATCCCTGAAATTTTTATCAAAATCGGACCAATAGTTAGGATAGTTTGGCCCGGGGCATAGAATCTACCTCTCACAGACAAGGAACTATATTTGTTTTTAAAACAAACTGTGAAAAGCAAAATGGAAATTTTGATTTCGGAACTTAGAGGAGACGAATATAAAGTTTTTTTTTATACCTTCGGTAGTGAGGAAGCAAAATGACAATGTGTCTTCCAAATGCTTATATCAGAACCCCTTGCTAGATATCAGAACTAGAATTTTGGTTACCTCCATCACAAAATAACATATTAATGTTTGTAAAATTCCATAATATATTCTGGAATTTATAGTTCCAGCCGACTGCATTACTTTCAAATCACGCTTTGAATGGGGTGAAAAATGAAGAAATTACTGGGATTTTCCTCATTGAATTCCTTAGCCTCTGAAGTGTATTGTGTATCGTTAGTAAATACCGCCGTTTCTTCAAGCGAGTTTTATTGCGGATTACTACTATTTAGCGAACTGAGTCAGCCAATTGACATGTCTACCGAGAAACAAGAGGTGGGGAGAGGTGCACGGGCAATACCTATTTCCTCAAAAATTCGATATAAGCCTGCATTAAGATCGCAATTCCCAGTTCCCCCGTTGGTCACGTCCCCCTTTCATACACTATTTTTGTATTTTCAGTTCCTCTGACAGCAACATCTTCTGTGTTTTTGTTTTGTTTGAATTATAAGTGAATAAATTGTCTTGTTTTGTTTCAAATTGACGGTTCTAAATTAATAAAATACGAAGAAAAGGGAGTGAAAGAACGATCAAAGTTCTCCCTCAGCCAATATTAATACCTAATAAGCGTGCAAATTTCACCCTTGAAATGGAAATCGCCACCTACTATTTCAAAGCCAACGAAGAACTCAAGCCGGAATCGGATAAACGTAAGAAGAAAGTACGTCAGTCACATAATTCTGAATTCGTAAAAACTGTAAATTCTTGGAACATCTCCCTTGCAGCTGGAAATTTATATGGCCTCTGGTTACAATGGTTGACAAATCTATAACTATATCTACCATTGAATAGTTAATTCTGTCTGTCTGCAACTGTCTGAACCATGGAAATTTGCCTCAGGCATCAGCAAACTACTTAATTAATCTAATTTATTATAGGAGGAAATTAATTAATAAGTGTTATTATTTCAATTAAAACCAATTCAACAAATTTAGCCGTTGATTAGAACTAATTCAAGGTTCCCTAATTTTGAACTGATGAAGGGATTATACCAAGGAGGGGGAGGGATCTGGATTTTCTTCCGTTCAACACTCAATCACTCGTGGGGAGCGAACAGTTGGTCGTCTCTTACGGTGGGTGGTCTCATTCGATTCGCAAAATGGTAAACTAGGTACTAAAAACCACAAAAATTCACAAGTTTTGAGGTTGAGTGATCTTAATATTTATGTCAGCGTGTCAACCTCTATTTGCTACCCCTTGGAGATGATTGACAAAAGCACCGCGCTTCGAGGACCTACTGACTAAACCCCAAATAGGAACCAAATGGTAACTAAATACAAGCAAGTTCAATGGTGACTAGGTAATCAAAATGCTGGGTAAGGCAAATTATGGTTGGACTGCGTTTTTATTTATTTTTTTTCAACCAGTTTTTTTAAACTTTTTTTTTACCAGTACCTCGACAGATTTTTTGGCAGAAAATGTTGAGGGCCTGTTCCAAACGTTTTCCTCTTGGTCGATTCCAAAGGTTTATTATTGAACATGATAAACCAAAAGCTGTGCAATATACATCAATCCTTTAGTAAAATACCATACTCTGGATTAGAAAGATAGATACTCGATAAATTCATACCATTAACGTTGTATGCACATTCCTCGTATTAACACGAAATATTAAGTACACCATGATGCGATTTAATTACTGCAAAGAGCACAAAGAGGACTATTCTTCTGGGGGAGGGGGGGGGGGGGGGGGGGGGGGGGGGGGGTATTTTGTCAAGAGAGTATACGGGAATTTAGAGGTAAAATCTTTCTTTCAACTATTCATATTTTCGCTCTTATTTTTCTATATAGTTACAAACTTCATGTTCTTTCATTATAAAATCAAATTCAAAATCGTTGTTTCAGGAAACTCTATGGCGAGTACTTGGGATGATGGGGAGGAAGAAGGAGTTCGAGTATCAAGAAGAAACCGAACTCAAGAGAATTCTCAATGTTTTAGATTTAACATTCCTCGGTAGGTACAAAAATGCATCGGAGAGTTATATCTCACAATCTTTGCACCGTCTGTATTATCCGTATAAAACCTATGTTACTTTATGAATGACTGACATTTGTGGATGGCTGACTGTTGACTGACTAGCTATTTTGATTTTTGACTTGGAAATTGATAAAGCATGCATTGCCAACTAAGGTTTTTTGCTGCTTGATTCATCTTCTTCTTCACAGCTGCGAACGGGGAAAAAAATATCTTCCCGCTTAGCGGGAAATCTAGCTTCTTATTTATTCCATAATTGAGCAAACATTTTTATCACTTGATATAAAATAAAACTCTGGAAATGAATTTTACTGATTTTCATTTATCACTTCTTACATCATTAATTATTTGTTATTTCCCGTAATGATACAGGATAGGATTTTTCGAGTGATACCTATAGGTACCTAAATTTGGAGAAATTTGTGTTCGTGTTTTGTGTGGATGGATTGTAAAGCATGGATATCCATAAGTGAAGTTCAATTCTGATCTTATTGTTACTTTTTCCTGTGTGAAACACCTAGGTGGACTTCTATGGAACCCTATTGTGGATTTCTTTACCGTAGGGAAACTTTCTGCACCCTGTGTTAAGATGAATTAGAAATTTAGCTTTTTCAGCTTCTTTTTGCAACCAACTAGCGGGATTAGATTTTAGGTAGTTAGCAGCCCTGGAACCGGCTGAAGTTGGAAAGCAGAAACAAACAGATTATTTCAAACATGACCCAAAAAACGCTGCGAATTATTACACAACGGTTTATTATTTTCTGTTTAGCCCATCTACATTGGTATAAAATACCTACCTGCCTTCTTATAATATATCACGAGGATCACAATCATTTCTTGGGGAAAATCATTTCTTGCAATGAGTAGGTACCTACTCGTAATTGTTATCATCCGGGAGTTATGTCATTCATTCATAACGAAATTCAGTAACTAAGGACGCTGATCTTTGAATGGAGATTAGAACTACTCGGAATATTTGCGATTTACACTCTTGTTTCTGCACTTTTTTCCGTTCAACCCTCAAGTTATTACAGGGATCGAACGGTTGGTCCTACAATGCTCCGCGAGGTATCATTCAATGCTAAAAAATGTGTTCTATTCGAAATTATGGAAAAATATACCTTCCTATTACAAGTTTTCGAGTTAGGGAGTTTTGAAAATTTCATCCCCTATTTTCTACCCCTTAGAGCTTCGGGGCACAACTGGGGCCGGTAGACCAAATTTCATTAATTTTGGTCAATAGTAACTAAGGAAAGTGCCGAGATATTCGATTTTTGGATTCTACGTATCTTGAAACGTAAAACATCAAATTTTGAGGGGGTGGGGGGTTAAAAAAATTATTTTTCGTGCTCGATTCCAAAGGTTCATTATTGAAAATAATAAACCAAAATTGAAAGAACAAGAAACCGTAATTTTACACCATTGAACCAAGGGCAATGCGATTTTAAGGACTTCTAGGGACTGAGATTGTAGGATTATCCCCAACCTCCCTCCCAATTAGAGCGTCCCCAATTTGTAGGGGTTCATCTATGGACCAACCCGAACAATCCGTGGAATTTTCCTTCCTACAATCTGTGGTTCGTGATTGATTCTTGTTTCATAATTGATATTATTGTTAAAATGTAAAGAATGGTGTAACAGTACGGCCAAAAGTAAGTAAAAATGTACTTGAGTCAAATCCTATATTTTCATAAAATTATTGTAACCGACTCAGTGATACTCGAGCAACACGAAATGACTCTTCAGTTTTCACGAGATTTTTGCATAGACCAAAAAAAGTTTGCTCAGGTTTCAATATTTCGTTTGTATGGTGCAGGTATCAGTTCTATGGTCGGTATGGGCGTTTACATTATGGTCGGAGACTTGGCAACCAAAGTTGGACCCGCTTGCGTCATCTCCTTCCTCATTGCTGGGTTCGCGTGTGCCTTGTCTGGTAAGTGGCGAAATCTCCCTTCTCCATCAATGAATTTTCGTATTTATGGGGGACAGAATGACGATTATATAGATAAGAGGCCTAACTAATTAAACAGTCTACCCCTTCATTCATCTCATTATTTATTTATTATCTTCTGCACCTATGTACATAGGAACGGATTTCCCTCATGGTGTACAATATGAATTCAATGTATTAGATTATTTAAAATAATAATTTCTCATTGTGGAGATATGTATTGTAAATAAAAACAAAAACAGAAGAGAGAACGTATTACAGCACATTTGTTCTCCACTCAAATCCCCATTACTTATCTCAAATGAATTGAGGAAATTATAACTCCATTTTCCCTCACAAATATGGATTGATACAAATTTGCTAATTACAAAAAAATCCCCTCCTCTTCTTTTTTTCTTCTCTTATTTTTTTCTTATTTTCTTCTTTTTTCTTATTTCTTATTGTCTAAAAATTGATTTTAGAATCTTATTATTTATTATTATTTATTTATTTCATTTAAGTTGTACATTGTTCTATATATACAAAATTAACTTAAACTTAGAAAGAAAAAACAACATTATTGAGAGGCATAGGCCAAAGCCTGTAGCGCCTCACAAGAGTTTTGCCAAACATATAGCGATGAATTAAATTATAGCTTTCTAATAGAACTTACTAAATAATGATATAAGTACATATTTTTTATGAAATAAAAACATAAATTTCACCACCTACATATACCTACATAATATGCCCTATATATACATGCTATAAATTATCCTTTCTGCCTCCACCACACCTATCTTTAGGAGCCATTCGAAAATTTTCCTCTATTTTCCTCTTATGGATGCATTTTACGGATCTTACTATACCTACTTGCTATTTCTAGGTGTTTGCTACGCTGAGTTTGCCGCTCGCATCCCGTGCACGGGCTCGGCCTATGCGTACTCCTACATCACCATAGGCGAGTTCGTGGCCTTCGTATTGGGATGGAACCTCGCCCTAGAGATGACTATAGGTAGGATTTTTGTACTGATTATGAGTAGTTATGTCGGCTCTGTAAATTTTGTTTGAAGGTGCTCAGTCAGGATCACGTCTTTCCCTCAACCTTCTTTACATTTCGAACAGCTCTTTGTGACTGTGTACAGCATACATCCTATACAGAATAGAGAAACGTCAATCGTAGAACAAAGCCAATGACCATACGTCATTAAAAGGCGTTGATCACAGGTATAACTAACTGTTGCCTACTACTAACTGTTGAGAAGACTTTTGAGATACCTATAGGTAATTAAGTATGGCAGGTATCCAGTAGTAAGTATGGCAGGTAGGAGTAACCATGAGCTGGAGAATATTGGGGACAGGTGGGAAGACAAGTGGCAATCGTACACCGAGCAGGTGAAGAGTTGACCCTTCATTAATTTTGTCTCTATTTAATTCGTATTTCGAATAGGCCGATCAATCTGTTGATCCGATTTTGAATCTGGAAACTGATTTAAGCCGAAAAGTGTTTCAAATTTTGCATATTCATCAGTATAAGAGTGGAGAAATTACTAAATGGGTATTCAGATGCCTCATTTCAGCAGGTTGGTCGTGTTCATGGTAGGTTTTTGCCAGATTTGCATTTCTCTACTCTCACAATAACTAAGTATCTATTTTCCTTTTACGCAGGCACAGCCTGCCTAGCCAGAGCGATGAGTGGATATGTGGACACCACTTTTTTCAATGGATCCATAGAAAGCTTTCTGGAAACCAACGTCCCCATGAACGTACCGTCCATGGCCTCCTATGCAGATTTCTTCTCATTCTTCCTCATGATGGTTTTTGCAGGTAACGTAGCCATGATGAGTATTTTTTCAAAAGAAATGACTATTCGTGTTTGTTCCAACTGACCCCCAGATTCGAAGTAGATACATCAGAAACGTGTGTTCGATCTTGCAAGTAATAGAAGACAAGTGCGTCCCTAAGAACACTCGCATCGGCCCTCGAAATAGCATGAAAATACGTTAATAATGGGTATTTAATGAAAGAGTACAACACTCTTGACGATTGAGTAGTATCATCCTAAGTTAAGAAAAAACTCATTACTGATTAAATCTGCGTTTCACCACACATAGCTAGGATAAATTATGTCTTTTTATACTGGAGGCATACTGGAGGGATTGATTTCATGTTCGTGTTACATGCAGTTTTCCCTTGGGGAACCATAAAATGAGAGAGAAACGAAGCGATCATGAAGGCCTACACAGCTTAATTTTTACAATAATTTAGAGGGGAGTTTCCAGGTAGGTGGCATATTGAGGGGTGCCTGATCATAAATATGGGTAATCATGCAACAACTGATGCAGGCGTGATCTGCATAATAACATGTTTTCTGGCAAGACTAGACTTTTTTCTATGAAATTGGCACACTAGTTTCTTCACTATAGGCGGAGAAGGCACCAGGAAGGAAATAAATGAGTCATTGTTGACTCGTCAGAATCACCCATTGTTCATAAGTGACCAATTTAATATTATTTAAACTACCTATTTATTAATTAAACAATTTTGAACATGTGTCTACTCTTAATTATACGTCATTTAACGAAGTAGATTACTAATATCTATTTCAACCAACTTTTTTCGCTGACGTTCAGAAGTTTCTGGAAGAGAATTCGTAGATTTGGTATTTCATGGCTCGCGGTGAAATTAGATCAAAAATCGATCGATCACGGCCGATCAAGATAATGGGGTGCTGATCAGTTCTAATAACCAGCCGTCGCCAAACAAGCTTCTTTCATATTGTTGAGAGGAAAAATGACCAATATATTGTCCCTGAAATCGTGTCAACGACTAGGTAACGTAGATAAGATTAAGGCGAATAATAGCACTCAAAGGTTAATCATTCATTAGTATATTATTCATTATAAAGTAATCACTGTGAAAAATCAAAACAATTAACCCTTTACTTGAAAATTACATATCATGTTCAATGTAAAACCGTTCCGTTTCCTTGAACTGATACCTATCTCATAAAACATATTTGCATATTGTGAACTCAAGAACAAGATAGAAAATCTATAACATAATACCAACAAAACAAATGTAAAAACATTGATTCCATTTAGCAACAAAACCGGGAAAAGTTATTAATTGGCAGAAAAAACAATTTCTTGAGCACTTTCAAAGAATGGTTTTGATCGGCATCTGATCACCTTTACCCATGTTTTTGACAAATATGTACGGTGTAAGTACGTATGAAAGTATGGTCGTATATATGAATGAGGATGAATCAGTAAGAATTTCAATCCTTCAGGTTAATTTTTTGGTTAACTAAACTAAAAAGGTGATTTGCGCTTTGCCTCCAAAATCTCTATAAGGATTTTGATTAATTCATGGATTTACTCTTTTGTCAAGTGAAAAGCTAATCCAGTGCCCATCTCCAAAACAGTATCCTGTCGACCGAAATCAGCGTTTTTCCCACAAAACATCCGCTTTTCGGCTTTTCAACGGATGAGGAAATCAGTGTGAAGCCATCCATTTCCAGTCCCATTTTACGTTTCAGAGTTTCCTGAACAGATTTGGTTCCGGGTCTGTCTGTCGGTCTATCTGTCCGAATTTCCTTCTTACAGCCATATCTTCGGGAGATTTCATCCGATTTCGTTCAAATTTTCAGAGATTATGCGGGTAAGGGCCATTGAAGGCCCATATGAATTAAATTATGATTGAATCAACACGATATCTACGGCTACGCATGCGCTACCGTAAATTTCGTTCACGATTATGTTGATATTTGTCTAAACTGACTAACATCAATACGATTAAGAGTTTTGAACTCTCAATTTTTATTTCAAATTTGTGTTGATATTTTGTCCACACCGATAAACATCAACACGATCAATAGTTTTGAACTTGCACAGTAAATTGTTTATTTCAAATTTTCTCGGATGCGCGAGGGAGCTATGTGCTATTTCCACTTGGCAGGGTATCTTTTCTTCTTCTTCTTACACTTCTTAAGAAAAGTAAGAATAAAGGAGGCAAAGAAACATGAAGATGGAATTTTATTTCCAGCGTTGGTATGTGCTGGCGCGAAGGAGTCGACGATGCTAAACAACCTGTTCGTGGCAGTGAACATGACAACGATCGCCGTCATCATCGTGTTGGGCGTCATCCACGCCGACTTTGGCAACTGGACTCTTCCACCGACTCCCGCAGGTGGAGACGGAGGATTCGTCCCATTCGGCGTTTCCAAGGTGATGGAGGGCGCTGCGACCTGCTTCTACGCTTACACAGGGTTCGACACTGTCGCTACGACGGGTAAGTCTGAGCCCATACGTTTTTGAACTAGAAGGAATGTCCACAATGGGATTCAGGGATGCTATAAGATTCTAACCCTTCAATTTTCTGATTTTTCTTGATCATTTCCTGACAAATCCCGTTATTTCCTTGCTTTTAACAAGTGACACAACGAGCATGAATTAGCATTATACAGGATGTCTCCTAGGGGTGTAGAGCCTACACTTCAATTTTTGTCGTGTTTCACATTTCATCATGAATTTCATCAGTAGTTTTCAAGTAAATCTTTCGAATGAATTCCGTTTGCAAGAACGGAAAGAACATCTCCGTTTTATCAGCTTTTCAGCGGTGTTATTATTTTCAAATTTACTGTGTAAATTAGTGGAGAAAATTACGTTTGAATGCAAAAAATTTGGGTTTTTTCGAGGAAATCGAGTGTTAGGGTGTTATACGTGATGATTTTAACTGGAGGAGTTAGGTATCGTTCCCGTAGTAACTTTTCACGCTGAATCGAATGGTGACACTCGTGATCAATTTTGACTGATAGAAAATTGATTTTTCGAGAAAAAAAAGTGCAGTGATGTCCAAAAATGCAAAAAAAAATTCTCGAAAAATCCATTTTTTTATCCGTCAAAATTGACCAGGATTGTCACCATACGATTCAGCGTGAAAAGTTACTACGGAAAGGATACCTAACTACTCCAGTTAAAATCTCTACAAGAGCTCAATGAATACAGTTTCAGTGATATACGGCCATTTTAGAGGCTTAAAGTCGAAAACACGAAAACAATCTTAATATTGAAAAAACTCACGAAAATCGGAGGTTAACAAGAAAACTCTATGAGACACTTTTTGTTGGAAATTAGTTGTAGAA
>JAEMON010000005.1:26784427-26804641 GCA_030264115.1 Lygus lineolaris
CCCCCCCCCCCCCCCCCCCCCCCCCTCACTCATTCATTTAACGTAGGTACAAAAAATGCGTAAGTGGTAAAATAGCCCAAAAACTCCGTTCTATACTTCTCCTCCTCCGCCAAGGTTTCGGTAAATGTATTACTTTTTTCTGATCCTGTAGAATTATTACAATATTATTATTCACATTTCCCATTTTTTTCTTCTACGTCCTACCTAGTTTTTTTTCAAGTCTTCATCAATATTCATGGAATGGAGTTAAGAACCCACTGATCTTAATTGGCACTTACTTTTCTGCAGGCAACGAAGCCAAGAACCCCAAAAGGTCAATCCCGATTGCTTTAGTGAGTAGCATCCTCTGCGCAGCCATTGTTTACGGCACTCTCTCTCTCACCTTCACACTCATGTGGCCTTACTACGATCCTGTAAGTAATAATGATTATTATCATCCTTTAAGAAACGTTACTTTTGGATTAAGCTAACTTACAAAACAATCAATACCTGTAGTGTAATAATTTATTCAGATCAAATCTTCTAGGTGTTAACTCAGGTTTAAATTACGTTTTTTATACAAGTTTTAATTTGTCTTCCGCTGAGAAATTAATACCACAATTTTGGTTCCAAACCAAGAATAAGAGTTGGTGAATATAATAGAAATAATGTCTGGGGCTTCGTAGAAATATAGGCGAAGACATAGGCGTAGTCTTATGTGGAAGTTGGTCCTTCTATGCATGCTCTTCATCCCATCATTACGGAATCTTCGTTCAAGAGACGACGTTAACCCCTCCATCGAGACACTAGAAGATGGGATCGAAACTCACCGGAAGGGTAACATCAACCGGATGGTATAGTTCAAAGAATAATCTGGCTACTATGGTGAAAGAATTATGATACCTTAATGGGTCTGACTGCAACTGTCTCTACTATCAGTGGCCTCTTAGTTGCCTAGCTGGGTATAATATCCTGATGTGTCTGAGGTTCCAGTCCTGCCGGAGCCAAACAAGACTATATCCACTTTTTAAATTTTTGTTGCATTCCAACAACGATATAGCGTCTGGGTCCGGTTGTAAGTCAGAGTAATAGATACGCCAAGATAAAAACGTAGGAAGTATGGTTCTTTTGTACCTGTAGTTGCTTCGGTTTCGTTCTCATTTAGCATAAATGGGAAAGGAAACAGTTAAAATATATTTTGTACATCCCTAGGAGCTGGCTACAGGACATCCTTACCCCTACGTCTTCGCTCAACTGGGTCTCGGCTGGGCCAAGTACCTCGTAGGAATCGGTGCCACTTGCGCAGTGTTCGGATGGTGAGTTTTCTCAACCTTTTATACTCTGTACTTTTCACGAATCATTCTACCTACATTATTCTTGTTCTTCCTAGTCTTCGCGATTCTGTACTCTTGGCATGCAAATTACATAGAATGTTTTCTTCGATTCTTTCCTGAACAGCTGTCGACTGAAAGAGATATAGGTCCCTTCCCAACGTCCGCCAATCTTTTGTGGCTCAGATAGTTATTCATGATTGACGAATGGTGATGAGTGGAGTGTGCCAACCATTGCAACTAACCTGTAAATTAAACATTCATTTATCCTGCTTATATTCAACAAAATATTGGTTATCATACAATATAATTACTCGAATATATTTCTAAACCTCAACCACGATTAATTCATTGAATTTAAATAGAATAAATGCGAAAGTATGCAGCATGCAGAAGTCAAATTATCAAATCAAGTTCCAGACATAATATGATGCTAAAGTTAACCTAGGGCCGTATTCATAAACCTCATTCATAAACCTCGTTAGTAGCTAGATTCCACCGAACCTACTTCCTCCTTACCTACAATTAGGTAACCTATGAGTGGTTCCTATAAGCTTCCTAAGACAACCCCATAGAATTTTCTATGCGCTTAGAAGACTTATAGAGTAAAACACGACAACTAAAATTATGTTGAAACAAATTGACCTAAGTTTGATCGACATCACCAGGATTTGTATTCCACCAGCCAGTACTGAACATTCGTACCTAATATTGTACAATTTGCAACCAAAACACCTCAGACAGGAATAGCCCAAATGGAAGATTTAATTATAATCTATCAGAAGTTTATTATTCTGAAACCGGAAGAACGAAGTGGATGTAATCTGTATCCACCCCTTCATCTTAGCGTATCCCCAAGGGGCGAAGCAGTTGTATCAGCATTGGTTAAAAGAAAAATGAAGAAGAAGAAATAGGCTTTTTTCACACAAATCAACCGACTATCCAATAAAAAAAATTCTTCTATTAAACTCTTTAAGAAAATGTGTCAAAAAGTTATTAGAGAAATATACCTACCTAATAAAAACTAGTGAAGTCAAAGCTTCATGCCAGTGACATTGTTTTATACGGTCGTAATGCATAGCATTTCCAAGTTTTAAAACAGTTACTAAATAGGTACATTGACTTTTACATTTTGTGGGAAAAACTAAGTAAATTTATTCGGGATAAAATGTATTTAATAGTAAAAATACTTGAAGATTGATTTAAATGCTTCAGACCAAAGTACCTATTTCATGCAATACACACAATAACTCCAATCATCTTCAAACAAACTAATTTGGTTGGGAATATTAAGTTAAATAGCTCAGCAAAAAGCTAAATTTGGGAGAGAAAATAAGTTTGACAGAGAAATAGGTAATTCTATAGAAAGGGTGGTAGGTAGATCCTTTTTTCTCTCATGAACAGGGACAAATTGCATATTATTATCATGCTACTACATTACTATTTATCATGTGGGTACTTGACATAGAACAACGATTTAACAACAACACTAACGGACAACGGTTTATCTGACATCCATTTTGGCTGTGATCACTGAGCAGGTTGGATTGTAGGCTCTGTTGTGTGCATAGAAACCAAAGTCACAGTTGAGTTTATTTGAGAGTGCAATAAAAAATATTTTGAGATCACTTCGACCTCCGACGCCTACGTGTGACGTGACGTGATTCGAGAATCACTGCCAATTCGAACTCTGAGATTATTTGTTGGTTTTCTTTTGTTATGTCTTTATTGTGAAACCAAGAGTGTGGCAGTGATAGAAGGGATTGATGTTTTCCTGTATTGAAATGTTCACTTATTAGATGTTAGGTACGGCTGTACGAGACTGAATTGACTTGTCGGTCTGTTTATCTCAGATTAACAGTAAACTTAGTAAGTTAAATGACTAGTAGATTGATGACTTATTGTCTGTTGGTAAAATGAAACCGTACAGTACTAGTTGATATAACCAACTCTATATAAACAACATAATCTTCAAGGGGACATGATCTTCAATAATAAACATAATCGTCAATCTGTAGGGCGGACGGAAGCCACGCAATTATTAGAAACAGACTTCTAAAAAAATTGGTTCACAAGGTAAAAACTAAGCTATTTTCCTTTCTATCCCGTCCACACTCTTGGATTCTCTTGGAGTGGACGCTCTTTTTGATGATCATGGATGTATCTTGCGATTACAACAAATTTGGTCTTGATACGATAGATGTAGATGTGGTATAGATAGGGGCCCATCCTTGTCTCTCCTTCCAGGATTGTCACCAGACGCACAACTTGACGACTGAGAATCTTTGCCCTTGCGCCTTTGGGAATCCTCCCAATTCTTTCTTGTTCCAGGTTTGTGTGTCCATCTCATTATGAACATGAAATGTGGCTCCTCGTCTCCTCCAGTGGCTGAGAGAACCGACTCAGAACCTCACAGTACAGAAAAATCTCTGTACGTCCAAGATAACATTTTGATCCTGTGCCTCGAATGTTCATTATTTTAAATTCTCGAAAATTATCACTCATTACCCCAGAAGTTCTTATTGGATCGACAAACGAGCAAAAGATAGGTATAGCTTTCGACAGTTTTGAGCCATCTTCAGCAAACATTTTTGGCGTCTTCCATGCCCGTTTTTGGGAGTTCTCAACCAAGCAATCGTACACTATTTCTCCTATTTTTTCAACCTTGAAACCTACTCTAATATAATTAATTTAATCTTTATCTAGAAACCTAGTAAATAATGCTAAGCAGTAAGTTTGGAACATACATCAAAGAAGTGCACCTTGAATTTAGAAGGAGAAGGGTTTTTTAAACTGAGAAAAATGTTTAAATATAATAATTCACCGAAATAATGGGTATATGAATTTGCTTTGAAATGGATCTGTATTTACTGCATTGTTTGAGATACAATTGACATGAAGACGGCCAAAATGCAAACTACCTGAAATGGAGGGTCCATCAGAGTTGAGAAATAACTAAGTAGTTAAACATCATAAATAAATCGATATACTGATATTTAAAGTTGTGAACTCTTATTATTGGCCAATTATGTCCAACGCTGATGAACACTTCAATAATTGGGTAAAATAAACCAAATTTGAAACTCCTATTGAGTAAAAGGAAAAAATTATATACAGAAAAGGTCGATCTAATGAGAACTCGTATTGGGCTTGGCTTGATGTAGCATTGTTCTCTTAGATATCATAACGGTTTCATCATCGTATGTGAAACCATGATTAGCGTGATAATTTCAGCATGATATCCATGCGTCTATCATTACATAAAATCATCTTCAATTAAAAACAAATCTGGTAAAGGGTCTCTCAAAAATATGGTAAAAAGTGTCCTAAAGTGAACAAATGCTTCAAATCCTTCCGCCACGTTTGCCCTAACTTCTTGTGGCGTCTTGATTTTTCATCAAAACGTAACATGCACTCTCCCTCTCCTGTTACCCGGAATGCAAAAGCACAAGACTTTCGAAGCTAAATAAGGCACTTATTGAATTAGGTATTACAGTCCCCACTTCCTAAGTTGCTACTACCTACCACCTACCAAATCAACAGATGAACAAACAAAATTCTGCTGGTTTGGTCGGGAAGGAAAGCAGGGAAGAGGGACCATCCTTGAAGAACACGTTTCCCCTGAGGTAACACAAGTATGTCCATGATTTGTATAGATCTTCATTGGTTTAAATTACCCATATTATTAATAGAAATTTACAGCAGTTTATATCAACCGGTGACTATTCGTGATAAAATGGTCTTGTACACTAGAATCCACTCAGAGGAAGATTTTTTTTTTTTTTTTTGTAGATACCCTAGCATACCGAACTGTGTGGTGTGCTGGCGTGCAGTTGCAGGCATAAAATGATATCATAAAGAATTTAAATAATAATTTTTAACTGATTATGAGGATAATACATCCTATGAAACCCCATCTTAAATAGACTTTTGCCTCACCGTATTGTTGGAAATATATTGGGTTTTCCGTTAACTTTTATATAGGTACATATCCTAAGAATGTGAACACTAGGTAGGGTACTATATCTATAAGTTCAAGATTTGCCCTGAAAGTCAAGGATTGAGCGATGATTCCGAATTCTCGTTTACCTATGTTCATATTTTCACCCAAAACCTTAAAAAAAGTGTTTAATCAATATTTTACCCAAAACAACTTTACTTCAAAATGCGGACAAACCCATTGATTGCCTAATATTCTAGAGGTTTTGAACTAGTGTTTCCAGAAGAGACCAGATGGAAACCTACTGAAACTAGATTTAAAAAGATTATTTAAAGTCAATTAGTTTGAGCAAGGTTTACCTGGCGGGAGCATAACGATTGGAACATAATTTTCAATACTATAAAGTATTATTTTTCCACTCTACTACCATGGGAGCTACGTAGACCACATAACGAGGTAGGCTATCGATTCCGCCGGGTGTAAAGGAAATATTATTTGAACGTGAAAGCGAATTTCTCCCTTCTTTGCCTGGAATTTGATAAAAGTTCAAAATCGAATAGCCACTTCTTCAAAATTGATGTTTTCAGAAAGTATTCAGATCCAAGCATTCCAGAAGTCAGCCAATAGTTAGTCTTTTGGTTTTTATTTGTTTCAATGATTCTATAGGTGGGGACTAAACCTAACTACCTTATAAATTCGACGTTATTTGCATATGGATACCTACATTATATTTAAGTTAATTTTCGTCATACATTTCTTTAACTTATCAAGTCAAAGGTTTCCAGGGTTGCTTCCTAAAAATGTATGGTAATCGTAATATTAGGTCATTAACGAGATACTGATTCACAGCTTTCCCTCAATCTGTCCCATCTCGGACATCCACTCCTCCTCGTAGAAAAACCGCTCCAAAAACCTGCGCCCCTCCTCGTAAGGTGTTCCTACTGTCACGAGGGCAAGGGTAACTTTTTGGTGGACCACTTTAGAGGGCCTCTCGGTTTCCATCACGATATGAGACATTTGAAACCTTCACCTACTCACCACGCTGTTATAGCTGACATCGGTCTGTGATTGTGAGAGTGGTCGGGACCGAGAGCTGCCAATTCTTACAGTCGCAAAACGCCAAAATACACAAGGAAGGTCGATAAAGCGATATGTACCTCTCAAGCTTCAAATTCGCATTCTTCTCACCGGGAAATTAATGGAGCTCGGAGAGCTTTCGAGATATGTGCGCGCGAATTAATGTTGGTCGGTCTTCAAACGCGTACGGGGGTATTTTTAATTTGTTGGCGCAGACCTTAGGTACCACTGCGAATGTTTCATCGTTGCCTCAACCGAGCTTCTAAAGAGCCATTTTCCAAAATATATGATCGCGTAGACTTTGAATGCATAGTTCAAATTTTTCACTATATTGAACCTCACCATGAAAACTTTATTACATGACCTGACACACTGTAAAACTATAAATACATAAGGAGCCAAGGAAGTGAAGTACCTCATGTGTTTTCCCCATTTTATCAGCCAATTTTTGGCCGGTTTATTATTTAATTCTTTAGTTGGATCAGCTTTGTATAATTTTAATTTCGAAATTTCGAATTTTCCACATCCTTTTTCTCAAGTTCAAATTGGAATAAAGACACCTCATCCACGTAGAGAATTGTAAAATAGGAAGAATACCGTCAACCTCATCAAAATCCGTTGACAATTGACAGAGAAAAATGGGAAAAACTGTTCAATGCTAAAATGGTTAGGGGGAGGGAGAGGTCATCCGTTTTTCAAACTTATTGGTCCTAAGCAGTAATAATGTCCGAGATTCAGGCAGTTCTAAGGAAAGTTTTGGCTAAATCCCTTGGCCCCTTAACTGCGTTTGGAGCCTCCTCCTCTTCATGCAACACATCTCTGTAACCCAAGAATTTCCAAAATGTTATTTTTTGTTTACCTTATGCCTTACCTATTTTAGGAAAGTAAAAACCAAAGTCCAACCAGCTAATTGAGGGCCTACTCGCCTCTCAGGAGTGACCGGATATGTCACCTAACTAATTATGTACCTTCGTTCATAAAATACATTATATAAAAGAGAATGACAAACCATATCCTTGGTAGGTATATAACTTATCACTTTCGATCTTGAATATTCTACACTTTTGGTGGCAGGAACGTGTACGTTACATATTTTAAATTCCACCTCCAACACGTAAAATCTTGGTCTAACTAGGCAAATGTATCTAATAAAGGAGTACTATTTCCAAAACCATTTACAACTCTTTGTGGTAGTACCTAGTCACTCGTACCTACATTATTTTCGTTAGTCACTGTCATATTATTCGAGATTCCTTATCAATAAAGATTCATTACCACAACAGGGGGGGGGGGGGACCTAATGCATTAATTTTACTTTTGTAGCTCAATCATTCACATGGCTGGCCGAAGGAATGCTAGCTGTCTCGCTTCGTACGTCATAGACCTATCCGGTGTCCCGTTTATTTTTGGCCCTTTCGCCCGCACCGATTTCATTTCCAAGAGTCACTACAGACTAAAGGCTAATTTCAGCTCCACACAAGGTTAACGCTGCAACCCGGTGCTATCCGCCAACTGCATTTTACATTCACAATACTATCGGGTAAACATGTCAGACAGGGGCTCGACCTGAGGCTTGCTCGATAACACACCCACTAACGTCCTATATCAATTTGAAAACAATGAATGATACATTTCATTATACACAACCAGCTAACTCGAGTTGCGCTATAATAAGGTGGACAGCTCGGTGGACAGGGAGGTATTGTCAGTCAATGATTAAATAAATAGTTGGTGTACCTTTTGAATTTTTCGGCATATCCGGTGCTGAAACCCGCAACTTCGTTATTTTAAAGTATGTTCCAAATATTCGAATAGTTGGAACAGACATTCAAACAGATATCAGGAAATTTCAAGATAGGTACATGTAATATCTTACATTGAGAAGAGAATCATGTCTTGCATAGAGAAGGAAACCAGGAGACACGCAAAAGAGAATTCCATAATTCAATATACCTTCTACAAGTTTACATTTTTCTTTTCTTCCTCCTTCATCTCAAGTTTGCTGTATTTTGCATGTTTGAAAGATTAGGTAATTTTCATGGAGAAGACTTTCCAAACGGGTAAACCAGTATTCCTTCCACATGTGAAGAACTTCTTCTTTCTTCATTCGGCCTCAAATTATGTCGTTATCTACCTATGGTTCATGTTTTAAATACAAACCCATGTTAATGTTAATATATTATTGCTTCTCACAGAAGAGTGCAGTTTGTACTAATGTTCAAGAAGAACTTTGTCTCCTCTTTCGGTTTATTATTTTCAATATTCATTTTCAAAATACAGTCTTCTTCTTTATCAAACCTCCATGATATTAGTGGCGATGTAGGTGCAATTTGAATATTTTATTTGGAAGAACATTCTGTACACACTCGTGTCGACCATTTGTTGATAAGGGTGTGCGCCGAGGGCTCTGCCCAGTTGTGATACTCTCTTTCAATTACACCGCCGCTAGTTGGAACAGACCTTTCATGTACTTACGTACGTACCTACTAATATTATACCTGAAAACAATCACCGAGCAAGCGATAGAAATGAGTCGGGTACGTTAATACCTATCCTACAGGATAGATATATACGACTTATCTATAATTTGTTTCGATCTTAACTTTTTTTAAAGTAAATAAGAGTAATACAACAATAACAACACATGACAACATATTTATTTTTGATTTAGTTGTTTTGCATATCCATATAATTGCCGACTCATAATGATATCATGAAATTTTCTCATTGCATTTCCCTTAATAAGGAATGCATAATAATGCATTACCTGGTTGCATTTTCATATTTTGTTATGTACCTACCTATTGTTTTTATACAGGTACTTATATATTTAGAATTCATCGTATTCGGATGCGAAATGAGTTTACTTACTAGGTTATTTACTCTGTCGTAGCATGCTGTCGTCGACGTTCGGAATGTCGAGGATCGTCTACGCCATCGCTGACGACGGTCTGATCTTCCAGAGCCTCTCCAAGATCAATTCCCGCACTCGCACGCCCATTCGGGCTACCGTCATTTCCGGGATATTTACTGGTAAATAATAGCAAAATTTGCTATTATTTCTAAAAATAATATTTACTTAATATGTTACGATCCAACTTATCGTTGATGTCAGGTCCGTTCCAAGCGCTCCGCTTCCTCCTTCCTCTACTCAGGATCTATAAAAACCCTGGCTCTATCTATATTGAATATTCATTCAAACATTGCACATTTCTATAAGTACTGATTTCATAGTACACACAGATTCTTCACCTTTAGGGAGGTACGTAACATTGAACATTTATATTTTCGTACCAATGAATATAAACCTAATAACTTACGTTATATATTGCAGGAATTGTAGCAGTAGTTTTCAACACCGACCAGCTCGTTGACATGACGTCTTTGGGAACTTTGATGGCTTACACAATGGTGGCCATCTGCGTTCTCATATTGAGGTACGAAAATATTATATTCTTATACTTGCATCATAATAATGCTAAAAAATACACAATACTCCTACTTACTATGGTTTGAGTCCATATCGTTCAAATGAATACGAATAAAGGAGATTTCGACAGAAAGGCTATAAAGTAAATAGAGGCCTCATAGGTTTTCGTGTCTAGATATTGATTATTGAATGTTTAGCGTGGTGGTGCACTTCAGTTTCTTTTTGAAATCAATAGGAAGGTAGATAATATAGTTATCGAAAGGTAGTGGTAGTGAAAAACTCGTACAAAAAAAATCTGGTCTTTATGAAAACAGAACGAAATCAAATGGCTCAATTAGTGTGTTTATTAGTTTATTAGAACATCATGAATATTTATATTTTGCTGATCGTTTCATTCGTAGGTACGAAGACCCTGAGATGGAGTCCATAGAGGAGTACAGTACTCGCAACTTCGGAAGTGGCACCCTCAATAAAGTTCTGAACACTCCGGTCACGTCTCCAGTCCCTAACGAGATGACGAGTACCATAGTGAAAGCCAGTGCTCTTCTTGCAGGTAGGAAAACAACTGGATCTGAAAAACCAAAGCGATGTGTACCACCAATAACCATTGTTTTTCCTATCCATGATCCACTTCTCAATATACTATTATACTCCTGTAAGCCCCCGTGTGAAAGCACACCGGCGAGAAGCGACTCGGGTGTATGCGCACCAGGAAGAAGCCAAGCCAACGCCTCCCTCGCCCCACCCAGCATCGACAAGGGGGACCAGGAGTGAGAGAGGGAGCACCATCTATAATCTATTTTCTATAATCTCTCGTGAACTTGAATAGGTTCCCTTTTGGGTTGAATAGACTTACACTCCCCTAATATGTGAACAATAATATTATTGTATTGTATACGTATTTTTTGTAACGTGTTCACAGTCATTTTGGCTCTGGGGATCGGCTCGATGATTGCATTTTTCTCTGACCTGCTAACGACAGAACCTGCCGTCATGATCGTTGCTACTCTTCTTGCGATCCTCTTTGTAGCCGTGGTCGTCGTCATCGGCCGTCAGCCGCAATCCAAAGCTACTCTGTCTTTCAAGGTTGGTAATTATTGCATCTTGGTCTACCAAAGTAGCGGAAGTGGTAGTGGAAGATTTCGGGAGTTTTCCTCCAAAATCAAAATTTCCGCTCGCATTTTGTTTTAGACACCTTCTTGAACAAATTTTGTTCCGTTTCTTTCGGTCTGCATGTCAGGCTGTGTCTGCAAATCCTTGCAACATGCGAACCATCCAGAATATTCATTCGATTTCGATGAATTTTCAGGGATTGTGCGATTTAGGCCCCAGATGGCTCCTATCTTTCAGCCCTTTGGAATTAATTAGCAGCCCCTGTGCACGTGCAAGCATAAAATCGAGAAAGCTATATATGTCACACCTTCTCGGTGGATATTTTTCTCTTCAATCGTTTCATATTATCTATCAACATCTCTTCTCTTCTCCGTGTCTAATTTACTTATAAGATAGTTACTCGTACCAAAAGAATCTCCCAGTTGGGGTCATTCCAGAAGTAATTTTCCTATACGAATTGCGATTGCAACGAAACATTGTAGGTATACTTAGTTCCATACGGCATCTATCATGCCTGGTGGTCGTCAAGGTAGGCCATTGCCGCTCTTCACCCGTAAGGCGCCTGACAGATGAGTTTTCTGCGGCCGACTTTTAACTAATCACATTCCTTGGCAGCTGAGTCTACTCCGTGGCCAAAATCAACTAATTGTTCCGCACACCAATCATTATAAGGTTACCATTTCTACTGCCTTATCACACCATTATTAATTTGTTTTCTCAATCTAAACCATAATTATTACCTTATTTCCTTGGCACCTGGGGCTACTCCGTGGCCAAAATCAACTAATTGTTCAACTCGACAATCATTATGAAGTCATTATACTTCTTTCATTACACATGTACTAGATATCCTTATCTAATCTTAACCAAATCTACTCTCCAAATCAATACTAAGCTGTATAGGTGAGTATCTTGAGCAGAGGCTCCTTACAAATAAAAACCTCTACTAGGATTCCCAGGATATTTCTTTAAAGTATGACTTTAACGTATGCAACTATTATTGACTAAGTAACAAACTGGTAGCAATAAATAGTAGGTACCTAATGATTGGTTAGTTCTTGGTTATGCCCCCAAGGAATGATACTTTTAATAACACTTTTACGTTTACGGCTCATTTTTCAAGTTAGACCAATACATAGCGCTTACCTTCCTCAATTACCTATCGAATGAACCATCTGGTTGTGAAAAGTTGTAAACTAACTAGAGGAGCGTCTGATAGACAAAAATTGAAATAATGTCCCAATATGAGTGAATGTGTGATGTTCTCATGTTTCTGAAATTCTAATTATCTTCAAATTCTGAATCAAGTCTAAGCGCAGAAGGTGGAGTGTGTATTTACAAATTCTTGTTACATCCAATTCGTGATTGTTAATACAGCAATAAAATCGGAGCGTCAGATTTTTTTCGAACTTTCAGCTTTATATGAGTATTTATAAGAATATTTAATTGAACTTTTATTTTTTCGTAGGTCCACCCTGTGCCATTCCTCCCGATCATCTGCATCTTTTTCAACGTATACCTGATGCTCAAACTCAACCACAAAACATGGATGCGGTTCAGCGTCTGGCTTGTGATCGGTAAGATCCGTTTCTCATTCAAATATGATAATGTTTTTATTGGTAACGTGAACTAGGTTTAGGTAGGTTCAGCCTCAACCTGACCCCACATGTAGCGAAAGCGAGACGACATGTTCAGGGCCTGTCGAGTCTCCTTTGGGACAAAATGCTCAGTACCTGTTGAGTCTCCTTCTAGAGCACATGTACAGGACCTATCGAGTCTCCTTTGACGAAATGCTTAGTGCTTATTGAGTCTCCTTAAGGATTACACATGCCCACGTTTTATACACCGGAAAACAAAGTCAAACTGATGGACTGATGCAGATGATCGGTCCATCCAAAGATCTAAACACCAGCAAAATAAGTACCAACGTGATGATAGCAGCAAGATTAAACGGGTAGAATGCCCTCCCGAAGCTGCCGCAAGAGTTCAAAAAACTCAAAAAGCGTGACAAAGACTGTTGCAAAACTCTGTTTCACTAACTGTCAATTAGATAATTAAAATCACTCGAAAAAAATGTTAGTTTCGGACTCTGTCATTTGAGATACTTAATAAATTCCTGTTAATGTCTACGAAAACTTCCGAGAAAATAAATGTCTGTACCTAATTTGCAGGTTGGTACCTAACATGCTGAATGATTTAAGTTGGCAAGTTCGGTTTTTGACAAAGCTCAGCGAGTGATATTTCAATGTTTAAATGATTTTTCGTTTATTTAGTTGAACGATATTATATTAGGTACCTACCTTATCATTTGGGCACCATGTGAGCTTGGAAGGTCACAAATTATACTCTGGGGAAGGTCAAAACTTTACTTTACGTTCACTTTGGGTTAAATGATTTCCATCAGGTTAAAAAATTATGAGAAGTTGAACATAACGATTGGTCCCGGTCCCCCTTCCGCTTTGTGTGGATCCCCCCTGAACCTCGTCGGTTACATAATGCTTAAATCATTTTTCAGGCCTGGTCATTTACTTCACTTACGGGATCTGGCACAGCAAGCAGAAGCTCGCCCCATGCGAAAAGAAGGCAGAGGAAAAGAAAAAGGAAGAAGTATAAAACAGCTACCCAATGAACGTCTTTCACATCATTCTTTTGAACAATATTCCACCGCCGATCTGGCCGTCTGACTTCGATAACTCGATCCATCCTTTCAATGAATCGACGGCCGAACGTTGATTAATCATGGTCCGCCCTGCGGCACACGGACGGCTCGTGGCATCAAATGGAGTTTGATTTTTAAAAAAACCCATCAACTTCGTTTTATGAGGTTAGTCGGCCCATAGGAATGCATTTTGAGTGACTCCTTAAACTTGGTGGGTTCCTCGTAGGTTCGAGTGGTAGAATCGCACAGAAGGTACCTACAATACAAATGGCGCGTTGTTCTTGGTATATATAAGTAATTACCTCACTGAAAATTAGTGCAATTTGCGTTTTCCAAGGTATTCTTCTGACCATTTCAAACATATCAACATTTTAAACATTCATAATGCGCCAATATTTCGTGCAGGTACTTCTACTTTAAATTATCTCCTTGTTATATAAGAATCTCTGTATATTTCAAATTAAATACGAAGAATTGAGGAAATGAGTAAACTCAACCTTAAAGGTTGAAAATTATTTCTGCTGGCCCATCCCTACCTTTGGGCCCAAAATTATATTTTGTAAAGCCTAAAATTTTACCTATTTAATCTCACACTCGATAAAACGCCACGCCTTGTAGGTACCTGTTTGACCTGAAATTTGGAGGTCTGAAACTGTGGAGCTTAATACCAAGGCTGCGTAGTAGAAGCCTCCACTTAATTAAAATTGAACCAATCTTATTACAACCTTCTAATGCCACGTGCGATTCAATCCCTCCATCGGGGCCAAGCACCAAGTAGGTATAGGCAGGTGGTCCAATCACCTAAGGGGTCGCTAACTCTACTTTGTGTTTTCGTGAAATTCTAAAGTCTGACCAATGGTGAGCCCATGTTCTGCATACCGGTACACTCGGGCAGCGCTGAGTCAAGCTGGATGCGCATGCGTCGTGCAGAACCAGCTACAGGCATGTGGTGTTGGCATTATTAGGGATGCAAATCGGGATCGGTCGCCAACAACCGATTTTGAAAATCGTTTCTCAATCGAAAGCTTAAAATCGATTGCACCAACTAATCGGGTGACAAAAATCATTTTTTGAAAAATCGATTTTTAAAGTAAGATATTTAATTTTTTTTATAAAAAAAATTATGTGAATGTTTTGGTAGTTTGGTATTTTAGCTATGAAATTCGTTAGGTTTTTATTCATTCAAAAGTCAATTGACTTTTTTTTTTAAATAATGGAACTTTAATGGGTGCATGAAAAATAAAATTATAGCGGTGGGGTCATTCAAGAATTTAAAAACTTGCTTGGTTCAATATTTAATCATTGAAGATGTCAAGGCCACAGACAAAACCAAACTGCAAAGAACGTCTTATTATCTCAAAAAAAATCAAGGACAATTCAAATTCTGAATTTTAAATTGATAAAAAAAAAGTTAAATTTTTGAAATTTAAAATTTTGATAGTGTTTTGCCCTGCAGAATCAAAAAATAGAAATAATGTCTAAAACAGATTTGAAATTGATCAATTATTGGCTGAGAAAAGTTGGAAAAATATTTTACACCACTGGCGGAACCCCCATGAGAACCAATAACTCAGTTATTCAGAATGTGTCAAAATTCATTTCAGTTTGCCGAATTTTCAAGGATTATTTTGAAGAGGAACGACTTTTTTTGGGGGAGGGGGGGTCGCAATAGATTTTTGAAGACAAACAAAATCGATTTTTTAATTCAATTGAAAATCGATTTGCATCCCTAGTTGTCCCCCTTGGGATTTCCTAGTGATAGCAGTGAAGTTGGTCTGCATCTGTTATACGTATTGCTCGTTCCTACGCTCTACCTTCGTCATAAGACAGTAATTCGCTATTCCATCAGCTTGATCATTGACTGGTTCAATCAGATCTCCAGAAGACTACTTACTCCCCGTACAGCGTTCTGCAGCATTCATGCGATCGCGGTTCGACTCAGTCAAGCAATGTGATAACTTATGTGCTTTCTCGTTGTCCTGAGTGAAGAAGGATCATTCCATTTTTTCGGCCGTTTGCAGAACTAGGGACCCTTTTGTATTCTAATTAGGAACTTCAATATTTTTTTAAAGGAAGACAATCAAACTTTTATTGTAAGACGTGGAGTGTAGATGTTGAAGTAGACAACACTTACCATCACTGCTGTAATTTATTATACTTATTGTTTTTTATATTCGTAGTTGTTGTTATTTTTTATTGAATTAGGTGAAATCGTTTTATAAGACGACTACAAGAACCTATTTTTTATTTAGAAGCTGTATTTTCTAAAAGCTGGTCACATATGGCTCAAAACCCAAACCCAAACCTAAGTATAGTTGTTGATGTTCTTTAGTTGATATTTAGAGACTTCTTTCATGCATGCTCAAGTTAATCTCTGTACATCACTCATTTGACTTGCTGTTATGGGTGTAATTGATGCGTTTTCAAAACTTTCCTCACTGTGTAAAAGTAGTTTTAATTTGTTATCCTATTTACCTAATCTATTGTTTATTAGGTAATTGAAAAAGTGGCAAACAATGGGTATTTTGTTTGACAAATGCCTAAAATTAAATCATTCTGTTCGCCATCATTGGTGTCAGTGGTGGTGGCTCATCTTTACACTTAATACGTAAGTTTCTTCACACTTACCTGTAATTCTGTCTTCTCAAGTATCTATAGTACCGAGGGGCAATAATGTTAGCTCATTTAGCGACCGATAGCACTCAGTCATTCGCTGGTCGCATACAGGTAAATACGAGTTTAACATAATCCATAGTTTAACATACAGTATTGCTCAATTTGGGCATCCATTCAGGGTGGGGGCAGATGTTAACCTGTATTGGTCCTTCTTTCAAAATGCCCAGCAAAACCCATATAAATATGTGTATCTACTGCACCCAAGGGGCTCTTCATAACCCAATTTCACTATACTCCGTTGATTGAACTGTGAATATCAAAACAAATTTTCTGGAAAAAACTTCGAATTACAGATGAATTTGGATGATTCTAAGGCCGGGATTTATAGACGGTCCTCGAGTTTCAAGGATTCCTTGACATGGTCTCCTCGAAATTTGGAATACGGATTCGGCTTAAAGAATCCTTGAAACCCATCTCAAGGTCTCCTTGAAACTCGAGGACCTTCTATAAATCCCGCCCTAAGTTTCGCTACACCTTTTTATATTATAAATCTATATTGAATCCGTGAACTTGTTGGCCTTCCATAAGGTCGTATAGGAAAGTTACAATGTACATTATCTTAACGTACATACGTAGGTAAGTACGTTTCTACTGAATACCTATAGGTACTACCAATATGACATGAATGTACAAAGCTTACATTTTTTTAAATTCCGTCCGATCGAAATGAAAGGAAAAGTTGGTGCATTGAGAATTTAAAAGGGCTTATCGTTGAGATCCTCCCCATAATCATTCCAAACACCGGTGGGGGACCCGATTTTTGCCTTCAAAAACTCAAAATGTTGTTGACTTGTAAGAAAATTGACATCATTCACTAAACCTCGAGTATTTTCCGATCTGACAAATTATCACCTTCAGGTCCATTTGTGCGAGTATTAACTATGTCATATCAAGAAATATATCAATAAATTATGACCATATTTACGTAAGTATAGTCTAGAAAACTTAGGTACTTATCAGACGAATCAATAAATAAATACTAATATGGGGTGAATGACAATCATTCCAAACTTTCAAAATGTTGTTGGTAATATTTTTTAGTTCACCCCTATTCCTTTTGAGATTCTGTAAGAAAGTTTACTTAAGTTTACCCACCTTGGAAAATAAAAAATTATTGTTGTTATAATATTGAACGTGGTTGTTATGTTAGATCTTAATATTTATATAGAGTAGCTTGTATTGTATGAAGGGAATATTTTTTTTTTCTTTAATAACCCCGTCCCAGAACATTTGTTGACCCATAATTAACCCTGATATGACCCGGCCTTTTTTGCATCACATAACTCCCAGGTGGGGCCTAGAAGAGCCCACTGTTCAAAACTCAATGTCAATTATTAATGGAAAAGGAATGAGAAAAGGATGAATCTTTGGAAAGCTGATTATATTTATGATTCATCTACTATAATTTTCCATTTACCGGTTATTTTCGGCGGATGTTCAAAATGCATTACATACGTCACTTGAGTGGTTGATAAGAACCTGGTGGGGTCTGATGGATCCCTAGCCATCACTAATAGTGATAAGTTGATAGATCAACTGTCACCAACTGAGCCTCACAGCTATTGGAGGCTTTAGAGAAGTAGCGGATTATAGAGGCGGCGCACGGTGGTTCCTGCAAAAACTAAGCTCCTCTCTAATAATAATGATAATAATAATAATCACAACACCTAACACCTCGCGTTTAATATACAAAATAAATGAAATATAACGAATTATGTGAGCTATGTATTACAACAACAGTGTAGGCAAAACAAAAAAATAAAATAAAATTGGAAAAAGTCTAATAATTAGACTTTTTCCAATTTTATTTTATTTATGTCTATTTAAATTTGAAAATCTGCTGCTACCAACCTCAAGGAAGGGAAAACAAATATTCCCCACGATGCATCTTGGGGGTTACGACATTATTGCATCAAAATCTCTGTTTTTGAAAAGTTGAGGGTTACGCCGTTGTTGAGGTGACCCATTATTAGGACATTTTGCGCTGATTCCGAATATTACATACCCCATTTTCTATGGCTAAAGTAGCTAATTATGCTGCAAAATCATCCGGCAAATCTAGAAAATTCACGTTTTTGAATATTTCAAACGGTCAAAATCGTTTTTGTATAAAAGAAAAGTTGAAGACCTAAAAGTTCTGCGTCGAAAGAGACGGACTCCAGCTCAACGAATTCGGGGTTTTTGGTGATTTTCAAAATTTTTCGTTTTTTCGTCTTTTTCAATCGTGGACACAAAACAGTCGAAAAACTTTGGAAAATCACGAAAAATCATTACAACGGACCTTGCGAACTGGCGTTTCTCTCATTCGAGGGAGGACTACAAATACACATTAGGACAGTTCAATGATGAAAAATATTAATTTTCTAGGTTTTCTGACGATTTTACAGCACGTTTGGCTATTTTAGGTGAATGTGTAGGAACGTGATGTGTATTCGGAAAAGCGCAAAATTTCATAAAATCTGGAGCGGAGCTTAGTTTTTACCTAAAATTGGCCGTTTCGTGTGCTGCAATTATTATTGTGATTTTTTATTTTTTTTTGCTCTCAGCTCAGGGAAAAGTCCCTGAAAATTGACCCAGAACACCGCGTGGGTCTGTCAGACTCCATCAGGTCCGGGTCCGGGGATAATTATTACCGTTGCTCAATAGATCATCGGAAACGTCGACAATATTCTCCTAATGCATTATGATATTGTTATGAATTTATCTATTTAAAAAAACATTGTTTAAGAGGGTATGCTCGAATGGAGACATCTTGGAGTTTTCATCAATAATTGATGCTGAAATAAAATAAATCGTATGGATTATAACTCTCCATTTTATTGGTTTATTTATCATCATTTCCATCTAAAGATAGCAATCGAGATGAAACAATTATTTAAATGTTTTAGCACAATACAGATAATGGTTTTTAGATTGAGTATATAAACACCAGGGCTGCCAACTCGGGGTTTTTTATATATTTATATATTCATATATTTATATATTTATATATTCATGTGTGTTTCTCCAGACGATATCTTACCCTGGAATGGAGGTAAAAAATCCAAAAAAAATTCAAAATGAGTTCGTTGGCCATAATTTTTGAAGTACTTTTGGTGTACAAATTTTGAAAATTTAAAGTCAAAAATAGCTTATAAAAACAAAAAACGTGTTTTTGAGGTTTTTGGTGTAAATTACCATCTTAAACATAGGAGTCAGCGTGAAATTTCCTATAAGAATCACCATCGGTTAAAATTATTCTTTGAAAATTCGTTCATCAACTCATGCTGCATGAATGGAACTTGTTTCTGGGACCGGTTGGCAGCACTGATGAACACGTACTCTGGTTGAGTTCCAGGCTGTTTTCTTTCTTGCACAGCCCATTCCTCAAACGTGATTGATCTGTAAACGTTGTTTAATGCAAGGTATGTACTTACCTACTACATGAAATGCCAGGCACCAGTAACCTTAAATTTGAACCAGATGTGAACCAGTTGTCAACGCTGGCTGGTTCCGTTTCATAATATATGTGTGAGTGCAAATAAGGGAAGCGTTTCAAAACAAGTGTCTCAGTACTCCAAATTTCACTATATATACATGCATATCATTCAATGTTGTATAATTTATTTATTTTTTTGAGGTTTCTCTAAAGAATAAAAAACATTGAAGCTGAACGATTTATATTCATATCCTACTTTTTCTTTTCTCAAATACACAGTGGCTCTCAATGGGAAGTCTTAAAAATCAAAAAATAGGTCTTGCTGGAAACATTTTACTGATCATGAATTACTATGATCCTGGGTACCTATACGCTACTTATATGTAGTAGATTCCTACGTAGTAGGGATGTATGTGTTGTAGCGGCGCACCCAGGATTTATTGGGGGGGGGGCTACTGGGGTATGGATTCACCCCCCCTCTTCCAAAAAAGAGAAAAACAAGGGGGGGGGGCTCTCCCCTGGAAAATATTTCAAAAAATTGGTTGTTTTAAATTGCGTTTTTAGCCTATTTAGGCTCTTAAAAATGTACGT
>JAEMON010000005.1:26816514-26827814 GCA_030264115.1 Lygus lineolaris
GGCAGACGTTTTTATTCTCATTTTTTGATGATTTTCATGACACACTCCTTTTAACGTGAGCCCCACCGATGGCTAGTACGTAACAACCTACTAGTAAATGATCTAGTATTATAATATAATCATTCTAAATTGATATATATTATCAATTCAAAGAGTTTCTTGTAGCTCACCTCAGAACAAGAACACAAGTGGAGACGATGGTGTACGTCAATAGGGTGGCGATTGACATGAGATCCACCAAATGTTTCAACTCGAACGCAGCTCCCATAATACCTTCAACAAAAAGTAGCTATATAAAGCATCTTTTAAGTTACACCTTTTATCTAAATTAATAAATAATTTAAACCTTACCATTTCAATTGTAGCTATCACCAAATGTTTTTAAATCTCTCAAACTTTTCAGTCGGTCTGTCGGTCAACATGTCTGTGTCATCCAATATTGACGAAATTGTAAGGGATTCAGTGGTTCAGACCGTAGATGGTCCCCTATGAATTTGATCGCTCGCGGATTAATGGTATAGCAGCACACGTAAAAACCTCAAAACGTCAATTTCTCTTGACCTAATGGTCCGATTTCGCTAAAATTTGGAGAATTGTAGGATCTAACCGTTATTAAATACTTAGCTATATTGATTGATTTGGCTGGTTTCCAACCAAATTGATTAATCCATTAATCCATCAATACTGATAATTTGCCATTATTCCTAAATCTATCAATTAGGTTGGCAATCAAGCACCTACTAAAACGTACCTAATAGGTACAAAAATTAGTAAAACGCTTAATTCAGTCGATAAAATGCTTGAGTAAAAAGGCAACAAAATTCAATATTCACGTTGTTTACATCAAGTTCAAGTACGATGGTTTGACAGATATATATTCCAGAACTACATGTACATAACCAAAACTCACCAGTAATGAAACCGGCGATAACGGTCCCTTTGAATGGGGTTCTATACTTCGGGTGCACCTCTCCAAGGTTCCGGAACAACAGCCCGTCATTGGCCATTGAGTATATCACTCGAGGCAGAGGGAACATTCCAGAAAACAAACTGAAAATTAAGTCATGTACGGTCATACGGTATGATGATCCAAAAAGGAGGTGGGTAGATTGGGCGCAGGACCCTAAAAATCATCGTGTTTAAGGTACATGGTAGTCAACCAGCTAGTTCAAATACTTACCTAGCTAACAGTCCGAACACACCTCCAACAGAGACGAGAGTAGCTGCCCAATGCCAACCAACTTGATCGAAGGCGTATGGTATGGGCGCTTGAGTGTCCTGAAAAATTGTTGGAGTAGTGTCATTGAAATTTGTAACATCAATATGGTAGGTAACTAGCTTATCAATAATTATTTAACCAAATTATGACCGAAACAACTTGTTGAGACCACTTAATTGTTATCATGTTAATAGAATATACATTCATTAGGTAAATGACCGGCTCGTATTATTGTAAAATTAATAAAAGTGCATTTAATACTGTAATATGAAATCTTTATCGACGACCACTTTTATCAACCGACTTCGAAAAATGAGAAAGGTATCTTTATTTCGGGTTGACATCTCGCCGGAAGGTAGTAATTTCATTAATATTTAGGACTCTGGTTAATGATTACTCACCTGCCTATTAAAATATCTAGGTACTTGAAAGTTCATAGCAACGTTCTATACCTGCATACCTGTACTTTGGTTATTATTGGTGTTATGCCCCATATAAACAAAACGCACTTCTTAATCAATTTAAATAATTGATAAAAAAAAAAAAGAAGGCTAGAGCAGAGCAAGAGAACCAGGGAAATAGAGAAGGGAAAGTCCCCCTTCTCGGTAGGACGGAACGTTCTTCCCTCACTCTGGAACCACCCTTCTGAAGCCAGAAGTGGAAGTCCACAAGTAAAACTAGAGTACCAAGGGAAAATTTCTCATTCGACTCACTCAGTTTCTCAATTTCTCGTTCTACTAACTTCTCTCTCTTTGATAGAGCAGTCATACAAAGATTCCGAATTATTATTTCACCAAGGAACCTATCTCCCAAAACAGCAAAAATTCTTCTAAGTGTTTTTGATAGGAGTAAAGGAATTCAAGAAATGTGTACGAGTGAGGTTGTCCTACAGATACAACAGTTACTACCTCGACGATGGTATAGCGCCCCTTCAAGGTAGCCTTTACCATATCAGTTCTAGTTCTAATAATTGAGAAACTATGTATAGCGCGTCGTCAGATGCCTTTCATATTCAAAGTATATATAGCGCGTCGTAGCAGATGCCTGGGGACTTCCTCAATTATCATCTCAGAATAATAGTCGAGGTAAGAAGAATGTACCTACTTGTAGAAACGCGCCTGTAAAAACAGCTCGACACTGAGTAGGAATTACCAAATACTCAAGGGACTTAGAATTTGAAGAATTGAGGATTGGCTACCATCGATTTGCCTTTGTTCAATTTTTGAATTTTAACCAATTTAAGAGGTCACTAGATCTAGTAACTAGTAACGAGATCTAATGTTTGAATATTAATGTTTGTTTATTAACCTAATGTTTGAATAAATCTTATTGATGTCAAACATTATTCATTATATTCAGACATTCATTTCCACTTATTCCTATTAAACTTCCCCTGCACTGGTATACCTAATTCCATAGTTTCATGAGTAAGATAATATGACATTACTATCTACAAAACAATTAGAATTCACCTGCAGGTAATAAGGCCACATCAAGGTCAAAACGCCAGAAATCCCGGAGTACGCCACAAACACGATGAGAAGTGAAAATATGATCGACAGAGGAACGGACTTTGCTGGATTTTTCACTTCCTCGCCTGAATGATTGAAAATCGTATGTATTTAAGTCGCATATAAAATCAGAAAAAGTACCTAATAATTTACTTTTTTTAAATTTGGAATTAAAGATCAAGGCTTTTTCACTGCCAATTTCCAACGGATTTTAATACGGTTGGTGGCATCCTCCTATTTCATCTTGTCTGGGGGATGAGGTGCCTCTATACCAATTTGACTTTTAAAAGCGTATGAAAAATGAAAAATTAGCCGATTCCCCTAGAGAATTGAACGAGAAGAATGCCGCAAACCGAATAAAAATCGCCCAAAGAAAAATGGGAAGAACTGAACTAAGCCATTCACTTACTAACTCGCATAATTCATTGAATCGAAATCGGATGAAAATCATGAAAGTTGTGTGTTACAAGAATTCACGGACACAAACGCTGACAGAGACATGCAGACCGACAGACACGCAAGCGAATTTGTTTACAAAGTTCAAAAACGTAAAATACGAGTTGACATTTTTATTTTGGAGGAAAAAAATGTTCAGCTGGGTGATAAAGGTAACAACAAAGCTACCACTACCTTTACTAGAGTCGGAAGTAATATTTGACGGAAAAAATTTGAAGATACTAAAGACATAACATAACAAAATATTACATAGGTAGCATATTAACATGATTTATATATTATAGATAATTTGATAATATGAGATAACCAACCAGAAGTAGAAATGACGTCGAAACCGACATATCCGTAGAAACAGGTCGAGGCGCCCTTGATGGCTCCTATCACTCCGAAGGGAAAGAAACCACCGACACCTGCCGAGAACGGCACCTCCTGGTCAGGTAGGGCCCAGTTATCCCAGTCAACTACAAATAAATTATATTTTTGTATAAATCAAAAATTAGGTACCTATCACTTTTCGTAATATATTATTGAAGGAAATGTGATGAATCGTCCCCAAAGTGTTCTGAATCCTGATTCAATTATTTAATTTAAAGAACCAGGTACTTTTAGCCGCAATGAATTAATTCTAGCGATAATAGGATCCGAGGGTCAGTCTTAAACTACCTTCCGAATTTAGGTCAAATCGTACGTTTCCTTTGTAGGGATTGTTTAAATAGGAATTTTAGTGGTTTACACAGTTCCAGTCATTATTTTATAGATACCTAATTTATTACAAACAATAATGCTATTTATGTTGACTTTAGGGAAGTATAGATTGATAGTAGTACGAGTGAGAGTTCTCTATTTTAAAGAGTGGAGTACATACAAAAGTAATCCACTTTGAAAGAAGTTTTGGATAGTATAGTTGGATAGATGAGAAAGTAAATAATCTTTGGAAAATTTACGAAACATTAGAACATCATCATTGTGGGTGGACAGTGATATTTATTATGTAAGATATCCGTGATATATTCCCTTCCGGTTCTACTGATTGTGACTCTGTCCTTAATATGGACGCCCCCGAGCGTGGTCTTTATGTACCTTCATTACGAGTAAAACACATAACGGCTTTATTATCCTCTGAAAAGGGTTTTTTTGCTTATAGGTAATTAGGTATCTACGCTATTTCTCTATTAACATAATATTTGGAATAGAAATGACTTATGTAGCGAGTGTGTGATTTTATGTATGGTTAACGAGATATCGAGTGCGAGATTAGGTACATGGGTTGTTACCAACAAACAAGATTGGTCTATTTTGAGAACAAACTATCGACAGGAAGTCGTAGGTAAGACATAGTATCTTCTGTGTCAAGCGATGGAATTATACAGTATAAACAACCAATATTTGTGATATCATAACGAGTGCGAGAGGGTCCCAATCTCCGTGAGAGGGTCCCACAAACTGCGATCAGGGTCGCAATTTTTGAATTTGGGCCGTCTTTCTTCACTGAAAAAGAGTGCCAAAATAGGGAAGGGAGGAGGTGAGTCACTTGAAAACAATCAAATCACTGATGGGGTCCCCTCAGTGCAGATCCGAAGTTGTTGAGATCTAGAATGTAATTGCAAAACTACGATCTGAGTTAGGTAGGTACTTAATATTAGTAACTTCTGTATAACATTCACAAACACAGAAGTAAAATGGAACTTGACGTCAAGCCTAGTTTTAGCGAATTTTCGAAGGAAATGAAGCTATTGCAATAGCTTCAAAATTTTTGTAATGCAAATTTTTGTACATTTTCTGCATAGAAATCCGTTTAAGAGCATTCTGAAACGATTCTTGAAATGAATGGCCAGCATTTTTGTAGTACATAGTACTCCAAGGGGACAAATTTTGAAAATTTAGAATCAAAAATCGCTTTAAAAAAACGTGTTTTTGGGGGTATTTGGTGTAAATTAACACCTTAAATTTAGGAACAATGGTATACTCGAAATCAAAGTGAAATTTCCTATAATAATCACCCACCAAATCGGTTAAAATTATTCTTCGAAATTAGCTCATCAACTCATGCTGCATGAATGGAACTTTTCATAATGTAGAACTTAGATAGTTCGTGAGCACACAAATACCCTTAGACTGGGGCTTTTGGGCATGGCTAATGGACCTTATGGACGATAATGGAGAGCTTTCGTCCTGCATAGAATCACTATAAATTCATGAAGAGCAGGAGTTTTCAAACGCAGTATCTAAGTGTATTATTTGAAAAAGTCATAGCATACTTATTAAACCTCGCTAGCCCTTTCGAGGCAAGCTAGTCTTCGTCCTCACGCATAACTCTATAAAATTCTACGGAAAAATAGAGAAACAGCAAATACTTTTTCGAGAAGTATGAAAAAACCTTCTGCGTTAGAAACCTCTTTTCCTTCATCAGCCCACATCGTAGAGTAAAACTAATATAGGTAACTAAGGACTATAAACTAATATAACTACTAAACTATCACTCTTCTACTATGCTATAAACCTCCTTCTCTTCATGAACCCTCACTGTAGAGTGAAATTAATATAACAATGGACTATGAACTAATATAACTACTAATAACTAATATAGCTAAGGACTATAACTATAATATAACTACTATACATAATTATATAATATAACTAACATGTCAAAATTCCAATTTTCATGAATGATTTGATTCATACTATGTACGTAAATATACCTAGTAGAAAACGTATCTACGTTCTACGTGTAAATATTTATTAGTTTTACATGTATATACCTATTTCTTATCATACCGCTTATAATAGGTAGGTACGCTCTTGAAGCTCTCCAATAGGTCTTCACTTCATGATAAGCGAATGACTGCCAGGACAATAATTTCTTTGGTTAAGAAAAAGCAAAATATTAGTTACCTATTTTTCAATAATACATCGTTCATACTGTAGATACATACGGTGAAATGCTCCGCAGGTGATGACGAAAAGAACCACAGCTATATTGACGAATGTGAGGAGGTTGTTGATAATCATCGACTCTTTCACTCCGTACGCCAATCCCACTGATCAAAAATCAAAATATTTCGTTGTATTATTTCTCGACTCAAACATTTTTCGAACTTCATTTAGAAATTTTAATGTGATTGATATACTCAATATTGACATTTGGGTGGAATTACTTGTAACTATGATTGAGATCAAGAATGAGAAGATGTCGAAATATTCGGAGAGAAATTTGGATCCTTCGATTTCGTAGATGCTCCTGTAGAAAGTCTCCATTTGGTGGCCAACTAGGGTGTCTATGTACACGCTCAGCCCTCTCGCCACGCTCGCTGTACCTGCAGGAATATCATGATTCGCCATGATTTTATTTTTAAAATAAGAAAGAATCAGCACTTTTATCTATTATGATGTGATCAGGTGACGAAAGGATCTACACATATCTAGATAACACCAGATTTGTAGTGGTATTCACAACGACACGTGGATTGAGAGGCAAGGGAGTCGCTGTGACCTCACACATCGCAAACCCATTAATTATGCAAAAATTCTTGTAGCGGTAAAAATAAGTTCTTCCAACTTTCTTTCTTCGTTGAATTATTCTTTCACGCTGCAGCGAATCAGTTGCTCTAACCAGATTTTGGTCTTGAAATGCTATTATAACACCATGTTTCGTGTAACTTGTGGTCCTGAAAGAGTAGTACCAATTTATCTATATAGTCTTCTCGATTCACCTATAATATATTCCATGATGAGAGTCCATCCGATAGTGAACGCCACGAACTCTCCCATCGTCACATAGCTGTAAATGTAGGCTGAGCCGGCCTTTGGGACCCTCGCGCCGAATTCCGCAAAACTAAGACCTGCAAAGTATGAGATAAACCAGAGGTTGAGTTTGATATCCTTAATATTGAAAGACATTCAAGTATCAAACAATCAATAGTTGGTTCTTGTTTGGAGGATACAGCAAACATAATATAATTTATTTATCGTTAATCGTTAAAAGTGATTAAATGATCAATTTTCTTCTGTTGTAAGAATAGGTTTTGAGAAGGCAATGCTTTTGAAATTCTCAAAAATATGATGACTATATAAAACGTCTACCAAGTGGGTGCTGCAGCGTGATAAATCACAGCTTCCCCTTATCCATGACATATGATTGAAAAAGATCATTGATTTTTTTTTTATTATTATCACTATACAAATCTCATCAAAATCAGATGAAAATTGTGGAAGTTATTAGAAAACCGACGAAAAAGTACAATATCAAAGCTCAGAAGAACGATATCAGGAAAGCTCTAGACGTAAATTCGAGTGCAATTTATTATTTTGGAAGAAACCTCTCATGATTTCATCATTCATAATTAAATCCGATCATGTTTCCGCTACTTGGTCTCAGAAGCAAATCTGGAAAGTGAGGTAGGTTACTAGGTAGATGTACGAGAAGTACGTACTACTTTCTACAACTGATATAGTATAATTGAACTTCCTTGATAACACTTCGTAATAAGCGTTTGAAACTAATTTGCTTAGGGGGCTGAAGCCCCCCTTTATATATTTATATTGGATCGGATTATACATATATTGGAACCTTTATGGGAAACATTAAATGCCAAATAACACGAAATCAAGGGTTTAAGATTCTATGTATAGGTACCATGTGAGCTGGACTCCCCCATAAGAAGAAAAGCTCAAAGGCGGCGATCATCATAATAACTGAAAACCTATAATGTGGTTTTGGTACCCTGGTAAGGTTTCTGGAATCGATTCACTTAACTGGAAGAACCCTTTTCGAAGGTAGGTACATACCAGCTAAGATGGAAGTGACAGCTGCAAGGAAGAAAGACACGATGACAGCCGGACCCGCAGTCTCTCTGGCCACCAGACCCGGCAGCACGTATACACCTACGCCAAGTGTACATCCCACCTGCGCACATCATACTTCAATGAATAAATTACAATTTTTGTACAATTCGTCTACAAAAAGGCTTGAATAAATATATAAAATAAAGCGTACCTACCTACCGACCTATATACAATTCCTGAAAGTCATTTTCCATTAACAACCGAGATCGGCTTTGCCTATTAATCAATTAACATTTTAGTAATGCATGATGTCGAATAATTTTCTATAAATATATAATTATTTCAAAACACCTTTTAGATCTTCACAATTGCCTAATGAACTGGATGTCTTAACTTAAAGTAAAAGAAGCTTTGTACTGTGAAGATAACAAATTTATTTCCTGAAATTTTTGGCAACATGGATTTTATTTTTATGGAACTTCCTTTACCTACATAAAATTACTGATTGCCGCAAGCTAAAATGGGAATACACAACTCACCGATTTGTTTCGTAATTGCCTAATTACTGAAAAATAAATGAGGCGAAAAAGCAAAAAAATTTGTTTTAACTAAGTATAACTGAATCAACATGTTCTAGTCATGTTTGGAAATACCTACTCGTGTTTTCAAGCATTTTGTTTTGTAATTTTAACCTACGAGTAGGTAGTGAAAAAAATTAAATTTCCTTGTGGTTTGTTACACGACGTACATATCTAAAAAAGTACGAGGTTTACCCGTTTGGTTACCAGGTTTAGGCTCTTTGGAAACTCCATTGTTGGAAAATTACATCAGAAAGTGCTAATAGGACAGTGAGTCAGTTGACAAGAGGTAATTATGTTCCGATAGCCAAAAACCTAGTAGATTTATGAAAAATTATGGAAAAATTTTTAACCTTAACCCAACTGTCCCAGCTGTGGCAAAAAAATTTGGTCTTAAGTTGGTATTAAGTCTTACATACATATTACTGCAACGAGAACTAGATAACTATAGTCAATAAAACTTACCCCCAAAGCAGTAAGGTCCAAAGCAGTTAATACTTTGCCGAGTTCGGATTTTTCCTGAGCCACTTGGGACAGGTTTTTCTTTCTCCGCATTTGTTTGAAGCATTTTTTACTGAAACAGACCAGATATTGAAATACTTACTGTAGAATTGGTTTACACCATATTCACAGCCATGCGATATTAATTCTTTTCATTCTGGGACATTCCAACGGTCAACGGATGGGTACTTGAATATTGTCAACATAATGCTGAAGACAAAAATTCCCAAAGTTACAAACTGTTCATATCAACAATAAATGTTGATATGAACAGTTTGTAACTAATCATTATTATTGTTGGTGTGGGTGGTAGGAACACACCTCAATCGTATACAAGTCGGCGAGCTCATCTATATCAAATTTATTGTAAAAGTGTTGAAATGTGTGTCACAGACATGTACCTACTTACATAATGTTTGTTATCTTATTTACTTACGCACTTGCCAAACTTACATCAAAGGTTTAACTCAAAGGTTTAATTCAATTGGAAAAAGGTTCAATTCAATTAGGTAAAGGTTTAACTCAATTGGAAAATACTATATAATTATGGAGTATTTTCTAAGTATTGAATTCTCTGGAAAAAACAACAATTTTCGTAGTGAATATTGATACCTATTATTCACTTCGAAAATTGTTGTTTTTTGAACATTGTAGTGAATATAATAGGTATATTATATTATATTCACTACGAAAATTCTTGTTTTTTTTTCAGAGAATTTAATGCCTGGTACATACCTACAACTAACGTGAGATTCCAAAAAAAACACAAAAAGAAAAAAAGCTTTGAGAGCTTGGGGCAAATTTGAAGGTACCCCGTGGATTCTACAGCTAGGTGCCTACTCCAAAAGTGTTTAAATACAGCAACCATTTTCTTAGAATAAAAGTCAAAGAAATGAAGAAAAATAAAGAAAATAATGGCAGTGATACTGCTATACTCTGGGAACCTCGTAGCTAATTCACCCCTATCAATCTTCACATAGCAGGGCGAGATCATGCTCAATTTAGTAGGTACTTATCTATATGCTAGGGAACGGGCCCAATAGTTGGACACTTAAGGTGGCTTTTCCACTAAAATTCTCGCTATAAAATCAGCTTTTGATCAAATCTGTCAACTTTTTTTTTCTCTTCTTCTCAGAGTCTGTGAGAATATCATGGTATAAATGTTTTCTCGATTGGATAAGTGTGGAATTTTTAAATAATTATCAATGTCAAAACTTGGACGGTTGTTATCAAAATGACTTGTTGGACGGTTGTTCCTAATCTTGGACAGTGGTGGCCCAGTAGTTGGACACCACTTTCCTTCGGATCTTAAATTCACAAATTGTTTAATTTGAACTTCCAGAATTCCTTGTAAACTCAAGCGAGGTCCCTCCAAGGAACCTGCTTGCTATTGTTGAGTTCTCATAGAAATTGTTCATTGTTTTTTACCCCAAGGGCGAGTTTTGGTTAAGGTAATCATGAAAAAATTCTTGATTACGAAGCGTTTTCTTTTCAGTGTTTATTGGGTCGAAATTGCACACTTTTACTGGCATTTATTTATGTCAATATACAAATAATAACATTATTCAACGGAATTTATGTGCCACTCGAGACGACATCTGACCGAGCTAAAAATCCGAAAAAAATTCAAAATGCCAATAATATCAAATGGAAGTATGAGTTCGTTGGCCAGAATTTATGGAGTATTCCACGGGGTAAAATTGCGAATATTTAGAGTCAAAAATCGGTTTAAAAAAAAAAAGGCTTTTTTGAGATTCTTGCTGATAATTACCTACCATCAAAATGATTCTTTGAAATTCGCTCATCAACTCATGCTGCATGGAATGGGACTTTTTTCCTTGGTTGTTTCTTCTTTTCAATATGACTTTTCCTAATTGGTGCCATGGTGAGAGCTACAATTACAAAAAATCATGTGATGTCAGAAAGACGTGGTACCCACCTATAAAAGTTCACGGCTCTAATCTTAGTTTTAGGAACTGTTAGCGAATCTTCGAAGAAAATTAAGCTATTGCAATGGCTTCAAAAATTAAATTTGTAAATTTTTGAAATTTTCCTTCATGGAAATCCGTTTTAGACCATTCTAAAACGGTTCGTTCCCGAAATTTAACACTTTTTTATATGTGTATATATATATGCGTGTGTGTGTCATTCTAAACGATATCTGACCGAGAAATCGAGCTAAAAATCTTGAAAAATTTCAAAATGTCAATAATTATCAAAATAAAGGTTCAGTTCGTTGGCCAGAATTTTTTG
>JAEMON010000005.1:26839682-26856856 GCA_030264115.1 Lygus lineolaris
TTTTTTTTTCGCTCCGTCCTGAATCACCCTGTATATATATATACTTATAAAAAAGTGTTAAATTTCGTTAAATTTCAGGAATCGGTTTAGAATGGTCTGAAATGGATTTCCATGTAGACAATTTTTAAAAATTTGCATTATTTAAATTTTGAAGCCATTGCAATAGCTTCATTTTTTTCGAAAATTCGCTAAAATATAAGAGTCCACAAGAAGGTTCTATCTCAGCGTCCCAACTGCCCGGCCGTAGGAATTAGGGCCAGCTCTAATTCCTGCATCCAGGCAGTTGGGACGCCGGCGCCCATCAGCGGTCATCTGGGAGCAAAGGGAAAGAGGCAGAGGAAGGAGCGCAAAGCAGCAGGAAGCGCTCCCATTGGCTCTCCCCTCAGTCCTCTTCAACCTTCGGCGTCCGTGGCCCTGGACTCGGACGCCGGGACGCAAGTGTGATATGGCTTTTACAGAACACCTGGAGGGCAAAACATGGCGGGTTGAAGTTATAGATCACCAAGTAAACAAATCAACTGTTGTTACCAACAGTTATTGTTTAGCTTACAGAAAACATCCCCTTCTGTAAGCTATCCTTCTTTTTTTTTTTATCAACTCCCTTTATATGCTGAATCTTACGAAAAAAAATTCGTGGGGAGCAGCTCAGTAGTTCGTCAAAAAAGGTGGAAGGAAGTGCTTCAGAAATAATTGTGATTTTATTGGAGCAGTTTTTCAAGTTTTTATCCACCGAGTTATACCTTTTACATGAAATGTGAATTTCAACTTAGAATCTGAACTTACCTGATGAGTGCACATTCAAAATCTTGTCTCATACCCTATATAAAGATGATTTCTGTCTCTAATCCCGCTTTTCAATATTCCAGGTGAAGCCAGAATGCCCTCTATGCAAACAGAAGTTTTCCATAATATACCACACCATCAAATCGATGGGAGACTACCAAGAATATCGTATAGATACCCCCCTGGACTTGGCTAGGGCTCCTCATGGACTAGTTGCCGGTATCGATCCATTCGACCCTCACATATTCATCAACGTTGCTGTTCAAAGAGCTACACGTTTCGGATATAGGTTTGTATTTATAATTATGAAACTAGTAGGTACTTATTGTTGTCTCTATCGTGGTTATTTCATTTTTATTCATTATTTAGGAGTGATCCTTACAGAGCAGTTTGTGGAAAGATTATTTATTTCTTACCTGTATTCATTATTATAATGCATTTAAAAAACAATAGTATCAATATTATATTATCAAGTTAATCGACAACTTCAGCGCGGGAGGGAGAGATGAGTTTACTCATTTCTTATCATGAAACTCATCATTCAAAACGTGAATTTTCGTGCAAAAATCTCTGATTTGACATAGCTCTAGGCATCGTCATCTCAATCCTGACAGAAATTAAGCCAGGTTGAAGTAGAATAAAGGAGTTCTCCATTGAGATTGGAATGAAATGTAGTATTATTTTGTAAGAATACTTCATTATGTATTTCGTTATACTTCGAATATTCAATTGTGGAAGAGTCCTCACAAATATTTTTTTCATTTATCTCTTCATCTGATGGTTGTTACAGGTCAGGAAAGTCGTGAAAAGTCAGTATTTTTCGAATGGGTCAGGAAAATCATTAGCGGAGTCGGGGAATTGGAACTCGTCATCAACAAAATCTCAAATATAGGCAAATCGCTGTTTTAGCCCCCCTGGTGGATATGTACATATTGAATGGGAGAATTGAGGAGTCTTTGGACAGTATGGAGAGTAAAACATTGAAATTATTTGACATACTGCTATACTGCAGATTTATCTACGTTTCACTGTTAAAAGTCAGGATATTAAGAATTTGGATCTTGTAACAACCCTGTTCTCCTCCTTGTGTAAATGGCATATTGCATAGTGTTACCTTATTTTTGACATTTTCATGTCTTACGTAGTTCTAAAATCCAAAATCGAATTTTTAGACTCATATTAGGTAGGACAGCCAATTTCACAGCACGGATTTTCTCATTCACCTTGTATGTATGGTTTCCTATTTCCCCTGCACGCTGGCATCATTAGAACTAAAGAATTTTCGAATCCTTACATCATTTAAGAACGATTAAACATTTAATTTATGCGGCCAACCAATACCTCAAATAACGAAATTTATCTTTGTAGGACAACAATGGGGGTGAACCGAAACGGGAGAGCGCCCGTCATGTTCTGGATGCCGCCGGAAGAAGTTTCACAGCGTCGTCGGGTGCCTCAAATACTCCGCTCTTCTCCACACAGCAGCACAGCCTTTGCCGCCACCTCTGGAAGCGCCAGTCGCAGTGCCAGCACCTCTCGGCCGACTAGGACTTCGGCGACGTCTGTCGAATTCAGGAGGAACGTCTACCAGCAAAACCTCTGGGTGAGAGCTGCTGAGGGAGACCGAGTTAGGGAATCAAATCCCGAATTTTACAGGTAACTTGATCAATGTGTTTCTATATTTATTTTAGCTGGATTATTTAGATCCGTACTGTGAATCATCAGTGCAAAGTGTACCTACCTAGTAAGGTAATATGAGGAGTTTAACCCTTCAGCTATGAAAAGTACGAGTCCAGTCCGTTCCTAAAGACATTGCGCACCCACTCTTCTATTCTAATCGATACGAAGACTGTTCTGAAGAGTAACCTTCGGTTTGTGGAGTAACCTCCAATCATTTTAGTTTCCGTTCAGTTTCATAATTGTTGTGTTCTAGTTACTTTCAAATTCTTTCATACCTACGTATTCATTCATTTATTATCACACATTCATTACTATCATTCATTCGTTTATTTGGCATTCCATTTAGTTTACAATTCGTCAAACTTTGACCACTACAGTTTTTGGAATGATGTATGACAAGTAGTTTTGTCTTCGTGTTAGTTTCGGTTCTGTGTTTCCGCCACAAATACCTAGCTAATTTCTATTTGAATTTACCGAATTTAAGTCGGTAGTTTGATACCACCAATTAAGTTTGTAATGTATTAGGTAGAGAATACAAACGTGAAGCTAACAATTGGCTTTGGCAACCAACAAAGGTAGTTCTTGTAGTACTATCTACCTTCTTAGTACGGGATAGGTACGTGGCTTCACTGCTTATCTACCTTTTTGTGTTGATATGACTAGTACATTTAGCTAACTTCGATGCTATTTTATACGCTTGCCTTCGCTATAATTGGACCACCCTTATAACCAATCGAAAGATTGAATTATCTTCTTTTTATTGACCAAACGTTGAGTTTAGAGAAGAAATAAAGCATAAAAACCTGTTTGAAAAGTCGGTATTCTACCGTAGAGTCGTTTGGGAGTCTGCAAAAATGTTGGTAACTCTTCATTTGTAATGCAGACAATTCACTTTGCACTTTGCAAAGGGTAACCTTTAGGAACAGAAAGGTCGAAATGAGCGTAGAACTCTGCGATTCTACGCTTTGCATTTCAGTCTTCCTCTTCAAAACAAAACCGTTCTTTAGGAACATTTGTGTGCAAAGTGTTCTTTAGGAAGATTTGAATAGTGTAAGTCTTTAGGAATTGGCCCCTGGGGCCGAGGCCCTCATTTTCGCGCAAATGGTCAGCCGCGCGCTGGGGGAGAGTCCCGCTTTCTCGCGTTCTTACGCCATCTATCTTTAGTTGAAGTAACTAATTCTCCAAGGACTTCCTGTAGGAGTGGAGAAATATATCATCATGGAAATCTTCTCCTTTATATTGGGTATCCATCATCGTATTAGTTCTAAAGCTTCCCAATAGATACAGAATGACTGTCTTTCTGCAATTGTATCACGAAGGGTTGAAAAATGTTCGGGGTGGGGGGGAGGGGGGGGGGGTGCTGGAGGTAAATGGTCGTTCGGCTTTTGTGACTTGGGGCGCGCGAGGGTCCAGTAACGAAAAGGTTAAAGTGAAGGACGCCGCCTTCTGTTGTAATTCATTTAGTTTTTTCGAAATTTGGCCAATATTCAAAATCCATGAAATTGAACTCCATGCAAGCCTTTTTAGCATTTGCTAAAAATGTGTTGAAGATTTTAATTTGAAAGTTATCAATGTTTTTGGTGTTGTCCATACCCCTACCCACAAACGCATTCTCTATAATAATCATCTTACGTTTATCCAAGAACGATGAACATTTTTTCCCACGCATGGCTCAGCGAGAATGAATAACCATTTAGCACCCCTGGTGCTATTTCCTGTGGCTCAAACCACTCACAGATCAGAAGTTGGTATTCTAATAATTCTGTTTTGTATGAATTAAAAGAAGCACAAAATCGTTTGAATCTCTAATTATTTCAAATGAAAAAAAACGTATGTAAACTACATTGGTTCTGATCAGTGTTACGTTAAGGGGATATGGTAGTCGAGAGGGTCAAATTTATTATTATTCACATTATCATTTTCATACTATTTTTTTCTGATTCCTCAACTAATAGTGGAAAATTATACCCCCCTCCCCAATATTTATATTATTTATTACGTAAAAAAAACCATTACAAATGTGGGAATAACTTCAGCCCTAATTGAGGTACCACTTACACTAGGGTACTACAGCTGCATTTTAGTGTAGACTCGATTCCGTATATCAAAATTTGTTAATTCTATGACATGGGAAATAATGGTTTTAGGAGCAGAATTTTTCATAATTTCCCCCACCCCTCCTAATGATACCTACTAAATGCATGATTCTACACTAAAATGTAGTTCAAGTACCCAAGTTTACGTGGTTAAAATTAAATCTCTGTAGCTCAATTAGGGCCGAAGTTATTCCCACATTATTGTTGGCGAACGTGGAAAAATCATTTAGCGGGATCGGCCTTCAAAGTTTCGTCTCTGGTTTTGACAAGATTTCTGCGGTTCGCGGCAACTACCACCGGTCCCATAAACCATAAATCCGAACCATAAACCGAGCCATAAACTCGAATAATACCAGAATTTTATTTGTTATTGACTATAGGGGTATTCATGGTCCAGGATATACGACGTCGAATGGTCGAATCGTCGAATTGGGACTTACGAAGTGACCTAATGCGCATGCACCCCGGCTCCGATTCGATTTACGACGATTCGAATTTACCACGGACTGGAGGCGTCGTAAATCGGATATTCGACGTCGAATATCGGAATGCTGCAGCGATCCTAGCGGTAGCCGTACGAAGTTCTCTCCGTTATCACTCGTGTCCTACCACTCGCTATCACAATTTCATGAATTCACAATTTCATCTATACATTTCGCTTTCTGGCTTTTTCTAGGCATGATTATAAATTACGATACGTACAAACAAGCAAACTGACAATATAGACAAACGACTATTGATAACAGGTTAGGTGATAACACTGATATCCTGATATGGCCTTCGCCAAATGCCGCAAGGAGCGCTACACGCACTTCGATTTTCGACCATTCGACAGGGAAAAATGTAGGAGCCTCATGATCCCTCGAGTTTCGAAAATCGAACATCAGATTCGATATTCGACGATCGAATCAGACCATGAAAATCCCTTATGAATATTATCACTAATACAAAATATATATGTTATATGTTAATTTGAAATTGTATGTGGGTTGATTGTACACAAAAATAATTTGGTCATTCCAATCGCTGTTGCAGAGAAAACCCGGCACAAACCCATAGGCTTGTTCCATGGCTTACTCGAGAACTGTCTGTTTTGTTGGATGTCACAACAACCCCTTACTACCACGAGCACGCGTGCCGAGAGATTCTTGGTTGGATCACAATGTATCCCATTAACAGCTAGTGAGTACTTACAGCAATTTGCCTATTCTTAGCCGACCGTTCCGTTTTGCAGACCTTCCGTTCCAAACAAACTGTCATGGAGTTTTTTGTGAAGTCTGAGGCTGTAGTAGATATCACGAAACCGCTTTGTTGGTTGTCGAATCGGTCTTCCTTAGTGACAGTGATTGAATCAACATGCTTTTAGATGGGAAAATCTAGTCACATCTCATAATTTTTGTCTTGCGAGCAAATTCGGATGTGGTGAAATCCAACAAGTTCCAAGATCCTTTGACAAAATCAAAAATCCAAGATCGTTTGTGACAATGATAGCTACCTACCAGTACGATTTAGACTGTTCAAAATTTATTGATAACTTCTTATTGATGGACCTATGTATTCAAATGTTGATAATTATTATCTCCTCTCCTTCATTATCTCTCTCTATCTTATTATTTCCAATCTGGTCAGTGCATTGCCGAGCAGAATTGTTTACAATTATTACTGGCTACAGGCATAGAAGTTGGCATTATCTTTTAGTTTATTGACACATTTCTTGTCGACGGTCTATGAAAAAATTTGCAAACCTTCAAACATAAGTTTTGACAGGAAGGTGTGCCATTTGGCCATCTTGCGGTTCTGCTTTAGTATTGTATCATATTATCTCGGCACAACTAGACTAAAAAATGCGTGCTCGATTACAAAGTTTCATTATTGAAAATAATGAACCAAACAATTGGGAGAAAGGGTTTTCGATAAACTCTCCTCAGTAGACTATTGCAGCCTGGGGGCATTCCACAATAGATCTTTTAGGTCGCTATGGAAGGGGGCTGGAAAACAGTACCCACAAAGTACTCCTACCCTTTAACAAAATCATAGAAAGAACGGCTTACTATTCCTGTACAAATGCAGATGCTGAACGTTAGGGAAAACGCTTGAAGTGCTATAAATTATTTTTTGCTTGGAATCTCCCCCTCAGCCCTAAAACTAGTGCCAACCTAACTGAAATTCCTGTACAAGCTCTAAAGGCCTGTTCACACCCTCGTCACATACATCGCGTTATCTGGGCGCGTGACCTAGTATTGTGAGTGATCTACAACAGGCGGTTCGCAATTATTACTTCTGATGAGGAAGAAGCTCTACTTCTTCTAGCGTTATAGAAGACAGGAATAGACGGTAAAAAATCAATCAATCAATAAAAAGAGAGAAGAGCTTGGGGAATACCACCATCTATGTCGGGATCAGCGCTCACATAAGATCGTTTTGTGAAATATTTCCGCATGTTGAGACAAAGTTTCGAGGACCTACATGACCTACTACAGGGGAATATCCAGAAGATCACCACAAACTGGAGGAGACCTGTTGAAACGAGGGAAAGACTATAAATCATGTGAAGTATCGTATAAGTAAACGAACCTCCGCACTTCTTGAATCAGAGCCTCCATTCCCTCACTCATCTCGAAATAAAATGAAAAAGATCCGAGGAGAACGCGGTGTTATGAGTGACGTTGCGCTACTGAAAGTAAAAAACGCGTTACTGAAAGTCTTAACGCCGTGTGTGTGGCGGGGATACAACCGTATTGCCTAATGTAAACCTCCCCGTAAAATCGCCGATTCAGGCAGGCGAAAGTTCTAGAAGAAAACTCCAACACTTTAATAACACATATAAAACTCATTTCAAATATGACCTCTGTCAAGATGACGTCCAACAAATGCGCATAAAGTTGAAAGTACTTTAATACCGCCAAAACTTACAAAATATTCCCTACACTGGGGTGACTGTGGCTACCAGTCGGTATAAGGGGCGGAGATTGTGGAATAACTTTCGCTTTCGCCCATGTATAAACTAATTCCACTCACACTGTAATTTTTTTGCAATCCAAATATTGCCTCATCTAGACTTCATGTTTTATGTACAACTCTCCTTTGTTTAATTGCTTGTCTGTTTCAATAACTTCTTTGATTTGCAGTGACTTCAAGAGGTTGGTTCAGACATATTTTGGAGGGAAGACTGATCATTTCGTGCACGAGTTCTACCATTTCGCTATTTCCCCATTCGATTTGCCAGCGTATGACAATCATTCCCGGTACACGACTTCTAACGCTGAATTGGAAACGGTGACGCCAACCGACGAACTTATTCTTGAAAATCTCGCTAATGATTCAAATTTTGATGTAAGTTAACTCAGTGTAATCTGTGCATCCAAATCTTGAATCCCGAATGTGAAATGCGCATTACCTACCTAAGTACAGTTTTTGATAATCACCTTCAAAGTTGAAAGTGGTAGAATTAGTCTGCTACATAGTAGGTAGTTTATAGATTATTATAGTCGGGATAAAGACTTCCTCATTTACATCCTTTATTCTTTAGTAAGTTTCAGGTCTAGCTTGACTCATCTTCAGGTAAAACCACTCTGGTTGTGTGGTTTTTGGACTGCTCTTATGTTCACCTGAAGATAGGTAAAAAAAAACGTTATAAAGAATGTAAGTGAGGAAGTCTTTATCTCTGGCGGAATCCCGACAATAATCATCTATTATCACCTTTAAAGTACTTGCAGTTGGTAGAAATTCATTACATACTCAGCTTGGGGCGGGTTAAAAAAAAAAAATTGTAACCCCAAGGTTGAAATTTACCTTGAGGTTTCCCAACCATGGTAACAAAAGTTGCGTTCGGAAAAAGTAAGTAATCGATTTATTTTGAGGTACATCAAAAAGTTTACCATGGGTACGAAACCCTGAGGACCCCTAGAGGGTTACGTGAAGTTTACCATGGTAAACTCTCAGAGCTCGATTAGTATTGGCCGAGCAGGCAGGTCACAACTTTCAACTAGGAACAGAAAAACAATGGCTGACTACTTCTCAACCAAGTTTCAATTTTTTCGATTCATAATTACTTACCTAACTGCATAATGTTTTGATTGCCCCCTTATTATCAGAGACTAGTTAATGAACTCGGTATAATATCAAACGCAACATTGATTTAGGAAAGGAACAGAAATAATCAGACAAAGGAAACTTTCAAGTTGCTGACTTTATTGCAAACAGAATCTAGTAATCAAGTACCTAATCTTATGAATCACTTAGGTATCATTCAAATCATAAAGGCTTTCTTATTATTCGTTCAGCTATGAGGATGCCCAAATTGAAAAAAATAAATTGAAAAAGTTGGACAAACGAAATCGGATAGGTACCTACCTATGACAGTTCCTCTGTTGTCTTATCATCACACATCATAGCAGTTCTTGCACAGTTTGTGAATTTCACGAATGTAGCTACATTATTCGCCGGCTCCGTAACTAGTTTGTCACGATTCGTGATATAGGTAGGTAAAAATCACATGAAATTGGCAAAAATAGGTTCGAACAGACATCGTGAAATAGGTACCCATAATCAACTTACAATAAATCTAGGACAAAATCAGCCAACTCCAAATCATATAGCAAGAAATAAATTTTTGCTATTTGCCATGTTTGAAATTTCAAGATAGGTGGTGTGGAATACTCATTACCTCATCTGCCGAAGCATTGCATCTTTTTAAACTTTTAAATGTTGAATTATTATTATCGATTTCATCATTTCCAGCCTGTACAATTCAGGAGGCCTGATGTTCACAATTTGTTCGGGTACGGCTTCCCAGTGCCTCGGCGGCCTTTTGGTACCCTGACTTTGGTACCCCCTGCTCCCAGAGGACCCCCTGATGTCATTGTCGTATCATCCGACGAGGAACCCCCTGCTCCAGAAAGCGACAACTCTGACTCCGAGGTCATGATCATTGGTTCGCTCCCACCCATGCATCTTCGAGTCCCAGAAGTAAGAAAACGCCTGGCTTTGATATTTAACTCGTGTTTGTTATAGTACATTATGAAGTTATTCTCTTGCCCATTAGGTTAGGAAATGTAAACTCTCTGAACACCGAATCACAAAAAAAAGCATGAAAGTAGGTTTTTAGGCTATTTCACCTCTTAGCGAATATATCAAAAGGAGGAGTCTTGTGAGTATAGTTTGTTATAACACGATAAAATAATTTGCCTCTTTTCCATTCTCCTGAAATTGTTTCCCTGTAAAAAGTGAGGAAATATTGGGATTTTTGTCAGGAAATTCAACCCTTTGCATGACACGTGAAATTTTCCAGTGTCTGGTGACACGTGGGCTCTTTTTGCCTACCACCCTAATTGATGCAAAATATGTTATTCTGCATATTATCCAGAATGTAACTTTTTTAAATGTACCTATAACTGTAAATGTAAGGGTACTAGAAAACATTTCAACAGTGTTTCTTTCAACCAATATAACCAATTTCAACATAATTATTAGAAAACAATTTTTGAAAACAGTTTTTGTTGATTTTGTTACATTTCCTTTGAAAGTTATAAATATATACAAGTTGTAAAATTGAATTTTTGAAATGTATTTTTTCTTTTAATAAATGAAACAAAAGTTTTATTTCTTCGAATAAAAAAGCAGCCTTATTTTTTCACTTATTTCTACATTGAGTAGGTCTACAAAATGACAAAAAAATCTATAGAATAGATCTACAAACCTTGTCTACAAAATACTTCTTGAAATGTCGACAAAATGAACGTAGTTCTGTTATACAATATAATTTTTTCAGTCTTCCAGAATAAGAAAAGTCAAACTAGAACCACACCAATCACCCAACAGCTAACTGAAAGGAATTTACAGAGGTGCTCAGGGCTCTCATGAGCCCCAGTGTTGCCAACGCAACCCCTTCAATTCCCCTCATGGGTCAAAAAAGCCTACATGTCATGCAAAGGGTTAAGCATTTGAATCTTGTAACAACTCTGTGCCTCCCTCACCATTCCCTTTCTCATGTTGTACTGATATTTTTTGAGGTTATCACGTTGGATGACAGTGGTGATGACAGTGATGTCATAGAAATAAAGCCTGCAACGCCTCCTCTCATCGAGATAGCTGATGGGTCAGATTCTCAATCACATTCTCCCTCCCTTCCTTCAACGTCTAATGGTGAGTAACAGAAAAGGTTTCAATATTTCCCCGGACGTTTCCGATTTTTTCCTGGCATTAAGGCCATATCATACGAGCGGGTTTTTCAGCTTTTACTGAGCTTTTTTTTCTGGCTGGATGTTGAAGAAGAACACGTGCTGAAATCTTCAAATCCAGCGCATTCTGGTAGCAAGCAGTTTTATAAGTACCTTAGTACGGGAACTCTATCGTCACTACAAGTTTGGAGTGTCAGGTTTTTTCAAAACCTCAGCTGTGTCCAAAACTCGAGTTGCGCCTAACACACACTACAGTAGGTATCTGCCTAAGGAGCTTCTGTTTACACAACCTGGCACAAGAAAAATTCAGTTATCTGTAGATTTCTACGAGTAAGATTTCCTACTCTGCATTATTGTTCAACTATTCAAGAGATCTTTTGCATTGTTACCAGTCTTGAAAAAATTGGATATCTCGGAGTCAACCTTATACTATCAGACGTAGTACATCTATTACCAACTATTTGAAGGTCAGGGAAGCACTTGAGCAGGAATAAGACCTCTTTTGAATTTAAATGAAGACTCACAACTTTGAAACTGGAAATCTAGTTTAATCAAAGCAAAAACCTACAAACAAGCACCGACTTCCGATCCTAGAATGATGTCAATTCACAATTGTCAATTTTGCATGAGTGTTCGTCGTTCTTTTGTTTCCAGTAAATAACCAGCTGATTTTGAGACAGTAGAATAATCTGTTCGATTAATGAGTTGCTAATGCCCGAATGTCCTTTCCCAACAGATAGGTATATATATTTTTTAATGGATATTTTATCATTTAATAATGATTAACAGGACGGTTTAATTTCTTGCCGTCACGACATAAAAAAGCATTACGGAGAAAATATCGCACCTTCGTGTGATAGGGAAACCAGGTGGTTGTGTTTGTTTGTATTTGATGTTAAGATGAAATTTTCGTTGATACGCTTTGGAGTTGAGTGGAGTAAAATTAATCATTACCTGTTAAATGATCTGACTGTAGAACTGCTGAGACCTGAAGAAAACCTTACGAGGGTGGTGGAAAAGTTGACCTTGGGAAAAAGCTGAAAGAGTGCCCTTCTTCCTCTTCAACTTCCAGCTGGAAAAAAGCTCAGAACCGAAAAAAATTCTTGTGTGAGACCATAGTCTTACTAGGACTTTGAAACACTTTATAATTACTGGGATTCTTTTGGCTATGAACTTGGTGATCCTATTCATGCTCAAATATTATCCGTTCTCAATTTGCACTCTATTAGTTATAACAAGGGATGGGATTTTCCTGTAATAACATATTCTTTTCCTGAAGGAGTTTTCAAAAGATCCGGATAACGGATAAAGGTTTATCCGTTTCTCACAAAGCAGGTTTCAAAAATTCATATTTTATTTTGCATATTAATGCATATTTTAGGGTTTGTTGCATATTCTGGACTTTGGTGCATATAAATGCATTTTATCAGGATTTATGCCCCAAAACTTGGTACGTAAATAAAGAAAACATTTAAAAAAAGAGAAGTTGAGAGATGTTTCTCAACATTCAAAAAATCCTGGAAGAAGATCGTCGACGCCTTACTCCCGAGAATCTGGAGGTGGTCGTTGTCACCATTTTTTTTCATTCAGTGGCCGAAGAGTCGTCAATTGATTAAAACAATTTGTGAAGATTTTTTTGTAAAGCGTCTAGTAAATTTACAGCAGTACAGGAATTTTTCCGCCGATTTTTTTTTTTAGTAATTCATTCGTGATTTCTGAGGTTCCTTTTTGTATCGTCTTGTAATTCTTTCGTGATTTTTGAGATTACTTTAAGTATTTAACTACCGTCGTCTTTGTATTCATGGAGAAATCGTTTCGATGGACGTCCACTCAGTCAATTTGGTATTGTTTTACTATTTTGCTGTTAAAAGTATAAATTAATATATTTTTTACATTGTGTTTCACGAAAAGTTTGAAAATTTCATACCTACGCATTTGCCCTTACCACTATATTTTAATAATGGCATATTTTGCGGTTTTAATTGCATATTTAGAGTTTTAGCAACATATTTTACCCATCCCTGGTTATAACAAACTATGAATTTACAATTCATTCATTATTCACGTGAATGACCAGCTTATCGTTGTCTTCATCATTTCGATTCGAGCAAATAAAACTTGTGAAATCTTTACAGGTATTGCCGGAACATCCAGTTCACAACCTGATGCTCCGATGAATCACAAACGCACTGCCAGGTGGGTGTCTCTAGACCCGTCAAGAACATTATCTTCCCAACAGGGTTAATGCCACTGGGTTCCAGAACTGAAGATTGTTTGTCTGTTATAGATTCTTTAGGCCTTCGTACCGAGAGTACAGCTCAAGCTCAGAGGAGGATTTCGTTTCAAAAAAGAAATCACCCAAGAAGAAGATTTCCGAAAAGAAGGTAAAATGAACTTATTTCCCATTTTAGCGCATTTATAAGGTATCAGCTGGTAGGTTAACCCGTGCCTTTCACACATGATAGCTTGTTGGTCTTTTGGTTTCGATCCGTTTGAAATTTCAAGTGGCCTACCATTGACAAGGTTATTGTCATTTAGGGAGTAGAAGCGGATACCTCTGGAGCCATGAAAATTTATTATAATGATATTCTTTCTGTATTTTTGAAAGAGTATTGATTTATGTTCTCTGCCTACTCAATATAGTATAGAGAATTGCATTAGCATTCGATCACCCCAATGGAGTCAACAAAAGTGTGTCATACAAATTGGACTTATTTACATGTTTTCTTTTAGTCAGGTTGGACAAGAGAGACCAAAAGTAATGGATAACAAATTATGTGCTAAACGTACTGGGGACACATTTAGCCTTAGGGCGCTTACAGGCTGGAGCTGTGATGAACGCAAGAGAAGAGAGCAGAGGGTTGGCCAATTCAGAGTGGAGCGAGAGCCCGTGCAGTTTAAATCCTTCTAGACGATGGATGATTATTATTTCTTTGCGGAAAACCCTTCATCGAGAATGTGGTATTTACTTAGGGGCGAAAAGTAGAAGGGATTCACGTAATTGATCAATGGCGACTTGTACACAGGGAATTTCATCATTGTACGATGAACTTCGAGAATTCCGACAGGTTTTATGGATATTACGACATTCAACTACTTGCTAGATAAAGTACAGCACGAATTGCTGAAGAGGTGGTCAAATTGCATTTTAAACCCAATTTTGCCTGTTGGGATCAGCGATAAGAGCGACAAAAACAAACTGGTTTGATTTCTTCGCTCACATCTTTGCTCGACCTTGAGGCGCTATGCTTACCTGCGTTTGTTTCCTTCGCTCTCTTCCCTTGCTCTTAGCGCAGCACCAGTCTGTGAGCACCCTTATTCAGCAGGTAGATTCAACTACGACATAACATCTACATCCCATGATGTGACGATTTCCTCGTACACCACACGCTTTACTGAGCATACATTTAGTTTTCTTTGAAGTTTCTCAACAAATCACTACATGCATATTTATATATAATCGTTTTATCGTTTTCTAGAGACCCTCTCGTTCTTCATCAAAACGTTTCAAGTCATCGAAGTACGTGGATCCTTCGAGCAGTGACTCTGAAGGCTCAGACGAATTGGAGAAAGAGGAGAGTGGGAATGATCAAAGGGCTTCACGTAGAAAACGACAGCGTTCCTCAGATGATGACAGCCGGCCCGAGTCATCTAGAGATCGGTCAAACGACCTCTATAAGCTTGAGACTAGACGAAGAAGTTCCATGGAAACCAAATCTTCAAAGAAAACCGCATCGTCTTCTTCAGGGCCCTCCTGTCCCAAGTGTCTTACTCCAAACATGATTCAAGTACCGGTGAAGAAACGAAGCCTTTCTATATCATCCGACAGTAGCGGAGGTCGTTACAGCAGGCCAAAACAAAGAAACAAAAGGTTTGTCTATGGTAATGAAGAATCACGCTCTTCCACTATGTCCCTTGATGTTGAGACTGATTTCAATCCCTCGCAAGAATCTACGCCGAGCCTTGCGCCAAATCCTAAAGCTATGTCGAAGAAAGCAATAATCCTCAATAAAAGAAAGTCGGAGATGTCGTTTGATCAACTTGAGGCTGGGCCATCGAAACCTTCGAGCGGCAGTGATGCAAGAAAGGTAAAGCAGCAGTTGCTCTCTTCAGATACAGATCAGAATGACTCAATGGACAATAAGGAGAGTATTGGTCCTTATGAATGTCCAAGAATGTCGGATAGTCCCAGCATTAGTTATAGTAAAATGAGACCGGAAAAGGACCTAGCCAGACAGTTGCCTGGGATGTCTGTTTATTCCTCGGATACTAGCAGTAGCATTCTCTCTATGGGTCAGGAATATATGCCTGGATTAGATGCTGGGGGAAGCAATGGTCATAGTTCCTCTAATCTATTACCTCAAAGCCATAATGGTAGCCACGGTGAGCTGAGTGGTGGCAACCACCGATCTGACTGGGATCAAATCGACGTCCCCGCGCGACCTCCCAGCATTTGTTCGACGTCGTCGTCGTCTTCTTCTTCTTCTTCCGATTCTGTTAGTTCATCCCACAGCATCCTCAACGTCACATCCGTCGATCCTCCGCCTCTGGACCAGACTGATGACTCCTACCCTGATCTGACGCTCAACCCAGCTGCGTCCGTCCTAAGTGAAGGTGAAGACCTTTCGGCTGTTGCCTCCTCCCCTCCGAACCTAAGACGTTTCGACGACGCTAGTTCTCCCTTCATCAGCCTCAACCACTCTCCCCTCCAGTCGGATAGTTCCTCGCCCGCTTCTCCTTCACACACCTCCGTCACTTCCCCTCCGAGACTGAAAAGCATCGTCCTGCGAGTTCCCAGCCCTACGCGTCGTCCACGCCGTCATTACCCTTCCACCTCCTCAAGCTCTAATGAAGACGATGACTGTGAACAAAGATAATTTTACACATCGAAATCGTGTACTGTATGTCTTCAAACCAGCATGTAGGTTAATAACTAAAAATCGTGTACAGTCTACATTTACAATATAAATATCGTATCTTGAATTTCTCCTAGTAATTTATTGTATTCATAATTATTAGTGGAAATAATTTTTATATTTTGTTCTATTATACTTAATTATTGATTAATATTTATTGTGAAATACGTTTATGGGACATGAGCCTCATCAGGCAACAACGCCAGTCATGATCCGGCTCCCGTAAGTTTTCTCTTTACCATTTAGGCTTCTATCAAAGTAATATTGGGATTCCCATCATCTCTCCCTAACTGTCAGTGTTGAATTGTATACCATTTCAATTTCCAATCATTTGCTTTGATTGTTTCCTGCGTTGGTGACCAGAGACTAGTAGTGTTATTTCTAGACGTCACTTCCTGTAGTTAATTTTTGTGACATTGTAATTTATTTGTTACCTTTTAATTTGTCCTTCTTGTCGTTGCATAAAATTTGGCGCTGGAATACTATGAGTAAAAAATCTTCTTATCTGCCAATTATTCAGTCCAAAACTGAAAAGGATTTCGTTTTTCTATCTTCAAGAGAAGAAACCTGTATCTAACCTATGTAAATAACCAACTGCGTTTCTGAAACTGTTGTAAAATGTATTTCCTGTTCATCCAATGCGAACAAATAAAAATTGAATTAGTGCTTAAGATGAGTAGGACCTATCTTGTTTAATTGGTAACTATCACAAGAAACTTGATGTATCTTCGATACCTACTTAATTTGTCTCAGTACTCTGTGGTGGGGTGTGAATAAAGAGGTAAAGCTACTGTTCTCCACCCCTTGATTTCCTCTATTTCAAACTACTTAACGTCCGAAAATAAGGTCTATCGAGGTATGTGAACTGTGAGTACTTTATACATCACTTCATTCTCATTGTTGTATTGTAAATTAATTATATCATGTGTAAATCGTTACGTAATAAAATTTTATAAAACCTAAAGTACCCCCTAATATTATTATTCACCTAGTAACACAACTCCATTACTGGATAGTTAGAACTTAGTTGAGGCAACTCTCGATTCCCAAATGGGGAATTATCATCAATTTTTTTTCCCCGAGAGATAATGACTCAAAAGAAACAATAATGAAGTCGTTAGGCAAAAATAGTGTATCTGTAATTTTTGAAAATGTATTGTAATATGGCGGGAAAGTGACGTTGAAAAAAGGGCGTCGTCTGTTGTTGGCCAATTCCGTCCAAGATGCCAACTGAACAAAACGAAACAAAGCCCATCACTGTTTCGGCCCCTGATTAGTGACAATAGAATTTACATAATTAGTACATTGCTATTATTAATTAATAATGATTAATTATTTATATTTTCACTGCTCTCAGAGCATTCTTTTTCGGTTTAGTGTGACGTAGGAAATGATTTCTCAAGAGCCTTTGGAATTCCGCCTGTTATTCAAACAGCTGCGATTTTATTCCAAGTTTTCTTCACACCCGACGGATAAACTACTTGTTGGTTTATTATTTTCAATAATGAACCTTTGGAATC
>JAEMON010000005.1:26864918-26913340 GCA_030264115.1 Lygus lineolaris
CTGACTTTTCCAGGTTTTCCAGACCGCAAAAGTAATTTTCCCCTGACCTTTTCCTCTGCGTTTCAAAAGCCCCACAAAACTAGTGAGCCCGTACAATCCTTGAAAATTTCACTGAAATAGGTGGAATAGTTCAGGAGTTATGGCTATGAAGACACATTTTAAGTTTGAGCATGCGCAGTAAGTATTAATACACGTGACAAAATTAATAGGTAATTGTCTCGGAGTCAGCCCCCAACTATACTCCGAATTTGAGCAAGATCAGCCCATTAGGAACTGAGGAATTGTAGTTTCAGGTATATCACGTTTGCGCATGCATACACGCTACTAGAGGTCCGACGACGATGAAATCAATAGGGGATCGTCATGGGGCTAACCCGCACAATCTAAGAAAATTCCATTAAAATCAGAACATAGCTTCATATAGTTTTGCTTGGCACTAGGAATTGACCACAGACTGACAAGGAACTAAAATATAAAGCTTTACTATACGTACATTGACAACAATGGGGCAACTGAGTATGGGACTAAGGAACTAAAATTGTTCAGAACGGTCTGAGACCTAAAAAGTTCCATTCATACATCATGAGTTGATGAGCGAATTTTCAAAGAATTATTTTAACCGATTTTGTGGGTTATGTTCCTATGTTTAGGATGGTAATTTACACCAAAAACCTCAACTTTTTTTACCCTTAATTTTCGCAATTTGAACCCTTGGAGTACTCCAAAAGTTCTAGCCAAACTCATCCTTTCTCTAGATATTAGTGACATTTTAGATTTTTTAGATCGATTCTAGAGTCAGATATTGTCTGTAGTGAGGAAGCAATTTGATTTTGTATTGAAAAATGCCTGAAACAGACTTGCAACTTATACATTACAGAAATGCAGATGATCTTGATCAATTCTGTAGTGTAGATGAAAGGGACAAAAAATGTTAAAACGCATTTATTAAAATTTAGAAGCCTTGTATCTAGGTATTTGAAACATTAGCCTCACCAAAAACTAATAAATACTTGTAGCCCGTATTTTGCGTAAAATTCCAGAAGATTTTCAGTTTTTCCCTGACTTTTCCAGGTTTTCCCTGACTTTTCCTGGTTTTCAAGGTTTTCCAGACCCGTAGCAACCCTGCTGTTTCCCTGGTTGGAATAGTTTACTGTTATAGTTTATGCCACGGTTCAACATACGTGTGCAGTACTACTATAATCATTCAAGACCAAGTTACGACTATTACAAGTTACATAGGTACCTGTTTGGGAGACTCATCATCGCTGATCCTTTTCCCGTCAAAAAGAAATCTCAGAGAACCCACAGGTATATCCTACAACACAAGGTATCAATACCGAAATATTAGACATCAGCAGCTAAGAAGAAAGCATTTTTAATTGAGTTTATTGACCAACACCATTGACGCATGGGTACATATTTGTAAGTAGGTGCAAGACCTACCATTCGTTGACTGTAGGACTTCTTCAGTTTTCCCATCTGAGTCGTCATTTTGACCTTGAAGTGGATTTCATTGGCATCCTATAACCAACAAATTACATTCACGTGATAGGAATGTATATTTTCAGGTAGGTACCTATAATGTAAGATGTACAACGAAGAGACTTACATTGCCAACAACTTTGAGTTTGATGTAATCAGAATCGTCCTTGGACTTATCATTATTAGTCGATTCTTGGTTCTGAAAAAAAAACCGTGAAATTAGATCAATTCTCTCGCTCTTTGTAAGAGCCCTTTTAGAGGGTTTCTTGCATAGGTCAGGGGGGGGGGGGGGGGGGGGGGGGGGGGGGGGGGGGGGGGGGTGTTCTGTAAGCGAAACAACTGTTGGTAACAACAATTTAGTTCGTAACTTGGTGATAAACGCAAGAGAGGTGTTCTGTAAAAGAAACATCGACAAAAGCTGTGGACAAGCTTGTGACCACCTCGGGAGGTGGCAAAACCGCATGGCGCCAGAATGGGCTGCATCTAAAGATTTCAGCACGTTCTTCAACTTCCAGTCCGAAAAAAGCTGAAAACCGCTCATGTGATAGGTATGGCCTTAACGCGAGGGGTTCACGGTCGATCGTGAATTTAATTCCAACTCTGTCGTATAGGTATGACGAGCCTGCAATATGATTGGATGTTGGAAAAAGGGTGAAAACTGGCAGCCAACTGGTTGGAATGTTTAAATATTAAACGCTAATGCAGCTGGGCCATCAAGATTTTTGGACCAATCCTTTAAAACAGATTTGTTCAAGGTAGGTACTGTGGTGATATGATTATCTGGGGGGCATAGTTGTTTTCCGAAAGCTTTTGTGGTCCCTCAGTGGGGTGATTGATGAGTGGGCTCTTTGTTTCTGGAGAACGTATGCTCCTGGGCAGGACTTTTGTAGGCTAGTTTCAAGTTTATTTTCCCCTGGTGGTCGTTTGTCTCCGTCCTTCTCTAATTTAATGAACGGAAATGCCTTTGTGTTGAACCTGATCCCTGATAATGTGAAGGTTCAGTGATTTTCGTAGTGATGCTGCCAACTGGGTTGGAGGAGTTCCCCATTTTAAGAGGCACTGCCGCGATTAGCGGCCTTCATCCTACCAGGGAATTGCAGTGCCAAAGTCAGTCCTGGTTACCACGTGTGATTTGTGTGCACAGGTTTAGCATACCTACCTCTAGGGCGTTCAATTCTGGACGTTTCCATCAGTGCTCCATCAGGGGAAATTTTGAGTGGCGCCTATCTCTCTCCTGCCCAGCCTACTCGTCGCCGCGTTCGGGTATCCTATTTATAAGATTCCACCCATTGTCCATACCCACCGCTAAAGTTCAGTCTACTCCTGTGCCATTTCTGGGTTACTATTCTAGTGCTATGTTTATCTAGAAATATGTAAAGCGTACCACCTAGTTATAATACGGTACCAACAAAGCTAGGTAGGTAGTGGTACTAAGTTGAGCAGTAATGTTAATGTGTGAGTTGGATGATTATATTGTTGTCACTTCAAGGATATCCTCTAATTGTTTCTTTAATTTGATCTCCTGTTCCCACCAGCGAACCTTGTGTGTCCGACATAGGTAGATAAGACATAGGTACCCATAAACAAATCACCACAGTACGATTACAATTTTTGAAGGGCACTAATCTACCTAGATCTTAGTGTAGGTTGGTGGTACTAGGTATGCCATCTCCCAGGGGAGGTCGCTAACTCAGCTCTTGCAGTTTTCACCACTCCACCAAATCAAGTAAGGAGGTAAGTTTTTTATCCGCTGTTAATCAAATTCTTAGAAGTAAAAAGCACCAATAATTTACCTCTCCCTCGTTCGGATCTTTCTCGTTGTCGCCACTCATGTTGAGTCTTTAAAATGGTAACACAAATTTTCCCGTATCAGCCACACACAAAGAAGTACATCAGTGATTTGAAATCGAGCGGCGCTTGCCCAACGGATAAAACCAATAGGTAGGTAAAACAGCAACTTATTTCGAAAACTCGGAAGACCCAAGAGCGGCGAACTAGGTAGGAATACCTAGGTATGAATACCGGGAAAATTTAGACTGAACTGAAGTGACAGCCACTACCAGGAAACGAGGAATACGAATAAACACAAAAAAGTCCAAAAACAAAAACGAACGCTAGCGTCGCACGACAAGACAACGTTCAACATAAAAGTGAAGAAAAATATGGACGATTTGGTGTCGACTCTCGTTCGACTTGACGTAATTGGTGATTTGGTGCAACTTTCCAACTTTGGTGTTTCTCGCGTTTGGTGATCAGCAGTGTTGTTTTATTGACATTTTCTCAATGGTTTCATGGTGGCATCCAGAAATATTCATCGACTATTTATAGTTTCATTTGATATTTTTCAATTTTTACAATTTAACATTCGAGCAACTAATTGATTAAATACTTTACCCAAAGTGTAAGGTAAGACGTAAAGATGATGTAAGGCATGTAACTAAAGACACCTACTTCCATGGTCAAGCGTTAAGCCTTAAAATTTCAGGTGCCAGCTCAAATGACGACCGTCAGGAGTGGGGGGCGCCCAAGACAAGCCCCTCTCACACACAGTAACAGAGACAAACTTACCTCTCCCGAGGAAGATGGAAACGACCAGCAGACGCCAGTGGTTTTGTGGTCGAAAGTCTCTTGCTCCGCTGGTTTAGCCTACGTTCCGTTGCAGGCTTAGTGACTCTTTCGGTATGGCATGGCAGTCACACTGACCCTACTGTACCTATCATTTTTTTGAAGTTATACTTTTTCGCGCCCGTTAGACACATTGGGATGGGATGTCGAGAAACCGCGTCACGCTCAAAAGGAAGAACACATTTTTAAGAACAATCGACGATCAGCACACGGCCACCTGTTGCTCGCCAGTTGCCCCTGCGTTGCTCGGGAGGCGGTGCCGCGAGGGTCGAGCCGCCAGTTGACGAGCCACGAAGTGAAGTGGCCGGTCCGGCGGGTCATGTCCCTTCCCGTCGAGCTCCCGCCAGAGATCATCCCTCTACCTCCGCAATACAGATTCAGAGACCTCATCCTGGGCGACTACGCATTCACCGTGATGTTTGTGTGCGTGAGTGGGTGTATAAGAATGGCCAAAGAAGTATAACTTCTACCGTCTGGTCCGACACAGACCCAGTTTTAATTTTTTTAATATGAAAAAGTCCCCAATATTCAAATACTTAAATCGAAAAACTACTTGCGTGCTTGAAGCGAAACAAAAATACAGGGGAGGTAACTGTTGAAAAGTCTGAATTATTGAAAAATGTCGAAACGGAAACAAAATTCCTACAGACCATTTTGTTAAGATTGACAACCAAAACTCGAACGGCGCCGTTTGTTCTCCTTGGTAGGCAATCCCGCCTCAGGGAGTTTACACATGCTGGTGTAGGGAAAACATATTTTTGTGTGTCGATTTCCCCCAATTTACAGACTTTTTTCAACATTAACCTACACTGTATTGTTTATCCCCTCAAGACCCTCTACATGACTGCCAATCTCAACAAAATTGTCTGCAGGTATTTTATTTTCAGGTTGAAACTTTTTGACATACCTACTGACTTTCAAACAGTTTCCTGACCTGTCTTTTTGTTTGGCTTCAACATTGGAAGTAGTCTCTCGATTTATTTGAATATACGGACCCTTTTTCATCAATATCAAACCTGCCAGGCTGGACAAAAAGAGTCGCTGCGCCTTTAACAGAACGGTAAACTAAACCAGTGGAGCGCAAGGCTCTAGGACACAAAGCTGCTGGGGTGAGGTCGCTTCCATTTCATTCCAACTTCCTTGACCGGGACAGCGCGAAGTTCCTACTCCCGAATCCTACTTCCATGGGCCAATTGGAATCATGGAAATTGCCAGAATGGAAGCGCTCTCCCTTGTCAAAGCCATGGAATTAAGTATCTTCCATGCTTACCAGAGACTTTTCCATTCTTTCCAACCTTCATGCTGCAAACACCAACAATGACCTTCCACAACTTCCTCACGGCCGCAGAAAATGAAGTAGAAAGAGGAAGAAGATAACACTGCAACTTCAAAGAAGTGTTCAGTTCAGTGTTAAGATTAAACGAATTTTTAAAAAGTTGGTTTCTCTTGTTGAGGAAATGACTCGAAGTAATGTTTAACGTGTTAATTATTACTGTCAGGATTGTGGATTCCAGTTATCTTAATCCGAGAGAAGGTCGTAGTAAAGATGAAGAGTTAACGACAGTGCTACGGTAAATGATGGGCGTGTAACTTGTAAGATCCTACTATGTCCTTGGGGCCTGCAGTAGAACGCGGCGCCCTTCCCAATCACGGAAATTATCATATTATATACCTCCTTTCCTCGTCTGGAAGTGATTATTGTGCGCATAGAGTATTCTCGCCATCGCCTGAGTCCAGGGATCCTCCGCAAGTCCCTGAGCAGGGACCATAGAGTTGAAACATTGGGAGGGGCCGGGCCACAGCTGAAAAATTGTTCTCCCTCTGACTCACCATTCCTTTAAGATATCTGTCGAATTAAATATTTTGTGGTGGATTCGGAAGAACTATGCGAGCTGCGACAATGAGGGTGAAGAGCTGCATGATATGTTTTATGGGAACTGTTGCACTGACACTAGTTTTCCTCATATTCGGCGAAGAGCGTCCGGGTTTGCAGACCTTCGTTTCTGACACTCACAAACATATCACTTACAACTTCAAAATAATTAAGGTTTGTTAAATTCTGTAATATCTTCAATTTAATCACTTGAATGTAACTTTGATAGATTCAGACGAGTGGAAAGCTACCGTCATGGTAGCCTCTGTTTCCAACTCTTCGGATTTTCATCTTAGTTTTCTGATTTCCAGTTTGATGTTATTTCTATTTCTTCCTCAAGCTGGGTTCTCATTGAGGCGCAACGCCGTACTCACGTCCGCAACGCCGTCAGAAACACGGAACCATAGCAAGATAACGAAATAGATAAGGACCCACTTTGCTTCTCTGCGCAGAACCCAATGCGCAAATCCGTAAAGCCGCAAAATATATAATATTTTTGAATCGAGGATAGTCTGGTTCAAAACTCGTTCGGCCGTAAGACCGTAAAGATGGAGAACAGCCAATTAGCCAGTAAGATTCAATTACGGTTTTACGGCGTTACGGTTCCGCTGACTTCAGTACCTACAGTGTTGCTTCTTAATGTGAACCCAGCTTCAAGGGTGCGCGGACGACAGCCTCGGAAAGTGTCTGAACCATGCCTCAACGCAGCTTGAAATCCCATGTATTATTTTTAACGTTTGAGCTTTTAAAAATTAATCGATTCATGTATGTTATACAATCATAATTACATAATTTACGATGTGAATCATAATTTTAAGTGCATTCGATCCAGAGTAAACTGGAAGAAACTGATGAAAACCAGGTTTTTCGTCGGTTTCTTCCAGTTTTCTCTGGATGGAATAAACTTAAAATTATTATTAACATCGTAAAGTATGTAATTATGATTGTATAACATACGTAAATCGATAATTTTCCAAAATCCCAAACGTAAAAATAATAAAAAGGATTTTGAGCAGCGTCGGAGCATGGTTTAGGCGCTTCCCAAGCCGGGCGTCCCAAGCACCCTTAAGTGTGCTGGCATTCTTAATAACAGGACACAGGCAACCAAGGTTACACCTTCAGACCCTTGCAAATGCCCCTTTGTGCGGTCTTTAGTTTAGGGCGTAGTTAAAGTCGCTAATGTAACTATTTTGCTTCTGAGGAAGGAGGTAGCTCAGAATTTGCCAAACCTTCGGCGCTTAGCGAATACCGTATTAAGAGTTAAGAGGCACCTCAAAAACCTCGAATGGGGAACTTACATTGTATTATTTTTCTGCATAAGGAATAACCTGAAAGAAACAAAAACAGGCTTTTTGCGGGAAAAGTGATTTTATAATTTTAAATTTTTTTTGTAATTCAGTTGTTTGGAATTCCCGCCCAGACCTAACTGACATCATGAGCATGGAAGTAGGATCGTCTTTCTACTTCCTCCCAATAGTATTGCCAACATCCATCCCTGCAGACTGCCCCAATCTGCGCTCAAACTCATTAAATTATACTATCATTATACTATGTACCTACTATCATTTTCTAATGTTTGCATATTGTGAGGTATATAGTACTAAGCAGTAGATTTCAAGTTTGCAGTGAGGAAACTAATAGTAAGGTAAATAATAGCGTTCTTTAATAGGTATTTCAATTTAATTAATGGCTATGCATTTTTAAAACTCATTCAATATTCCCAATCAATTTTTATGGCAAAATAGAGCTCTAGGAAACAAATGGCTCGACTTGATGGGTAGCTATCGGATCTATTGCACACTACCTTCAAGAGAACTGAGGTGCAGGCAGGTACTGATGCCTAGTTTTTTTTTTTTTTACATTTGTTCAGGACAAGTTGGAGGCTGGAGTGCCAGAAGGTCCAGATGACAAGTACTTGTCCTTACTCGGTCTTTCACCTGATTCGCCGCCTCGAAGTTACCCAGATGATGTCTGGCTCAACACTTCACTTCCTGTCGTGGTGTCCTACGCCAGTCAGTCAACACTCAGTCAGGCCATCGGGTTGGCCAGGAACGTTGGCCATTTTCTCCATAATCATAGTCTTCTTGTTTACTACATAGATCTCAAGGCTGATCAGCTACAGACGGTAGGTGATAGTTCCTAGTAGTAATATAGTAAATATAGTTAGCTCATGAACGGATTCAATGTGCCTACAGTTCGTGAGTTTCCACTGCTTCCGTTTGTGACCCAACCCTGCTAGGATCTGGTCGGACTGGGTCATTAACCTTCGCAACGTATGGGGTATTTTGGTGTGGTCGAATTTTCAATTTCGACCTTAAATTTAGATTCAGCGCCATTAAAAACCCCAAACTAGTAATTTTTCCGCTCAAAATTTTGTAAGGTCTGCTGTGAGACGGCTAAGACCTTTGTTGGAAAGCTTTGTCGTGGTTTTAAAAATTAAGCTGCTCGCGTTGGGGATCGATCTCCAACCCATGAAGGAGTTCTGCAGCTGCCTGAGGTTTTCCAATCGGAAGCGCTAACCACTTCACTACGAACAGCCAATAGCGAACTGAGGCTCAGCCTTTTTTTGTTTTTTCACAGACTGCCGTCTGCATTTGGCGTGAAAAGTAGTACCTACAAACTTGGTAAACAGAGATATTTCACTTGAAAAAATAAAAAATTAAAAAAAAAAACAGATTCCATCTGGAGGAAAAGAGTTGACATCTACCACCATTCTTCTAGATTGCCTTGTACCTGGCCCATAACTAGAACCTCTCGATATTGTCTAATTAGTTATTGGAAATGATTTGCAATATTTTTAGTCATTTGCTAGTAATGGTCGTTATCATGACTATTCAATTTGCAGCTGGCTACTTTCTGCAACAGTTCTCGATGTCAACCTCTGAAATTCGACCTATCGCAGTTCCCTCAGCACGTGTCCAATGAAGAGATCCATGCCTTCAGGCCTCTTATAATCCAGGTTACATTTTTAGTCATACTTTAAAATTATGGAAGAATTTGACGTGAATACTTGAATAGGTTGGTATTAAATCTAAAGGATTAGTTCCGCTAGTTATAAGAATACAATTGTTTACGTACCTTACTGGAGAATCCGTCTTGACTAGCAAATCGAGTACAGGTGGCGAGCGCTTTCGATGTAAGGACATCATCATCAGGCCTTTCACTTTGACAACATATCCAACCACGTACCCAGCCCTAGACGTAGAAATCTAATCCCTTATACACACCTTCGCCTTCCCCTTCACTTCCCCTCAACACTGACCATATAAATAGGTACACTGACAGACTGACTTCAGTACTCTCTCGACGGCCTGATGATGATGCCCTTACATCGAAAGCGCGGTTGGATATGTTGTCAAAGTGAAAGGCTTTGACAACATATCCAATCACGTACCCAGCCCTACGTGATTGGAGCCCTACGTGCTTACAATACACCTACTTTTCCCCATTCGGTCGGTGCTTACGTTGCAGTTCTTTCTCGTGCTTACGATAATTACCTTGGTATTTACTTTTGAGTCATGGTACTTACGTTCTGAATGAACGGCTGATACAATATTTTACAACATTGGTGGTTACGATTCGAAAACTTTGAGGCTGTTTTTGAAAGCCTTAGAGACTTGCGTCGCTTATAATAAATAGCTAGATAGAGCGAATTGATTTCAAGACGAATCCAACGGTTCGCAAAATATGGCGCTTACAATATTCTGCATTTCAGAGGTCGATATGGTACATTTGGAATCAACGCAAAATTTTCTATAAGAATCACCTATCAAATTGGTTAAAATGATTGTTCGAAAATTCGCTCACTAACTCATGCTGAATGAATTTTAGGATTTATTTTTTGGCTGACCAGCCAATGTGCATATTCTTTCCATACATTGAGCAGTTGGTGCCACATGCGCACTGTACCACTTCTAATTGTCACTGGACAAATCTCCTGTCACACGCATAACTTACACGATTTTCATTCAATTTTCAACTCAAATTGTATTTAATGCAAATCGACAAAACTCTGATGGGTATTTTGTCTACTAAGTTTGATACCAATATTATTAACACTCTCAATGAGGGTGTCCACCGGTGGTGGACGCTGCTGTCCTTCCTTTTTTCCTGCCGTCCACGCATGGTGGACGAGGCCAAGTTTGAAGGAGCCTTCGTTCAAAAAGCAGTATTCCTGCTGGAAAACAGTTTGAAGGTGCCGTAAGAGAGGATAACCCTTCAGTCTGTCGAACATAACCCGCGAAAAATCCTCAGAAGTGGATCAAAGTGATGCCAGTCGTTTTTCACGTGCCTATGATGGACGGTGAGTAGGAGAGTCAAGGGGAAGGCTGTTCGTCTAGGCCGGGGCAGTCCTACTGCTGAATTGCTTGCCTGATTGTAGCAGAAGATATAGTTGGAGATTCAAAAATTATCTTTAACGTATTACAGTTTATTTTTAAACATTACAAAGCTTTTCGCCCTTACTTCTGTGCATCTTCAGGCTCTGAACCACTTGAACAACAAACTGGAAAAAATGTGTGACTGTAATTAGATTACCGTAGTGTCATTAGAATGCAGTACTAATATCATTAGGCAGGCATTTTTCTTCCTTGTCCATTTTATTGGAACTATTTTTGTTAACCTTTTCATTACTGGACTCACGTGCGCCCCTGAGCCGAACCCTTCATAACACGATGGTAGAAAGGCAGTGTTTCTGTCATCTATTAGAACTAATATGTAGAAGACTTCCACGGTGATATATTTCTCCACTCCTACAGGAAGTCCTTGGAAAATAGTTATTTCGATTGATGGCATAAAAACCCAATGAAGCGGGCATCGGCCCCAGCTTGCGGCTGACCATTTGCGCGAAAAGCAGGGCCTCGACCCCACGTTACATCTAATTTTTACGCGATATCGCAGGCCTCGGAGCTAAAGGGTTAATTTTGCTTTGTGGTTTCAGGATGCAGTGAGAAAAAGTGGAGCTATTCTGTATCTGGAAAACGACCAGAGGCTGACAACTGGAGATATTTCGAATCTTGTGAACACTGCTTCATCTCGCGGAGTCCTGACTTGGAGAGCGCCTGTGTCTGTCATGGCCATGACACATCCCAGGATGCTCAAGTAGGTGGAGGGTGATCACTCCAATTTCAATTTTTTTTTTCTCATAACATTACCTAAGTTATAATTACATTTATTTCTTGCTGACTCTGATGGATCAATCTGTTTTGGCGGTCCACCCAAAAGATTGACTTGGCTAAGCAAACACACTCGAACTAAGAGCTTGAATACATGCATGAATAGATACCTACATGATGTTCTGAAAAGTTACGTCACATATAAAAATATTCTTACGTATAATTGTGTAATTGAACCTGTAGGTTTCTATCGACAACTTCAAAAGAGTCGGTGATGCTCACTCCAACAGTCGACTCAGAAGAATCATTGCTGTTTACTCCAATGGTAGACTCATCCCGTCTCATCGTCTACAATACTCCAACTGTTTCCAAAAACATTCTTCTTCCTTGGGTCAAGTGTACCCTCAAACATGACTGCATTCTCCCCATTGGTATGTTTCGACCTTGACATGATGATTAATGTGTAGTAATTATTATAAATAAGTTGTTTCCAACTTACCTTGTGGTTCTTCATCCTGCAAAATTAAGTTCAATGGTTTTCGAAAAGTTAACCTAGGGAAAAAGCTGGTTCTTCCTCTTCAACCTTGGAAAAAAGCTGATTCGTCCTCTTCAACTTCAAGCCAAAAAAAGCTCAAAAAAAACCTGGAAAAACGCTCGTGTGATTTGGCTTTTATTGGAGAATCCGTCGCACAGTAGTATAATAATGTTATTACTATGAGACCAGCTCACAGTATTCATTCCAATGATCCACACAAATTGTATTAAGAATACGAGGAGGCTATGTGCTACCCCACTTGGTAGACGTCGCGTTGTTGTTAAAGTTGGCCGTTGTCCCAACTTCTGCATAACGATTAGGCTTTGAATCCATTTTAATCTGTTTAAATTACTGAATGTTGATATAATCGTTCCAGGGGCTCAATCGGTTGGCTGCAGGTTTGACAAAAAACCCTTCTATCGATATTCTGGGTGTCATGGCTATGACACTTCAGCTCTTTCCGTCCTCCTTGGATTCGCCTTCAAGTTCGAATCCGATTCCTACTCTATACAGCAAGAGGTGAGTTTGGTTTGAGTTCAAATATAAAATCTGCGGAGAACCTACTGCCCACATTCAGGTCACGAAACTATGTTCCAAGCAGTTTGAGTTTGTCCAGTTCTTATCAACACTTACGCGTTTTCCCGAACTGGGATCGACCAAACTCGTACTTACCCTCAGACTTGACCCATAAGGGAACCTGTTGAAACCACCCTAACATTTTCAGGAGACGCTGATTTGTTAATTTATTGGTGTATCGCTACTTGGTGGATTAGTTATGTGCGTTCCAAGTAGCACAGGGGTCAAGCTAACCAGAATTCGACCCAATCTAGACTTTTCAACCTCAGAACACACGTTGGAACAAACGTACTCTCTGCAATCATGTTAATAGGTTTAATCACTACCTATTATATAGGTACATACCTATCGATTTATTGATAGTAAAGATTTTTAATATTGTAGTAAAACCACTACTCAACTACTACTAAATGTTTCTCAGAGCCAGTCAACGGAAGACGTGACCACATCAACACTGGTGCCAGGTCTACCAACTGCCTCCCATTCCTCATACTTCCGTCGGATTGACCCAGCAGAGGCGGCTATGGAGCTCACGTCACTCCTTGACAACTCTACTGACTCATCGCTCACTTTATGAACCTCCCTTACGAATTCGAGTTGACCCTCCCGACTCACCGAGGACTCACTTATGCAGTACTGTCAACTGTTTACATTTTTTTCAGGGTATGAAGTGTCCCCAAATAATCCTCTTTTTCACCAAATTGTATTCTACTTAGTATTATAATTTCCTTTGTTCTTCACCCGACATCTGTCCATGATTTAAAATTTTCTTCGTAAATTCATTCAATCTCTCCTATTCATACGTATAATCAAGACCGTAATCTAACAAGCACTTTTTCTGCATTTCTATTCCTGAACATGTCTTTGGCATTTTTTTCTAGGGCAACGTCTCATCCTCACTCCAAATTTATTGAACTGAAATAGGCTGACCTGATTTTTCATGTTCTTTTCCTAATTGTATTATAACTCATATTACGTTCATTATGAACTGAAGGAAGTAGCAACACAACAGGGAAGTGAGAGAGAGTTATCATCATACCTATTTCCATATTTATTTGAAAGCTTGTCGCCAGCCCTCCAGCCACCTATCAAAGACGTCACTGGAAACTTCATGAAAATTGGTAGTTGGGGGTTTTCAAGGCCGCCGAATTTGAAGTCAAAAATGCAGCAAAATTTCGGCCACCTAGAATACCCCGTTGTAATTGTTTTTCAATTTGAATTTACTTTAGAAAAGCCGGAAGCGAAAGTTTGCCCCGCCTTCTACTCCCCATCCATTCTGGCTCCCGGACCCTTGTCGCAATGGGGAATCATCATGCTTTTCTTTTACTCTATTTTCTGAAAGGTAATGGCTTAAAAGAAACAATGTTGAAGTCGTAGGGCAAAAATAGTTTATCTGTAATTTTAGAAAATTTATTGACATTTTCTATGGCGAGAAAGTGACGTTGAAAAGGGCATCGCCTGTCATTGGTCCAACCCCATCCAAGATGCCAACCAAACAAAACGAAAAACAACAACTCTCCAAAACAACATTGTTTGAACTCCTGATTAGTGAGAATCAAATTTACTTAATTAAATCATTAATTGTTTATTATTCTTTTTTCACTGCTGCTGATGAAATCAGCACACTCTTTCTCGGTTGTTCTTTTAGTGTGACGTATAGAAGGGTTTCTCAAGGGCCCTCGGAATGCCGCCTATTATTCAAACAGCTGACATTTTATTCCAAGTTTTCTCCACAACAGAACGATAAACTATTTTTTCTTTGTATAGCAGTGTTATTTTATTCCAAATAACAATACAAAAGCAGAAAAAATTTTATTTTCTCATACACGATAATTCCCCATTTCCAATAAATACTCTGTCGTAAATTAAATTTTTCAAGCGCGTTGTTAGTGCCCTCAAAATATTTGCTGGTTTTTTTTTTTATTTCATTAAAGAAAATACGTTAATTCCTATTATTTTAGGTGGGTACGTAATTGAATTATCAAGTATGTACAGTCACAGGTTAGTGACTGTCACGACGGTATAGGGGCTTGGATACCCCGTCAAAACGGGGTTTGATTATTTAGTAGGCTCTGCGGCTTTACTAGACAGTTATCACCACTTATGAGACAGTTATCAAAATCTTTACGCACGTTTAAAACGCACATGTTATATATTTTGTTCATTTTATTTTTGTCATATTCAGGTTTTTGTTTAAAAATATAAATACGAGTATTTTTCCTGACTAGCAAATCATTGTACTTTAAACTAAGATTTTTGTAAAATGAAACGCATTCTCGAACACTATCTCGTTGAAATAATAGGTAGGTATCTGTCCACATCGGCGATCGTGGATTTTCAAGTGCAATAGTGTGTTTATTTTAAATTATTTTGTTCTGTAGGTAATTTACAATCAATATTGATTTTTATCTAGTCAAGTATTATTGTTAATCGATCATTTGTACATAGTGATACTAAAAAGTAGGTGATATAAATGTATAAATTGTAACATTGTTATTCTATAGAAAAATCAGTCATCTACTTCATTTGGTTATAACCGTGAAATGATTTTACGCAGGAGATCATAAATTTTATGGCGCGGCTGCACAAATAAATTGAAGCGGTTGGTCAAGTACCCCCCTCTATCAGTACCTAGTCAACCACACTTAGTGCAAGTTTCAGTAGTCAACTAGGGCCCCTAGTCCAACTAGAAATGGGCAATATTACTATCGGTGATCGCAGAATACATACTTATCTTGTAATACTTTGAGGCTGACTGCAGCTTGATTGGTCCACTCAACTAGATATTGTGAGGTTGTGAGTTCAAGTCCTGCCGAGGTTACATTTTTTTCACCTTGAAATTGTTTCTACTTTTTCAGTGAAATTTCTATATTGGGCATAAAAAAAGCTTAGGTAGGTACCCCCTATCTGTCTAACTGATACTGGAGTTATCTTCTCATCATCATCCTCGGCCCTACAACCCAGGTCGGGTCCTGGTCTGCCCAATCAACTCTTTCCATCGGCTCCTGTCAGCTGCCAGTGTTCTCCAGTTCCTGGCTCCCATCAGTCGCAGGTCGTTCTCCACTCCATCAATCCATCTCACCCTGGGACGTCCTCTCCTGCGTCCTCCATCTAGCCGCCCTTCAAAGAGTCTCTTCACATGATAAGATGTATCCATACGAGCAATGTGACCCACCCAATTCATTCTTCTGATCTTGATCTTATCAACAACTCCATTGAGTGTGGTGATTTCTTCATTCGTGCGCCGCACAGTGGGGCAAAATGGTCATTTTCCTGCAAAAACTAAGCTCCGCTCCACATTTATAGGAAATTTTGTGCTGATTCCGTATATACCCCATGTTCCTATGCCTAAAATGGCGAATTAACTGCGTAAACATTAAAAAAAATAGAAAATTCACGTTTTTGACCAATGGAACCTCCCAAAATTATTTGTACATAAAGAAAAGTTAAAGACCTGATACTTCTGCGTCGAATGAGACCAATGCCAGGTCACCTGCACAGTAACTATGATTTCTGGTTATTTTTAAAAATTTTCCTTTTTCAGTCGTGAGCACGAAAAAAGTTGAGAAAACGGAAAACTTTGGAAAATCACCAACAGTTATGGGTACTTAGTTAGTGAGCCAGCGTTGGTCTCATTCGACGCAGAAGTCTCAGGTCTTCAACTTTCCTTCCATACAAAAATGATTTTAGGCATTTACAATAGTCAAAAACGTGAATTTTCTAGGTTTTTTCATGTTTACGCAGTTAATTCGCTATTTTAGGCATAGGAACATGGGGTATATTCGGAATCAGCGCAAAATTTCCTATAAATGTGGAGCGGAGCTTAGTTTTTTCCGGATCCGCCGCACTGTGCGCCGTCTCCATACTCTTTGGATACATATGGATACATACTTTTCGCTCGAAGCAGCTCAAATCCAGTTCACTTTTCTTGGAGAGTTTAGGCTTGTTTAGGCGCCTTGGGTAAGAACTGGGAGGATAAGAAGTGTCTTGTATAACAGGACTTTGGTTGTACGAGCCAGTAAACACAGTCTCAGTATGCTGTGTTTGTCATCATGAAGCGCCTGGACACCTCATTCTCAGGGTTATTCTGGTTCGTTGTAAGGGCCCCTAGGTTTACAAGTTTCGGCACTACGTCTAATCTGAATTCCCCGAGATTCACATGAGCACCTTACTGCTCTCTTCTCGCGTGTGAGTTGGATACAACGAGATACTTAGTCTTTGTTGATTGACCCGCAATCCAAAATCTCTGGAAGCTAGCTCAAGTTTGATGAATGCCTCAGCCACATCTTTATGTGAACGGCCCATAAGAGCAATATCATCCGCAAACGCTAGCAACTGGGTGGGTTTGGTAATAATTGTGCCTCTTCCCTCTACACCAAATCTTCTGACGGCTGCATCTAAGGCCACATTGAATAGCAAGCACACTAAACCGTCACCTTGTCTCAATCCGTTGACAGGAGTAAAGGGTTCAGAGAGACTATTTTGAACTTTAACCCTGCTCTCTGACCCATCCATGGTGATCCTGACCAATCAACTTTTCAGGGACCTCAATCTCTCTAGGAGCCACGCTTAACTCACTCCGGTTTATTGTGTCATAAGCGACTTTGTAGTTGACAAAGACTTTGTGGAAGTTCCACAAAGTCGAGCAACTCCTCGATTATCTGTCTGATCGAAAAGATCTGGTCAGTCGTACTCTTTCCCCTTCTAAAACCGCACTAAAATGAACCAATCATGCGCTCCACATATGGCTCCAAACGAGCACAGATGACATTGGATAGAACCTTGTATGCGGTGTTCAGAAGATAGACCTGTGTTTAGAACACTCCAACTGTAACCCCTTCTTATGGAGGCCTCAGACAATACTTTTTTGCACGCATCCGGTACCTCCTCATCCCTCCACTTTAATTATTATTTGATGGAGCTTGTCACCGCTTATTATTTGATCAGCTTGTCACTGCCATGCATAAGGAGCTCGGCAGGTATCCCATCCTCCCCAGGAGATTCGTTATTTTTTAGTTTTGAAACAGCCTCTCTCACCTCGCTGACTGAAGCGTCTTCTCCAAGAGCCTGTCAATTATTGGACTTTCAGGGTTTGCCATTTGTTCCCCACTTATTGTGCTCCCGTTCAGTAGCTGGTCAAAATGGTCCCTCCATCGTTCTAGGACTGCAGACTGCTCATTGAGCAGCTGTCCATCTTCGTATAAGCTCAAGGTTGCGAAGTTTAAAGGCTTTATGAGAGTCATTAGTTCTTTTGTAGAATTTCCTTGTCTCGCCCCGGTCTCTGATTTCATCCATCTCCTGAATCTTAATGCCATCATGTCTTCTCTTCTTATTCCGATGGGTCTTCTTTTCAATTCTTTTTTTTTTTTTTTGTCTCTGTACTCTTCCCAAGCCAAACGTGTCCCTCTTCTGCTGACCATACTCCTGTAAGCTTCGTTTTTCTTCGATTTATCTTATTTGTTAGAAAAAGTTCCAGTCAAGCAGCATGAGTTGATGAGCATATTTTCAAAGATTCGCTTCTCACCGACCTCTTCAATTTATTTTAATTAGGTAGGTTATTTTACCTATATTTTTTTAAGCTGGCACTAGATTATCTCGTTAGGTAATGATGTACGTAACAGGGATGGTCGATTGTAACGATCAATCAATCAATTGTTATTTATTCCCAATCGAAATGCAATCTATTGTTTCGAATTTTTTAGCTGAATTTGTCATAAAGGCATCTTCATGCATAATATTAGTTTCTACAAACCCCAGTTTCTATGAAATCCATGGGAGAAGGTAAAGGCCATATATTATTCATAATGATTCCACGAATACACCACCAAAGGCAAACACATTTCATCAGGCCTTTTCTTTACCCATGTTCCAGAAAAATTCCATGTCCCTCCTCTAATTTTTGTTCTTCACATAATTTCGTTACCTTCCCAATCGCAATGTAAAGTTATAAAAACTAGGAAGGTATTGTGGAAAATAAATTATTAAAAGGATCGATTGATGTTGGTCGATGGCCACCCCTAGCCTCAAAATTAAATGATCAATATTATAAAAATGTTGGAGTTTTCTAAGCTTCTGTGGGCTTGAAAAACCATGTTGGCGCTTTATACACAGTCACAACCTAACTGAACTGTTCATTTTCATCTATTGTATGAGTCTTTCTATTTTCCATTGGTTTGCACAAAAATGTTACTCGTAGTTCTAGCTAGAATTTTTTTTACTATTGCTTTGTAAATAATGATTTATTGAGTAACGATGTACTGGTAGGTATGGATTGTGCATATTTATGTAGGTATTGAAGATGAGCAAGATGTATGGGACAACTTGATTGTTTATGTAATATCGGTCTATTTCATGTTACCTACCAACTTTTGTTTTACATATTGCCCCCTTTTCGGTCTATTTTTATGTAAATTTTACATGGAAAAGTGGAGCTCTTCATCAAGAAATTTTGGTATCTAGTATTATTTATATGTACCGATATTAGAGCACCAATCTCAGGAGAGATCCTGAGAAACACAGAACAGGATACAAAGAAAGTGATCAGTATAGATTTAACTGTATCGGTTTCCTAGCCGACTTCTATATTTTTATACCCCCAGAAGAAAAGCGGGTAAACAAAAGTGTAATCCTCCCATTCAAACTGAAAATACGCTCAATTTGCCCTGTCGTATACACTTGAATTCTAGTGCTTTCACCCAAGTGTTCATTTACATTGTTTACGTAGTTTATTCATGGAGGCATTTCTCTATTCTTGATTGCTGTAGTTGGCACCCTTAAATTTGGTAGGTAACTACTGTGGAATCTTCTCGATCAGTTTGAGGAGAGAGGGGTAAAATTGCGGACTTTTTGGTTTAGCTTATAATTATTTTCCCGAGGGCCAGCATAAATAAAAATCCAACCCTCCATATTACTGACCCACGTGACTAACACACACTATCAATACCAACTGCCTCTTTGTTCACAATACGTTCATATTTATGTACATGTAGGTGCCTCTTTCTTGATCTCACATAAACTAGGGAAGCAAATCGATTTTCCAATGAATCGATTTTTCACCTCCAATTTTCGATTTTTTTGCCATTGATTGATTGTTCCGATGTTTAGCCTACGAGTATAATCGATTTGTTTGTCTTACAAATCGATTGCAACTAAATTCTGACACATTCTGAATAACTTTGAAATGTGATTCGCCTGTCAAACATAACTTGGAATTCAAAGAGTTTCTGTAAAAATTCATTTCTTGTATTTCTCCTAAGTTTCTTGAAAAATTGATTTTTTTTCGCCCGATTAATTGGTGCAATCGACTTTAAGCTTTCGATTGAGAAACGATTTTCAAACAGATTGTTAGCGACCGATTTTGCATCACTAACATACACACACTGTCTTTACAACTACTAAGTACATATTTAGGTACCTAACGATAATTAGAAATGATTCCTATTGGTGATTGGATAAAAATATTGATCGGTAGAGTTAGGTAAACCTAATTCTTCATTATAAAAATGACTATCTTCGATTTTACCAAATGTTCAAATAACTCTTATTAACCCTGGCTAAAGGCCATGTCACACGAGCTTTTTTCCGGCTGAAGTTGAAGAACCAGCTGTTTTCCGAGGCAACCTTTCATTTTTTTCTCGAATGGGAACTGCAGACCCACCTCTCCTCTCCTATGTATTTTTTTCTTTAAAGATCCCAGTTTACAAGCAGACGATCTACAAAGATCATGCCATACACAGCTGAGCAATCGGGAAACATCTTCCTTTTTTTATTACTTCATAATATATTCTACTAAGGGCTATTATTAGGGTTGTTCCAATCGCATTGAATGTGTAGAAAAAAAAACTCCCTACCCACTCTATCCCGGAAACGATTCGTTTCATGAACTCTGGGCTTGAACTGAAGTGGTTGGAATAGCGTTCAGATGAGGTGAGGGATAAACGGTCTGAGGTTTTTTCTTAAGGTCTGCTTAAAGTTGACTTTGTCTACGTTTGAAGATATTTTTTAAATCATTCACTATTTTTCATATATTATTTTCTATTAAAACATTGCCAGGTGTAAAGATTAACCGATAAAATGACCTGAGATCACGAAAAAAAATTTCTTAAGCTATATATTCATTGTAGTATATATTCACTTGCATGTAATCTTCGGAGGATTATTTTAGGTCAAGTTGAGATTTTTTCGGCCTTTAGTGATACTATTGTAAAATCTTTGGCTCGGTTGATCTATTCTTATAAAAGGGAACAAAATAAACTTGGGAATCAAAGAAAGGATTATCTACGTGAGAGTTTCATCAAAACTTGATCGATAAGCTCCACCCTTGGTTCATTGTTGCTTCAATAAATTCATCAATCATTCTTCTCGTTTGATCAAGTTCCCCCATCCTTATGATAAGTAAGTAGAGAATACGTAGTTTATTGGATGAGTTGAAGCTTGAGGATTGCAGAAACTTGTTTCATGATGAACAGAACTTTTATTGTACAGAAAAAAGTACTAAATAAAACTTAAACATTATTTATAAAAATCCAGAGAAACCATTCAAACGAATGTAATGGTTATTCACATTTAATGGTGGTGTGGGGAGCAGATGAGACAGACGATTCCCTGAGGATAGTGGTAGCCAGATTTTTAGCAATAGCGACTCTAAGACTCTCAGTTCTTTCTGAAAAATTTGGGGTGAGTTCTACGATGTTGTCAGCAACGTCCATCATGAGCTCTTCGAGGCAAGCGAGGAGTATCATTGTATCATCGTGAGATAAGAGGGGCGGATCCGAGTGTTTAAGTAGCGGCAAAGCATCAGAAAGGAGCGTCAGCCAGAAATACTTCGGGGAGACTTTGGACTCCAACAGCCTCACCAAGAGTTCCGCGGCTTCTCTAACGTCACCATTTTCGTAAAGTGAGTGGAACTCACAGTATTTTGCTAGGAATGTAAGACGAGGACTGATCAAGGTGCTTTGACCGAGGTTTTCCAGAACGCTAGCACATCCAAGTTCCACTTCAGAGCATCCACGAGCGTAGCTTCTTAAGAACTTATCCGCTATATTACCTGCCATCTCTGCGTCATTGGATAAGAGGGCCCAAGTGAGGGCTCCAGCAAGATTTTCTCTCTCAAGTTTCTTGTGTCCCATTATCTTACAGACGCTTTTCACAACATCGTCAAGGCCATAATCTTTAGCTGCGAACACGATGCGGAGAGCTACGTCTTCAGAGCTAAGAGGCAGCTCCATCAAGGAAACTCTCATTACTTCCAGTCCATTTGTGCGACAGTGTTCCAAATAAGTGAGAGCCACCTGCCAGAAGGATTGACTGGACATCAAGAGTTGACCATATTCCAAAAGCATAGATTCAAAATCGACGCCTCTGCCCTGAGGGGTGCTAAGAATTCCAGTAAGACTCAAAAGATTCGTAAGGTGTACTGCACACCAGCCACCATCCGAAGTCAACTGAAGTTTATTTATAGCAGCACTTATGTTTGAATCAAGCAGCGCTAGTAAAGTATGGTCCAGTAACTTCAAGTTGGAAGCACCTCCATAGTGTGCAATACATTGCCCAGCATGATAGCTGAGATCGTGAATCTTAGCGGTTTGCTCTGTTAAGAGGAGGGATGCTGTCATCATCTGATACCAGGTAGAGCAATGAGGTTTCAACAAATCATACAGCGGTTCTTCTCCACCTAGAAGTGTCATGATCTTCAAAAGCGGTGGTCTAGACGTGAAGAGCCCTGAATCTATCTTGGCACGTACAGTAGACTTCCATCCTCTCCATCTGGCGGTGAACTCTGGAACCGAAATCCCGGAGTATACGCTGTAGAGGGGGATAGTTCTAAACAGCATTTCAGCTTCGCAGAATGCGTTGGATTCAGCTTCGGAATGGAGACGAAGGAGCGCCCTGCAAGCCTCAAACCGACCTTCAATCAACGAGCCCGTCACCATATCCCAGTAGTTAGGATATCGGATATCAGCACCTCTCGTATGAGAATGAGTAATCACCTCTGAGACCATCAGGTCATAGTCACTGGAATGGAGACGGGTCCACTCCAACAGCTTACTCAGCACGATATCCCCAGGGATGATGTCAAGGTGGAGCAACTCACACACATGCCAAATGTGATCTATATTATCTAAAACGCCCACCCAATTTGTATAGACATCGTTATTCTTCAATTTCATTTTGGTCTGCATGTTTTCTATACACTGCCGGATCGAAGATCGATGCTCACGACTCAATTCCAAGATCCGCTTCCGGACATCCACCCCTCTAGGGATAGTTCTGGAAGCAATGAATGTGGTGTTGGACTCATTTATGAGTTTTCTGAGCTCTGGATCATAAAGAATGGACCCTTCACGAATGAAATGCACACTGTCGTCCGAATGTGGATCAGACACTTGACCATCTTCAGTCCTCGAGTTCTTGAACCCATGGACAGCAAGTCCGGTGTGTCCTGCCCATTTGAAAGTCAGTCCGACGTTTCTACGGGAACGTTCCGGGACCTGAAGGGTAGGAACGTATTCTTTGACCATGATTTTGCTCTTACGAACTAATATCTACCAGCCGGCAACTGAGATCTTTTCTCTTGAGCGTCAACACACGGTTATCTATCGTCCGTCCATCGGGCTTTTATTCTTCAAGATGTTCACCACAGACAAAATTGACTTAAATTATGAAAATTTCTCTCGTATTTGAGAAATTTTAACAAACTAAACAAACAAACCAGAAAACACGAACAGAACAAACTTCTTATTCTCATTACTTTGTCCTGGCGGCTGTTGGCAACCATGGCGGACATTGAAAAGATTACCATAATGTATTCGAAGTCCAATGAATTTCAGGTCAATGAAAAGATGTCCACCTCCACGCTTTGAGACCGCCATGGAAGTACTGTGAGTAGTGAGTAGAGTCATAGAGTGGTCCCGACTAACATGAAAGTAGGATCGTCCCGATGAACACCATGGAAGTAGGATGAGTGCAATCACACCGTTATGTTGGCAGTTTTGAGATCAGTTTGTGCTTGTGATTTTTTATCTGATGACGATTTGTGTGTGAACTGTGAATAATTTTTCCATTTTCTTTGTTGGTTTTACGTTCTTGAGCAAATCTGTGACTGATCAAATTTAAATTGTGCGTTTTACATCATTTCAAGGAAAAGAGGACTTTGCGTGTTGGAAATTATGGTTTAGAAATAGTTTGTATCCAGGTAAGTTGGTGTAGTTACCAGACTCCATCCTTTCATTATGATCACTTCGCCTTTGCATAGAATACGAATTTTGTAATTTTTATCCATACCTGCGTTATTTTAAAGATTTTTTATTTTCTCCAACACAGTCATGTTTTGATGTGTTACAGAATGAAACTCCAAGAAGTTCAAACGTGTAAATGTACACCTCAAGTACAAATCCCGTTCTCAACATGTTGGTCTGACGACAATCTCTTAGCTATGGCTACTGAGAAAGGAATCTACACTGTGGTAATATACCTACCACTATTTTCTCTAGATTTATTATTTGGGAGCCTACCTAAATACTAGGTGTAACCAATTACCTTGGTATTCATCTTCATCAACTTACCCACGTAGGCCGCTCCTATCGTCTTGGTTGATTCCTTTTTATCGTATCGATCTGAGTCACTATTTACCAGCAGGAGTGGGGTCCCATCTTCCTTCCTGCTATTCACGCAAGCCTTCATCATTCTGTTTCTGCTTACTGGACCGAGACTCACTCGTCTAGTAGTGCCAATGTTAAATAAACAAATCCACGTAGTTACCTATGTTCCAGTTGGGGTATCTATAGTTCGATAGGTATTCGTATAATTGGCCAAGCAGTTGTTGAGGGAAATATAAATCTACGACAGAGTAGTTTTGGTTTACGATTAATGAACCTAGTAATTCCTTAGGTACCTACTAATGGCACGGTTCTGGCGCCAAATCGTAGTACGTTATGTCAACCTTCTAATAACTGAGTAACTCTCAAATACTTGATAGTTACTCTTATTACTAATTGGGACTAATGAATTGAAAAACGGTTTACCTAACCTCCCCTTCACCTAACCCTATTGGAATGGTAAGTTTTTGCATTTTTTACTCGTTAATCGATCAATTTCAAATCGCTATTTGGTGTTGTGAACGAAAGCTCCCCCTCAGTAGGAAGGAGAGACTCGGCAATCGGTATTCAAAGGTCGAGGTGGTTTAAGGTGAGTCGCAGCGGAATCTCTCAGATTTCGCTGTGTCAATAAGGCCCCCTCGAAGTTCCGTAATTTTTTAACGATCTCTCGTCCACAATAAGTGGCACAGGGCTGGACACAGCAATTGAAACCATCCTCCAACTCCCAAAAAGGTGCACAAGACTGCAATTAACTTGATAATTCACTTCTCTCTCCTTTCTGCTTACATCACAAAAAGTCAAACAGAGCTTCTCAGCATCAAATTTCTTAAAATCGCCGTTTCTTCGGGTGACTAATAGTGGGTTGCAATGCGAGCCCCTTTCAATCCTCTGGCTCTCTCACCTCAGAGCGAAAAACAGCTTCCTACTACTGATCTGGCGTCCGCTGCTGCGTCAGCACTCACACTTCCCAATAAGGTCAGGATTCTCAGCTACCTTGAGTCCGGAGGTCTCAATTTATTAGCCCCGGGAAATGTTGTGAACAAAAGCTCGACCCCTGAGTAGGAAGGAGAGACAAACGATCGGTCTTTGATGGCTGAGGTGGTTTGCGGTGAGTTTCAGTGGTATTATTTCTATTATTCGTTTCTGAAGCTGTCAAATATTGAAATTTCTAATTTGAATTTATTTTTAAAGTAAAATTTTGATATTTGGATACCCAGTTTATGAGCGTTATGCACTTGTCATACCCGCCCAGGATTCAGTGTCTTGTTACCACCTCAGCCATCGAAGACCGATCGTTTGTCTCTCCTTCCTACTGAGGGGTCGAGCTTTTGTTCACAACATTTCCCGGGGCTAATAAATTGAGACCTCCGGACTCAAGGTAGCTGAGCATCCTGACCTTACTGGAAAGTGTGAGTGCTGACGCAGCAGCGGACGACAGATCAGTAGGCAGTTGTTTTTCATCAGGAAGCCTTATCACTAGGGGCAGCAATGTGGCGGGGAGGGCAGGATGTCGGTTTTTTTTTTTTTTTTTGTTCTTTGGTGGCGGAGCGTGACGTCATCCCCATACCTAGGATTGCACACTGTATTTGAAAAATAAGAAGAATTTTACGAAAACAAATAAAAATTAATAAATCATTGGCTGAGAGAAGTGGAAAAGTTCAGAAAGAAAAACTATTCAATACCCCTCTGGTACCACCTTAACAAACCTGCCTATTCATGTTCGACATGTTGAATATTATATTAGGTATGTTAAAAGCATAACATTTTGTGTGTGTCGGAATTCGATGAACTTTCGTTGTGTTCGCTACCAATTTGGATCCATGGCGTTTTCCATTCAAATTTAGTTTTTTTTACAACTTCACAAAGGAGCCTCTCTTCCCGACAGAATTAAGTTTTGTGTGTAGTTTGGCCGGGATCAAGCAAAACATTGGGCTAAAACTTTGTCTATATTAAAACATTGGCCATAATACAATTTATTAGCTTTAAATGCTTGAAAATCATTTGAAAACTTAATAGCTTGGATGCTTGAGAATTAATTTTGTATGAAAAAAAAACCAGGTTGTTAACGAAGAAATCAAAATGTTATAGGGAGAAATGAAAATATGAGTAGGAAAAACTAAATTTTACTGATTTTTTTAAAATTTATTCAGAATTTAACGGTTCATGGATCCTAAGCGTCCCGTACGTGTAAATCATAAAAATACCTGAAACATCTTATTTGTCCTCGTTATCTTAAGGCTGGTTTAGTTAGAAGATAGTGTGGTAATCTAAAAATTGTTCTAACATCATGTTTCATCGGGGACCTACCTGGTTCCAAACTCCCAATCGTTCTCTTCAACGTTGCATTTTACAACAAAATCTGTTCATCTCCCATTAATGACTTTCATTCAGCGTGATAAACAACTTCAAATACGCCAAGTTCGTATGTACGCAACCGACAGAATCGGATTAGACAAATCCACCTAGAGAAATATTGTCTTTTAGTGCATTTTCTATTTGGTTATAAATATTTTTATATTTTATTTGAACATCCCCTCCATTAAAATAGTTATTAGTGTTCAAATGAACACCCTGAAGTCAACCAGGCCGTATATAGGTAACTTTAATAAACGGACAAAAAAAAACTAAAATTGTGCCAAAATATCAGAACAGCCTGAATGTCATTTTCCAGGATTAAATTCCAAATCGTAATGGTAAAAAATTTCTATATCATCTATCTGAATAATCCTTCGAATAATTGGGGTAAGATTTTCATGTTACCAAAAAATCCTAGCACGTTTAATGGTACTATTAAAATGGTATCATTAATTCATACTGAGTAACTGGAGCTGTGCTACAATTTAAAAATTTTCTTCTGCTTGTGTTGGCAGGAAGGAAGATGGAAGGCGAGGAACATTTTAGTGAGGAACCCACTAGCGATGACGCTCATTCTCCTGGTATGTGTCTTACATTGGGGTCATGCCACCGACATTACGTCGACTGTTTTCGGAAAACCTTTACAAGGTATCCCGGCCGCCTTCGGCGACTTCAACTCCGACGAATATCCCGATCTGTTCGTGATAAAAGATAACACCTTTGAAATTCTGCTGGGTAGAGATTCGGAGCCTCTGATCCAGAAGTCACCTGGCGACAAGTTGAAGTGCAAGTTCGATGCGATGGTGACGAGTATTGTGCCTGGAGACTACGATGGTGACGCCATTATGGATGTTCTTGTGACCCTGTCTCGCCCCGTTAGTGGTTTATCGTGCGAAGAGAAGTACGTTCAAGAGATAAAAGTCCTCTGGGGTAGCGGCGATTCCATCGAATGTGGCGCCAAATGGGATAAACCTCTGTATATGTGTGGCCAACCTCTAGCCATGGACTGGAATGAGGACATGATTATAGATTTGTTTGGCTCTGTGAATAACACTCGAGCTTTTTGGGTTTTCAATACAAATAGGACGTTTCCAGCGATCAAGCGTATGACTAGTGGAAACTATGAGCCTGATGATGGAAAACAATTGAGGATACCTCATTCCCATGCCTTCATTGACCTTAATAGCGATTACAACCCAGACATGTTCGTCACTACGAATGAAGGCTTCGAAGTTTGGCTGAAAGACCCGAATGATGTTGAAGGATTTAAATTTTCCAGACTAACTACTTTGTTTCCAAACGGGCTAGCGTTTAAGGGCCAATCAATTTTCCTCGACACCGAATTGAAAGGAAAATTGGATCACATTCTTCCTGCTTGTTACGACATTGCGTGTACCAATAGCTCCATGTTCGTTTACGTCAATAAGCGATGGCTAAATTTAAGGGTAAATTTTCACGATAAATCGAACGACGTGTGGGGGTTCGTACCTCCCACCACAGCTAGCATCATTCATAGTACTATAACCCTGCATGCAGGTGACTACAACATGGATGGCTTCCCAGACATACTCGCCACTTTGCAGAGTGGCAACCGAAAGAAGACGTTCTTACTCATGAATGAGCAGTGTGTAGCTGACTGCTCCGAGTATAGTAGAACCTTCACTATCGCTTGGGATAAACTCTCGCCGAATAACAATAATACCAATATGGGCGTATTTTACGATTTTATGCAAGACGGCAAGTTGGACATTATTTTCGTGAACGATAAAAACATCACTGCTTTCAAGAACAACCTTGACTACGACGCGAATTTCATCAAAGTTATGGTGATTACTGGTCGTAAAGATCAAGCACAGCGTATTATACCAGACCCTACTGGCCGTAGAAACCGTACTTACGGTACTAACCTTCCTGGGCCTTTGACCTCTTATAACGCTACAGACTTAGATGATGAACCACGAGCGAGCGTATCTGCTCAGCTGTCACAGTCCGCCTACCTGAGCTTGCATCTCCCCTACACTCTATTCGGTCTCGGCCGGACGCCAAATTTCGTTGACGAGCTGAGAGTCGGGGTGTACGGTAAGTCGAAAAAATGGTCTCAAATAATTCCCAATTCTCAAATGGTCGTCATCCCTATACCGCTGCAAGACCCCACTCATTGGATGGTACGTCTCTTCGTCACTCCTTCCAAGCTCATCATCCAATCCTTCGTCGCTCTTCTGGGCACCTGCATGCTCCTGACACTCATCATAGCTGTCTTATGGTGGAAAGAGCGGCGTGAGGACCGCCGCGAGAGCCGCCAGGAAGTTCATCGTTTCAATTACAGCGGCCTTGGATAGATCCATCAGACTTTCCAAATTCAATTTAAATTTCGATACTTATTTTACAATAAAGGAACGAGTCATGTAAAATCCAAAGATTTTCCTACCTATTGTTCTCGTGGAGCTAAAAGGGATTGGAGGGAAAGAGAGAGAGGCTTAACCAGGTGTTTTCGCGGTGGGCTTCAATGACTTTCCACAGGAGTCTACACCATAACGCTGTCCTCTCTTCTCTTGAAATCTTCGACTATCCAAAATCATTGAATCTATCCCTAGTTTCATAGTTTGAATGTTTTTTATAAATGAATTTACATACATCCGTTGTTTTTATCTGGGTGTTTAAGTCGTCCCAGAAAAATGTTGAGGGCTTCCCGTATTTTGGTAGCTTAATTTTCCAAGTATTAGGTACATACACTTTTGTTGAAATTAAACTCGCTTTGAACTGGTATTCAACGTCCAAGTTTCTGGTTAAAACTATCGCCCCTCATGCTTCTTTAAAACAGGCGTCATAATTTACTTTTGATTTTTGGTTGATTTGGTTCCTACATGGGAGAAATTACGTGTCAACTGGACAAAAGGAATCACTGTGGCGTGAATACGTTCGATTCGGTGAACAGTGACTGTGATGTTGGCGTAGACGTTGTCCTCTCCAATCTCTTCTAGTTCCAAGTTGTTCTCAGCGAAGCGTTTTAATTTTGTGATACTTTATTTATAATTAAGAGATTTAATTCAGTTTAACTACCAATTTTCAAGACTTGAAACTTGTCAAGGCGAGCGTGTCCATGTTTCTTGTAGTCATTTTTTTTAAATTATTTTGATTACTTGCCTTCGCTCTTAATGAAATCCCTTTTAATGTAAATCGATTGATACCTACGCGTTATTGAGGTTCATGTTTCTTCATAAATGTGATGAAGGGAGAGCTGGTCATATTTTTATTCGTAAATTGTTCTAATATTATGTTAGCCATGCAATTCACTTTTGTATTGCTTTTTATTTACTTATTTTTTGTTTATACTACAGCTATACCTACTAATGTCTGTTATCATTAACTTTTCGAGACTCCTTGGTGAATTTATTTGTTCGAAATTACAGAACGCGTAAGTTCCCAGAATTCGTTTCAAATCTTGATGAAGTTAAGTGGATAATTCCTTAGTATTTATGTTAGCTATTCCTTTTTTTCGAGTTTCTAGTAGCACTGGTGTACGTTTGAATTTAGACTCAAGTTCCACAATAATTTTTAAGAACGATACGAATATTATTTCAGGGCAGAATTGGGCAAAATGTATTTACGAATAACGAATGAAAAATTCGAATAATTTGAATAACTCAAATTATTCGAAAATTTTGAATAACGAATGAAAAATAAGTAATTATTCGTAAATTTTCATGTTCGAATAACTAATAATTTTGGATTTATTCGTTATTTGCAACGTCAAAAACGAATAATTTTATAACCGCTTATTCCAATGTGCCCAACAATGTTTCAGGGTATATACCCCATCAATAGGTTCGACCTGCACAAGGCAATGATAAAGTTTTGAAGAATGAAGGTGAAGTATTCTTGGCAGATTCAATTGGTCGGGATTAAATCGACTTGTGGTCTTTTTCTTGTATGAGAACGAGCGGATGAACAATATGGGAAAAACGACAAGTTATTGATCGATTGTAATGCCACCCACAGGGATGAGTGGACGGGGACGAGGCCTCCTGATCACGCTGGGGACGTGGTCATCTTCACTGGTGGCTCCAGAATGGACGGGAAGGCAGGAGCGGGTGTCAGTGAGGTAAAACCATGGCCTCTGGGGTTGCACGTCACTGTATATCAGACAGAACTCTCTGCAATAAAAGAATGTGCGGCAGAGAGTCTGAGGAGGAATGTAAGAAGCAGAGACATTCGCATTGCCTAGCAGCGTTTAAGGCTCTTGCAGCTATCCAAACCAGGTCATGTCTGGTTAAGGAATGCTAGGAGGTGCTGAACGCCCTGGGAAGAGAGAATTAAGTTACCTTGATTTGGGTTCCAGGGCAATTGGGAGTAGAAGGTAACGAACGAGCAGACAGGCTTGCAAGACAGGGGGCAGCAGGAAACTTTGTGGGACTGGAGCCTGTCTTGGGTTATGCTCGGATAGAACTTCGCTGTGGCGATGGAAGAACACAGTAGGCATTTGGAGCTTGCAAGACAGGGGGCAGAAGGAAACTACGTGGGACAGGAGCCTGTCCTGGGTCATGCTTGGATAGAACTGCGCTTTGGCGATGGGTGATGGAAGAACACAGTAGGCATTGGGTGAACATCCCCGGACAAAGGTTCGGGAAGGAGACGATGGTAGCGCCCTGTAGGAGGAAAAGCCTAGCTTCACTAGAACTACCGAGGAGGTAAATGAGACTCCTGGTAGGGATGGTGACTGGGCATGGAGGCCTTCGAAAGCGCCTGACCAGGATTGGGGCTTACACAGGCGACCCATCCAGCAGGCTCTGTGGTGAAGAGGCCGAAACTGCCTCTCACCTCCTTTTCGAGTGTCCTATTCTCGAAGCGAGACGATTTAGAATCTGTGGGAGCTTAGACCCTGGGGAAATTTTTTCAGACAACAACCTAATAGTGGGCATAATAGGTCTTTTAGAAGGAGTGGACTGGTCCCAAAGTCTATAGGGCAATGTCCCGCACAATAAGCCACGGTTTCAGTGCGGCAGAGAGGGTCTGGTCCTCGGGATGGTCTGGTTCTTGTCCCTGCACGCAATCTAAAACCACAGTTATTAGGATGGTCGTATTGCTATCGTACCTACGTTAAATCAATCAATATGCTTTTTTTTAAATACAATTTTGTTTGATGCTTCTGTACCCAGGGTGGGTACTTTCTTATCTGTATTTATACCTGAATGTTCCAGAGATATAATATACCTATCATGTAGAGGTCCATGTGTCACTCATCAGCAATGACAAACAAATGAAATTGCGTAATTGAATCGATAAATATAAAATAATATACCTATCGTTCTTAAAACATATTGTGGAGTTTAGTCTAATTTCAAACAACATCTCTAGTAATGGAGTTATATGCCTCTCACTCCAGAATCATTTCTAATAGCAATTTATTCATCGTTGTGATTCGATAAATTGCGTCAGAGGAATATTGTAAACAAGTGAGGGTCATTGGGCTATAATTGAGGTTATGTGCTGGGTGGCCATAAGTCAGAGGAAAATTATACTTACCAATTTCAACTGCTCTCAGTCAGACCCTAACCGAAGCCTCAACGAATTTTTTTTAACTTTTCTGGTGAAGAAGTACCACAAGAACCCAAGGAGGTACACACAGGTTCCTAACTTGCGAGTATAGATGTGTACGTAATGCGTTTGCCACATAATTTCAGAATACCGCTTTCCACTTTTTTCGACTGATTGCGTCATAGTGAATGCATGTCTGAGGCGCATTACATCGCATAATTAATTGCATTTTGGCCGCATTAACCCATTCAACTCGGAAAAACGCGTCCGAGCTGTTCTCGGGGGTCCCCTTCTTATGCCCCCCCCCCCCCCCCCCCCCCCATTTGTACGATGTCGACTGCGGCCTTGGGAACGGCAAAAACTACATGTTCTACATCCATACTATTGAATCAAATTTTAAATTAACATTAAATTAAAATTTAGATATAATTAAAATTTAAACTAAAAAAAAAAAATGTTAGGCGATGGAATGACTCTGGAAAATCGAGGAGCATTGAGCGGGTTAACAGCCCATTTCTACCGCATTTTAGCCGCATAATTGGGTACTCTAAATCTGCATAATTAGGAGGTTTCGAAACGTATCAGGTGCACATCTCTACTTGCGAGGAACGAATCGAGTTATACGAATAATTATTCGTTGTTTGAACATTTCTAATAACGATTTAAAAAAACAACGAATAATTATTCGTTATCCGTCATCTTTACATAACGAAACATTTTGGATTCGTTATTCGCAACTTCGAGTAACAAATAATTATTCTTTATTTTGAATGACCCTTTTATTCGAATGTGCGCAATACTGCAGCTATCCATGCTGTATGGAAAAGCCTTACCAGTACACTTCTTGTAGAAATGGGTTCAAATACAGTAGTGAGTGGGTGCTTCTCATTTCCTGGAAATCTCTTCCAAATCCTCTGGCTGTGAGTGTTTGGGAATGTTCATTATTACTTCCAGTTTTGGTTTACATGGCCATTCAATTTCGAATAATGTATTATGTTAATCCATGTTTTTCTATCTGAACAATAAGCTAGATAACCATAATTTTAATTATCATGATCAGGTAGGTGTTGGTACCCCAGTTGTTTATGTGGATGCAAATTTGTTCGTTCCATTGTGGATTTTCAGGAAGTTTTTTTGTTTAGCTCAAGCAGGACATGATGAGCTTGTGCTTCGAAGTGATGTACTCATACTCGTAGTTTGTTGTACCTACCTTTTTTATAAGTATGGCTAGGTCCTACCTATATTTGCCTTTAGGTTGTGATTTTCAAATGCAAATTTTTTTTGTATATAGTCTCGAGTGAGGTCTTTATGTATTGTTAGGTATTATTTTACTATCGATGGCTGGACATATTCTTTGATCAGGTCAGGTAAATTGTTTGTTGATTATTTCGTTCCCATTTAAGTTTTTTTTGTTCATTTGTGGATTGTGCAATCCATCAACATGAAGCTGCCTAATTTATCTTCTGTATTCACAATTTTAATAAATTTATTTTTTCTAATTATTTTGAGTTTCCTGTGTCAAAATGACTTACCTAAAAACTAACTCCTCCCTCAATTTTCTCAGATTCCAATTTTGTTTAGATTTCCACATTTTTTCAGATGACTCATCATAATTACCTATAATACTGTACAAAATAATAATAATAAAAATCTACTGTGTCATCAACTGCATACACACTTGAACGACTGATAACTCTAGTTACGCTCTATGGGTTGAGGGAGGAAGATTTCTTGGCCAGCTTCCGGTTGTAACATTCATTTAATCCGTCCAATCCGACATGTTTCGCAACTTATTATTGCCTCCTCAGGGATTTGGGGTATTGACTGTGCGAGCTTGTGCGCTTTGTCATGGTCGTAGCACTACATTTATCAAGGTTTTTTTTAATGCATAAGTAGCATACGTCCTCTGCAGAGGGGGTGGGGTGGTTTGATAAATTAGCAAGAGAGACAAGCCAATAAATTAGGAAATTGAGATTAGGATGGATATCTTCGCATGGATATCCTTAATCCCTGTAGAGGCAACAATAAGTTGCGAAACATGTCGGATTGTCCTGTTACAACCGGAAGCTGGCCGAGTGATCTTCCACCCTCAACCCAGAGTATAACCACAATACCTACCCACAAGCAATTCTAGTTACCTGCGTGAGCCATCACGTTTCACAATTTTCACGTTAGGTATAAAAGTAGTGGTCTTGACTTCCCAAACCTAGCTATGCTTTCTCTATGGTTCAAGAGAGGGGAAACTCCAACTATCCAAACTGGGTTTTCGAGGGTGTCCATACGAATTTGAGATCAAAAACAACGTTACATATTACGTATACCTGCGGAACATTTTTTTAATCACAAATAGGGTAGGACAGACAAGTTGTGATTGTCCCATGGTGGCCGATAACGTCATTGTCATTTGTTTTCGGGATAGATTGTTCACTTGTTTCGTAGGGGTTTGCTTGATTTGAAAAAAACAAAAAAAAATCATTATTCTCAGGAAAATAATTTTTTTAAAGGAACTGCTGGCATCTAGTTACAACAAAAAATCATACATGGGAATGAAACGTCATTTTTGTGAACCTTCCAAGTACCTCCCAACTTCCACAAGTACTTGTGCCATAGACATGGAACGCCTCTTCACCTCTCTTGGCTGCTCAGATCTCAGCAACCTTGTCATGGACGACACTATGTCACCTGATTTCAAAGGGATGGTGTTTCCTGTCACCACGCGGCAGGTTGGCTGGGCGAAATTTGATGACAAACTCCAGCCACGGTAAGTCAACAATGGGTTTTGTTTGAGGTAAGAGTAAAATTTCTCAAAATGAGAGGAATTTAAACAATTTCGTCCATCTAGCGTTTTCAACATCAAGGTAAGTTTGGTAAGAACGCAGTCTCTCTTGCTAGCCAATGAATGAGGCGGCTGATTCTGATAGGGAGACTCATGAGGGTTTCTGAGAAGCCACGACGACCACTCAGGCTGGGTTCATGCCATACTCAAGTCTGCACGATAAAGATGGAGAACAGCCAATTAGCCCATCAGATTCAATTACAGTTTTACGATTTTGTGGACTTCAGTACGGTGTTGCGGATTAATGTGGACCTAGCTTTATATTCCATCTACTTTTCCCATGGTACCGGTAGCAAGAGTGGAATTCAAAGTTCTAGAACCTACTGTTACCCAGTTAGCCCTACGCTATTCCTATGTTCCATAAGAATATTATAGTATGTACCTACCTACCTATGTCTTGACACGCTTGATATTGCCTTGCTGTAATTTATGTGGTTTAATTTCAGATCCTTTCTCACAGTTCTAACTAATGGAGGAGCCCTTTGTTTGTACGCCCTCCATGGGAATGAATTCATAGAAGTGTTCAATATATCTAAACTGTGGTTTGACAAATCTGCCTTGTTATGGGAACAAATACCTGAAGACGTCACCAATCAGGATTTACTTACAATTCTGCGAGAGAGAACACACCGGCTCAAGATTACAGGTGAATCTGATAATTGAAGCTGTGTACTTTAGTTAGAATACAGACAAGGCTCCATTGACTACCCTTGTGCTCTCATGGGAAGGTGATTGAAGAAGGGTATTATCCAGGCCTAACCACCGATTATTGCAGTACTAGGTAAGTAACGCTTAAAGAACAAATTTGGGAGTGTTTGCTTGTTTAACCTCAATGGATCAACACAGGAACAGTGACTCCACGGAGAATGCTGCAGCTAGAAGTAGAAGGGATGGCGACGATACATCGATTCTATTTGCCATAGAGCTTCAGGGAAACAGCGAAATCAAGCTGAATTCCTTCACAAATCTGACTAATTACGACTGGCTAATGATGTGCCAATGATTTATTTTCAAGAAAATGGTCAAGAAATCTCAAGAAACATGAAAACGTGAAATGCCTATTAAAGTAAAATAAATGTGTTACAGCATTTGCTTGGACAGGTTCGAAAAGCACTACTAATCTCCTGTTTACTGGATCGATGGATGGCACAATATGCGCATGGGAGGTCATAAAAGACCCTAACTCGAAGAAGTTGGAGATAGAGCTCCTGAGAGGATTAGAAACAAAACACGGGAATATATCATCACTCAGTATCACCCAAACGGACGAATACAAATGTATGTCAGCTTAACTTAACTGTACACATAGTAAGGTTCCTACTTTGACATGAACAAGTTTATTCAAGGGCTTCATCTTATAGGGAAGGAGACCCAATCACCCAATTGGTGATGGATTGGTGGAGAATGTTCTTCCTTCCTATAAGATGCGAGCTCAGCATGTCCATCTGATTTATACAGAAGGTTAGGTTAGGCCACAGAGTAACGTAAACTAAAATTAACTGAGATTAAAGCTGGGTGATGGGGAGGCCTATTCGATCGGCCTGGGCCTAGTGTTGAGGAATCGAACTAGCCGCAGCCGGCGGTGGCAGCAGCCAGGCCAAAAAAATTAGGTATCAGATCCTGGATTTGAGCTTCAAAAGAAATCTTCACAGAATCCGTGATGCTGATCACTTGGCTAACCTAACAGATGCCTGAGAATGAAAAATTTTGGAGCTGAGAAGTTTCCAGTACTAGTCATTCAGCTTACTGTCTCTTCTCTGTGTTTTGTTGGACACCATAAAGCCACTTCAGTATCCACCTTGAACTTCTATTCCTCAACACTAGACATCGCTGCTCTCAAACTCTGACAATGGAGAGGTTTGCTTTCAAATCAGCCGCAGTAAATGTGAAACAATTTTTGTGTATCAACAGGTCTCCTTGTGTACTCTGTGTTCAGTGGACAGATCCGAGCAATCCTTGTGTCAGTGACTGATGTCATAGAGTTTGGTGAGCCGACAGAAATATGGCATGAGGAGGACAACATAGTTGTTCCCCCTGCTGGAATGCAGACTGAGATGATTTTGGGTTACGTGATGCTAGCAGTGGCCAAAGGACCTCACCTGATGGTTTTTCTCATCACTTCAGAAAGCCAGCTCATTTCACATGCTACCATGAATTGTGGGGACATTTACATCACAGGTGTGCACAACCACTTATTTTTCCCTAGTTTATTTATTATTCTGACTAGGTAACTAGCTACCTACTCTTGTCGTGTCCTAATCCTCTGCTAAATTGAACTATTATTTTCAGGTTTGCAGTTCATTTCTTCTACTGAGCTTTTCCTCACAACTTACAATGGTCAGGTCAGCAATGTTTCTGTAGCTGTGGAATCAGACTCTCGCATCAAACTTCATTCGACAAACATTGAGGTGCCTGCCAAAACTGAAAATTATGGGATTATGGGCTTGGCCTTTTCTAAATCCAAGGCGATGGTGTCTCTCGCCTACAGGTACCTACTTCCTACGTAATGCATGCGAATAAATACTTCTGCTCAGAGAAAAAACGTTGAGCTGAATTTTCAAGGTGCTTGTGTAATACTCTCGCATATTTTTCCAACAGTCTCGTGAAATTTTAATTATTGATGTTAAATTTCAGTGTGAATGAAAACTTCAACCACCTCATTATTAGAGAGCTGTCATTCACAATGTTCTGTGTATTGCCGGAACTGAAAAACCCCCTGGAGATCATCAAATCTCACAATGGCCCCTTGTTTGACATTTGGGACGCACTGGAAGTCGTGAGGTAGGTAAAATACCTAGTACCTACAGACAGAGGAGCGTTATGTCTGATTTGTCCCCAAAATCGTTTTTTGTGTTGATAACATATGGGACGAATCAAATTGTTCGGGCGCAGTATGGCATTTTTTCTTGGTTTCTGAGAGCTACATTCATTGACCTGGTGACGTCACACAATGGCCATCTTCCACAGCTTAGAAGCTTACTGCCGAATGATTTCTGTTCATAATTCGGGCGGGTGTAATCTCGGCCCAAGCTCGGTCAACCAAGGGTCAGACTGTCTTATCTAAATGTAAACTCGACCCACCCCTCTAATCCGTCATCGAAGTGAGCATTGTAATCTTGGCCCAGGCCCATCTAGTCAGTCAGTTTATACAGGTGAACGGGTACCACAGTTATCTCCTAGTCCAAGTTTTCCTTCTCCAAGTATTTGCTATTATGTCATGCGCGAATGTTGTTATAAACCATCGTGGTTTCGTTCAAATTGAAGTGGACAGGTGCACATTCACACGCTGCCTGGCCTTTCTGTGCCCTAATGTCGTGCCGGTTCCATTATGTCAAGCTTGCTTCAGAAAACTTCAAAATTGGGGCTTGTTTGTAGAGTACAGAGACCATACACAGATAGGAAAGTGCCTCAAAACATTTTTTGGGTTGCCTTTCTTGAGACTCCAACATGTTCTGCCTCCAATGAGAGTCCTGCTTCAATGAGATAGCCGCGGAAAAGCCAGCCCAACGATCAAAACCATTGACCGATTTCAGTCTATGGCAAAACTTCCCCCGTTCATGAGGTGAAAGCCTCGATTTTGTAAGAATACTATTCGTTATAATAAAACTTGGTAGAACGAACGGCTACTTTTCACTAGTTCCTTGGGCCAAGTTTACAGTGAACGAGTTGCGGAGATTACGAGTATGAAAGCATCCGGGGCCGAGTTTACACACCAAGAGAGGGCAAGTAGGAAGGATTAGGCCCAGTTTACATCGAGTACCCAAGATTTGGGCCCAGCTTACAATCGTCCCATAATTCGATGCTGCTGCTCCCTTGCAGCAGTCCCCATCACTAGTACAAACTGTAACTCATCAGCTAGGTGTTCAACATCCACTCCCATGTTCAACGGCAACTTCAAAGTGACTACGAGGGAATTCACTGTTTTTTTTAGGATAGGCTTTCTCAAAAATACTGAAAAGGATATGGAATTGGTTAATACTCTGGTGGATACGGACCAATTCGACTCGATGGAAATCACACAATTGAAAAGGAATCTATGGTTTCTCAATTCACTTCTGAACTCCAATATCTTGGGAGAGGAGGAGAGGAAAAATTACGTGAGTTTATGTATTTACATCTACCTACCTAATCATTGAGCCCAAACCATTAGGTACTGTCCAGGCTCCACAATAGGGACAGGTTTTTGAGTTCTCATAGGATATCCAGTACAGAAATGGGTTTTCCGCGAATTTAACTATTGGAATGTGTTCCTCACTGGATTCTAGACACGATTACGTCTCAATATCGTAAAAAATTGTCCTTCATATTTTTTTTATTGTCAAAAAGTGTCCCGATTCAGGCTCATAGGTTCCGCTATAGAGACATAACGTGTTTTTTGCCAATAACCTATTCAATTAAGTCGCAGATCTCGGGGAAGATAAAACTCTTCATCCATCATAGAGAACATCTTGAATGTATGTTTACACACGGAAGTCACAATTTTAGTGCAGCACACTACCGTAGGGGGCAGATAAGATATCATTTTTCAAATTCTGTTCCTATTGAGAAGCTTGTCCCTATTTTCGGCATTTGACGCTACGTACCTAAACTAAAAGCTGAAATACAAGTAAAACTGGTACACTGTCCAGTAACATGATAATGGACTTTCAAGTTCTCCTTGGTATTTTTGTTCTTCCCATAATTTATACACATCTTCCATGTGTGTAACTATAGATCCACCAGAGAAACTTTGCATCTTTTGGCACATTCTTCTGGAGAAGTTAGAACTACTTATCCCTAACCCTTTCGGTACGGCCCAAGTGAAACTGAAACTACCCCTCAGGATGGCCCATAACTCTCTGAACGTGCCCCCTTTTATTTAATTCCCCCATTGAAATAGACATTGTATTTGAAAAGAACATTCACGATTACATTATCTATGTTCCCTATTACTCCTATGTGTCATTTAAAATGATAAATTTGTCAGGGATTGAAATGAAAACATATTGATTGAGTAGGTATGCAAAAACTAAACGTACCGGATGCACATATTGGATGCAATTCCACTGCAGCTTGTGCCAGTGATTCATTGTCGTCATCTGATGATAGGGAATATTCACTTCCACTCACATTACTACTATCATCTCCATCGATATTATCAGTAAACACTATTCTATTCGACATAATCAACACAGTAGGTAATCTTGACCGGGACAAAACTGACAAAAAAGTACAAATTTGGACGATAAACCAAATGCTAAAACGGATGAATGATAACACAAAACTGAACTAAAACACTACCTGTTGATGTTATTCACAACCCGAAGGAGCCCTGCGGCGACTAGAAGTACATGGAAGGCACAACAGAGTGCTCTGCATCCAAAATTATGAGAAAAAAGTGGTGGACGAAATAGACGTTAGGAGTCTGGGGGTAGTTTTGCTTGGACGAATATTTTGTCAGGAGTCCTCAAAGGGTTAAAATCAAGCGTAAAATCCCGAGCGTAAAATAATGTTTTGGGAATTTCTCCCCTCAAAAGTGTAATAAGTTCTCTCCTACAGCAGCTTGCAAGTCCTACATGTGACAACCATAATTAATTTTTTTTTGCAGTGCAGTCACTACACAAACATAAAATTTTACACCGCTAAAATTTACCTACAAACGTTCCTCTATGGAAAGTCTACTCGATCATTAGGATCGTTAGGGCGCCACATGGATGCAAAGTTTCTCTGGTGGAACTGTACCTATCCTCTCATTGATATGCCAGGGACCTTTCCAACGAGGAACTGCATTTTTATGGTGAACGCCACGCTTCCTGAGTTCAGGAACTCAAGACATTTCTCGTGGCTTGTGAGAACTACTCGTGTTCGCTAATTAGACTATTTTCACCTTGGCTTTAATTGCCCACTTCTATAATGAGAACAATTAAATCACGTAAGGTTGTATCATATCGTATACACTCCTATCAAAAATTTGGAACCACCTTGAACAGCTAAATAGATACAATTCCGTGAAAATCAAGGCAATCTGATATATTTTTAGCATAACAACTAGCTTGATTCAATAAAATCTTGACGTGCTGTATATGTATTCTCAAGTAAATGTTATCGATCATGATTCAGGTAGAACTGGGCTTGGAAATTTACAATTTGATTACGGCCCACCATGTATTCAAGCGGTCTTCCACACTTCTCGCAGACAATTCCAAGAGCCCTGAATCAGACTCAAGCCTTGCACTTATGAGAAAGTGGATTCTTTACTTCGAAGCGAATCTGGATGCAGATAATTTTCCTTCGACTCAAGGGATTCTCAATGTCATTCTTGACCAGCTCAACGCTTATCCAAGTAGAAGCGCTGACGAGGTGTGCTCGATTTGTGGTGCTGATATCCTTTTATTTTCTCTAACTTTTACTTCGGGGATACATTCAGATAGTATGAAAGGGGTATTCCAGTTGAACACGGTGGCTGAAAACGGATGCTCACTTTTTAAAATGACGCCAAATTAATTTTGGAGTTATTAGGTTGAAATAAATCCCAAAATGTTCGTTAGGATTGGATGTTTATAGTGCAGTAAGAAAAAATCAGTTATGGAATATTGTGCTAAGAAGATGGCGCCTTTGCTGATTAATGCACTGTCCAAGCCTTTTGGCGAAGTTGCTCATGACGTTGCCCAAGTTTTCCATCTGGATGGCGGCAATCGCAGTCTGATCGTATCCTTGAGGTCTTGAAGATTTTGTGGTTTATCCACGTAAACCTTGGACTTCGGGTAGCCACATGAAAAGAAATCGCAGGTACCTAGTGAGATAGGTTGAGCGCGGAGGCCATGGAACGTCACCGTGTCACGAAATCAACTTTCCAGGGAATGTTTGGCGGACAAAATCCATGGAAAGTCGGAAACCCAGTTCAAAATTGATCGATTCGTTGGAAGAACAGCACGAGGACGAAGGTTAAAGTGAGTGCCGAAGGCTCGCCGAGAAGCCTCGAAACACTCATTTTTCTTGAAAAAGGTCTCCACAGCGAAGGACCCATGTTGAACCCTCAAACAGGCATGATTACTGAACTCCCCATCCTACCCCACAAGTGGAATGAGTCAGTGCTTGTCAGACCTCCCCTCCCGAATCCCCAGCTGTTACGAACATGGGCGTCCGTTTTCAGCCACCCTGTATTAGCAAAGCGAGAACTTGAGGCAGCCAGTGGCCAAAACCTGGGGAGAGCGAAAGACCTCCAGTCAAATCTCGGCCTAGACTTGGTATAATAAAATCAGTGGTTTCAGAGAGTTTTGGCAACATATGTCCCAAGATCAGAACATTGTAACGGTGAGTCTGACTTTTTAGAAAGGATCGGAAAACTGTGGGTACCAGAAGGGGCACTAAGCATAAGCACAGTGAGATAAAAAATGATGTGTTGATTTTCATCCCACCATTAATCTGTAGAAAAGTAGAGGGAGTATGGAAGCGATCGGGTGAAGAATGAAGTCACCAACAGACCGAGCCAAGTTTTCCATGGCTTTTGGACGTTTATGTACCTACCACACAACCTAACCTCACAAACTTTGTGATAATTAAATGTCAGATCATTTAATAATGATTAATTTGACGCCATTCAACTCCGACGCGTAACAACGAACATTTCATCTTAACATCAAATACAAACAAACACAACCACCAGTTTCCCTAACACTCGAAGATGCAATATTTTCTCCGTAACGCTTTTTTATGTCGCGGGAAAAAATTAAACCGTCCTGTTAATTATTATTAAATGATAAAAACGTAGGGATGGCAAAAAACTATCGATGCCATCAATGTATCAAAGCCCTAATTATCGAGAATTTTCTTTTAATCGATATCTTGCACAGTATATTGATGTATACCTATATCGCTATTTCCATGTTAAAATTACGAATTCCTTGAAAAAATTACTTCAAAGTAATAGATTTGGTACCTCAAATAAAGTCTTAATTCTAACTAGATGGGTTTACGTGGCACAGTATATGAAGGGTCCCGTTAGGGTTTGATGGCTTCAGTATGAGCTGATCAATCAAAGTGAGCTCCCCGTTTTTGGAAGTGCGTTTTTAATCATTATTTCAAGTCATTAAAAATCCCGCCAGAGGCTTTATTCTATAAATATGCTGCCGTGCTGAGAGTGTTTAGGGAGGGTACAAACGTCAATCAGATTTCATGGAAGTATGAATGGATAGTATGAAGTATGGTCTACCCCTTAATCATGGATATTTTGTCGTCATCATTCATGCACTTATGCACATTTTTAACAAGTGAAAAACTTCTATTAAAGGTGCTGGTATTTTTTAGCTAGGGCGAAAAAATCCTAAATATCGATATATTGTTGAGTGAATTATCGATACCATTGACCTATGTGGTAGAAAGAATATGGATATGAAATTGAATAAATTTAACTCGATATAACGGTATTTTTAGAATATCAATATAACATCCCTAGAAAAACGAGTTTTTCTATTGTAGCCCTTAACGTAGTTTTTCAAGCCCTGAACAGGAAATTATCGGTGAGCTGAAGAACTGGAGGTGCTCTGAACAGCATGAAATCCCCCGATGCAGCATTAGCTTTCTGCAGTGCAACATGGTGCCATACTACATCTGTAGAACCTGCAACGTCATCGCACACCCTGCCATAGGTGAGTATTTCTGTTAACGTGAACAGTTGGCTCCAAGTGATTGAGGAGGGCGAATACCTGGTCGAATAAGTAGATGTTCATGGATTACATGGGGAGATAACTCAATCTAATAGTAGAAAGTTCCTAGTGTCCTGATACTATCCCTAATTTTAGAATATTTTCTATTAGTTTTTTCCTCTCTCCTACGAGGCATTTTGAAAAATTATGGCAGAAAACTTGGAATGAAAATAACTTGGTAAGTAACTAAGGTTATAAATACAAGCTTAATTCTTCTTTTGTTTAATGTTTGCATGTCCTGACTTAGGCTGTTATGGGCACGAATAAAGGTGAGGTCAAAATGACTGCCGGTGTCTGTTCACCGTAAAAATTTGTTATTTTTTCGAACATTTTTTAAAGACTGGCAATTATATTTATTTATTTTCTCTTTTAAGGTGCCTACCAATTCAAGGCAACAGCTAGGTGAACCACTAGAAAAATTTCAACATTTAGCTGAAACGAGTACAGAGGAAAGTGTACCCGAAATTGGTGACATAAATGAGCGATTTGATGTCCATGAAAAAGCGGTCAACTCCCTTAGATGCTAATGAAATATCTCTAGTAACATTAAAATCCTACTCCCACAGCTAAAACATCTTTGTTTGATGTTTACAGTCGAATCTGAGAATCAAAATACGTGCATTTACTGTGACGGATACCTCCAGCTACCGGACAACATGATCGGAGCGACCTGAAGAATTCCTGGTCATACGACAAGCTTGTCAGCAAGGTGACAACAGAGAAACCATGAGGTCACTCAAAAGTATCACCTGGATACTGGTTGTCATGGTTTTAAGGCAACTGTTCAAGTAACAAGAATACTAGAACGTGGAAATCAACAGACTATAATTAGTGACTGTATTAATTTTTTATGATTTGATAATTTTTTATTGTTGCTCTATTAATTAAGATTGTCCTGGTGTTATCAGTAGGTCTGTCCTTGTTAGGTCGTATATTTTATCTGCGCACAAGCTACTGCTCATATTGATAATGCTAAGGACAGAAACCAAATGTGTGCAGTAGGGATCAGCGCAGGTAAAATATACGACCTGAACACCCATGGCGCTTCATATGGAATGGTGAGTTCACACCAACCCTTTCTGAATTGAATTTAAATTTATGCATTTTTCCTAAAATTTTTTTTTTTTTTTAGATATTCTTTCCCGAATATGATTGAAACAATCCGTTCTAACTTGAGTAGAAAAAATTATGAAATGGAAGAAAACAGGAACTGTGAAATATTAATCCCAAATGAATTAGGTGGTATACTCTTGAGGAATTTCATAACATCAACAATACAATAGCGTAATTTCCTAATTTTCCTACATAAACTAGAACGATTTCACAGTTAAAATAGGCTAGAGTTATGTACATGGTAACCCTTGTTTTTTTAAATATATATATAAATAAATTAGTGGTCGCGTACCTATTTACAACGAAACACAGGGAAAGACGAGCATAGAGTATCACGTTGTATCAATTATTGGGCTATGTACGGGGAGGGCTGAGATGTATAGTCCGAATAGAGGGGGCACCGAACCTTCTTTCGGCTTCACGTATGAAGGCTTGTTCCATCTGTTGGACTAGTTGGTTGAAGAAGACGATGGCGAGTTGAGAATGTAGAGCGGACTTGAACTCGAAGGACAGGTAAAAGAAGATGGCGCTTGAGCGGGCGTTACCTTTAGGACCAGGGCTGAACTTCCACGTTGTCGTCAAATGGTCAAAGAGTTTACCGTCAGTGCAATCAGCCTTCACCTGGAAGTAAAACAATTTGTAACAATAAAGTTAGCATTTGACTTGTAAAATTTTTGATTTACTGATATTAACTCCCCATTCATAAGTATTAGAGAATTGTCAAAGGGAATGAAGCTATTGCAAAGGCGTCAACAATTTTGGTATGCAAATATTTTTCAAGATTTTCTCCATGGAAATCTGTATCAGACCGTTCTACGAGGGGCTAGCCAAAAGTAAGGATGTTATATCTCTGCTTCTGAGCATGGGAAAAATCTGAAACTTGGAGGGATATTCCGTGAGGGTATGGTGGCTACAACGATTTTTGGAGCGACGATTCCAGAAGTTCAACACTTATAGCGAATTTTTTAAGAAAATGAAGCTATTGCAATGGCTTCAAAATTCAAAGAACGCAAAATTTAAAAAATTTCTCCATGAAAATCCGTTTCAGTATGTATGTGTATAAATATATATAATTTGCATTACTAAAGTTTTGAAGCCATTGTAATAGCTGAATTTTATATTGACATTATTATTATATTCATTATTATTTATGTATAAATTCATATACAGCAGAGCGTCAAAAATCCGAACACCTGAGGATTTTTTTGAATGGTATTTAATTAGAGCTGAATATATATTATATATATATATTTGCGGGCCAAACTGTGGTCGGGGTACAAACCAACTACAGTAATGTACATAATATACATACATACATATGTACTACAATTCCATTCCATTCATGCAGCATGAGTTGGTGAGCGAATTTTCAAAGAATATTTTTAACCGATTTGGTGTGTAGGAAATTTCACGCTGATTCCGAATATACCATATGTTCCTATGTTTGAGATGGTAATTCACACAAAAAATCTCAAAAAAATACGTTTTTTAGCGATTTTTGAAACTAAGTTTTCAAAATTTGACCCCTTGGAGTACTCCAAAAATTCTGGCCAACGAACTCATCCTTACTTTTGATATTATTGACATTTTGAAATTTTTTCGGATTTTTCTCGATCCCATGGGCAGATATCGTCTATAGTGACACACACACACACATATATATATGTATGAAAGTGTTAAATTTCAGGAATCGTTTTAGAATGGTCTGAAACGGATTTCCATGAAGAAAATTGGCAAACATTTGCATTACAAAAATGTTGAAGCCATTGCAATAGCTTTATTTTCTTCGAAAATTCGCTAAAAACTATTGTTTTTATTTCATATACTGTATTCCAGAACTGTATTTTTAATTATGGGTATGAGCGGCATTTCTAGGTTATGTTCGCAAATCCGAACAAATCAGTTACTTAATCTGAACTGCCTATGGTCCCAATTGGTTCGGATTTTCTACACTCTACTGTAAGTAATTCCTACCCTCCGCAGACCCCATTTCGGTGAGATTTTCACCAATTGATTCTATACGTCCATGTTGCTAAAAAGAGGAAGCTATACTGCCCATCTAACTTTGCAGATGTTTTTGTATCAACGCGTGAAGTTTCAAGAGCATGGAGAAACGCATTTCAGCCTCCACCAACCCGCTAGTATATTACAGATTTGATGTGTTCTTACAATATAATACAATACTCACTAGATGTGGTCGATTCATGGTAACCCTGCTGACGTAGGATTCGATCAACGGAGGAAACCCAATTTCTAGGCGACCTAACAGCAACTGCTCAGTTCGTTTGTTCACGTCGGATCTGATACAGAAAGGGACGAACGACCGGTAGTTTTCGACGTCGGACACCACTTGAAACATCTCGTCGGGAGTGAATCTGCACAACATAAAAGCATAAGAGGTACCAACAATCCAGGAAAGCAAAATATAAAAAGATGACATGGCAAAATATGGCAGTTCAAACAGGGGCAGAATCTGTCGGAGGGACTAATAAATCGACAGTGAGGTAGGTAACGCCAATTATGCACCATTTTCACACATACATATGACTAGGTACAGTGAAAATGCACCTAATCTACCCAAAACTATCCCATTCATCGAGGAATCAATGGTCAATCATTTATAAGATAAATATATATAGGACAATCCTATTGAGTAAGGAATACCTCCTCTGACGAGTGTGTCCCAATGAGCCAGACGCGGCAAGAGGCATAAACAAACCTTGGACCAGATCCAAACCACGAGCGACAAACACGTATACGTACTTGAAATTATTTTTACTTTCTAGTTCAAGGCAGGGGGTTGCTCTCTGCCTCAAGAGCACCACAAACGAATCTTGGTGCAGAAATAATCCTTCTCTTTCTTTCATAGTATAAATAAAAAATAAGTAGCCAAGTTTCTTCTGAAAGTGAGTTTTCGATCAGCCGACTAAATTCCAAAACCCAATTAGACTGTCATCTGCTACGCCATTCTTTTAGCGTAATTCGTATCAGCTCACACTTGTGGCCAATATTCCACTAGAATATTTTCTGAATGTTCTAAACAGTTTTGGGCAACTACCAATGAATAAGAACTGGAATCCTGTTCCAACTACCAGGGCAAGTTCCGCTCAACTTGACTACTCTCAACCCTGCGGAGGTGGAGGAGTGAGTTCAATACAAGGAAACCTTCTGTTACCACAGGTTTGTTACAACAGTAATGTTCAGTTCGTATTGAGATCAAGCCGAAGGTGAAACTCAACTTTGGCTTTGAGGAAAACTCTTGGTATACCTATTCTCAAAATTTATATTATTTAAACTGCACGTTTTAGTTGGAACAAGAATAAGATCGATTGCTATTCGTTATGGAACTGGAGCTGAAACAAAATACTCAATACTTACCCAACAATCTTTCTGCCAACATACTCCTTTCGTTTGGAACTTGTTATGCCAGGAATAGTAAAAAAATGCCGTTTGGAACACACATCTCCGCTTAGATTTACTCCCTCAGGAGATTTCAATTTGGAAAACGATCTGAAACCGAAAGGTGTAACATTAATTTTGATATTTATTCAATACCTCTAGTAAAGGTGATATATTTTTATTAAATTAAATTATCATCAGCAACTAGAAGTTAGTGATACCTACTCACAAATAGGCAGATAAGTATACATATTTAATTCCCAATTCGTAGGTAGGATAACATAAAATGGAAAATCAGGTTGAAGACGTGTACCTATTTCAATCGTGGCCGCTTCGAGGTTCCAGCGTCTCGACTTTTGACGTCCAACTTTTCGGACGCCAGCGTCTTCTTGACCTCATCGCTCATCATTTTAGCGAATTTTCGAAGAAAATGAAGCTATTGCAATGGCTTCAAAATTTTTGTAATGCAAATTTTCGAAACTTTTTTAAAATGGAAATCCGTTTCAGACCATTCTAAAACGATTGACGACGACTGAACACGGAACTGTGAAGTTTCTAGCCAGTTAATGTACTCACCTACCTTCTGTAAAACTCATTTCATCCTGAAGATGTACGAATAAACGTGCGAAACGTTGGTGTAAAATCCAGTTTTTTTAATATGTATATATATATTTATGTGTCACTCCAGACGATATCTG
>JAEMON010000005.1:26945010-26957486 GCA_030264115.1 Lygus lineolaris
GTGCACCTGCAACCAGGTGTTCCCCATTAAATTACATTAAATTAAATTAAATTAAATTCTCTCTTTTGAGCCTATATATATATTAGGCATTCATTTCGCATATATGGGTATATTTTGAACCTTTATACCTAATAAATGCAAGTTGGTTACCTACAGTGAAAAGTTTATGTTATGTTAAGTTCGCTGGATACATTGTAAAAAACTATTGCTAATTCACGATTGCTATTACTAAACTACTTATATATTATGGAAGTATTTTTTATTTTGATTTTTGAAGATATTTATATGTTAACACACTGAAAGCTACAAGTACCATCGATAATAATTATAAGACTGCAAATCACACACCCCCTCCGCGCGACCATGAGGTCTTGGGGGTGCAGTATTGTAAGAAAAATTGTATTGCGCTTCCAATAAAGTATTTCGTATTTCGTTTGAAGTTGAAACGAGTTTGAAGTTTTTTTAAGTTTAAATTTCGTTGTGATCTTCGATGTTAGGGAGCACGTCGGTGACCCATGAATGAGATTTAACAACTGAGCCAGGTTTGAAATCAACATCGTACCTGATATTGTCTCCAAGATCTTGGAGACTTTCCTCCCACATTTCCTCCTCTTTGTCAGTAAATTCGGAGTTGATGAGATTAACTACTATTGTTTTTGTCACAATTTCGTCAACTTGTTTTTGTTTTTGACTCCTCTTCACAATTTTTGTAAGTAAAACTCACAAATGTAAACAAACGTCAAATACTATAACCTAGGCGGAAGGTAGCAAAATACCAAGGACGTTGTTGTTTTTTCTCAATTTTATGTCAACCCCTTCTTCTTCTTCTTCACTTTTTCACCCAGAGATTCGTGATAATAATTTACCAAGGGGGCGTATAGGGTACCTCTTGATTTTTCTGAGGACGAAGTTTTTTTACTTACCACGTTTAACTCGGCAAGCTCAACCGAGAATATCCCTATAGTGTTTTTTTTAGGGTTACTAAAAATTTTAATTTAAAAACGTAACAAAATTTTCAAAAACAAATAAAAAAAACAACAGCCTAACAGCGGCGGCAGCAACAAAATCATAAGTAACGTTTTCAGGTTGACAGGTGCTCTTTCCTTCGAGTCCTGTTGAACATTGGGGCTGGGCACGCTGACTCTTCCCGCATGACGGTCTAGGCTCTTGGCAGCTATAGGGGCATTAGAGCACCGACCTCCAGTCCAAGGCACCTCACTTTCCTGCGGGATCCCCTGAGCCTCATGGAAATTGCCCGCACCACTGCTATTTGGGTTTTCACTCGCACCCAGTAAGTCAGTTGGGAAAGGGGCTCAGCCCACTTTTCGGACAACACTTCTGCTACCCTCTTCAAGAACATGTGGTATTCCTTACGGAGAGACCCGTCACAAGCTACCACGAGAGGAGTAAAGGAGCGTATTAGGTCCTCGGCTGCTGCGTCGTATTTGCGGTGCTTAGAGTCCAGTGGTGTTCCAGTCGAAGGAACTGTAAGATGTAGCGTCTGGGTTCACAACCCGGGTAGTATCAAAGTACGCTGTCCTCTCTTGGTTCCACACTCCGTAAACTTTGATTTCTGCTACCAGTCGTGGGTTCCCATTCTCCCCTTCTACCATAACTGGCTCCAGACCAACTGAGCTCCAAGCAAGGCTGGCCATTTTCGCACATTGGTCTCGTATCTATTCTATTATTATTTTGTATAAAACTCTGTACGTTCGTGCATCAGTTGAGGAAACGGCAGAACCGACGGTGATGCGGTTTTTTGAACCGTTGGATAGGTAGGTACCTCTGTTCCGGACTGCAATTCATCTTAGCTAATACAATACAAACATTCCCTCTTCATTCATGTGGCCTTCATCAATATGATCGAATAAACCGTTTTGTAAGTGGGTTAGGAAATTTCGTAAAATTATGTTTTTGGTCAAATGGGGTCTGCGCATGATTTTTTAAAACAATTTTTATTGAAAGAGGATCGATTCAAAATGGCCAAAGTGGGGTTATTTCATAATTATGTGGTCTCCCTATTTTTTTTATCGACGAAGAGAAATGTGAACGTTTGAAGAAATGCGCGCGGAAATGGAGCGCGCTGATTGGTCGAAGCGCATCCATGCGGAGAATGTCGGAACCATCGGAACGGTTTTTAAAGGGACAGCAGGAGGTGGTGACGTACGTACCTCTGGAGGTACCTACGTCACACCCCCCGCGAAATTCAAAACATTCCATTTTAACATTACGATTTCTGCTCTCACATGGAGTTTTTTGTCCTGATAAATAGTGTTTACGAGTCATGGCAACTCAAATAACACAATTAATGGGGTTTTCCCAATTTTTATTTCTCATGCGCAGACCCCATTCTTATAACGAAAATACAGTTTTGTTGGTTCTGGAGTAGTCCAGAACGATTTGTGTGCGTTGTGCCGTCCAGTGTTCGTCAGGATGAATATCAAGTTCCTTAATCCATTTATTGTACTATTGTCCATATAATTATTATGTTGGTATTTTAAAATTTTGGTTTCAGTTGGAAAGTAGAATAATCGAAACTTCAGATCCAGAGCTGAAAAAAATGCTTCATTTGTCCACGGAAGACTTGAGGTGAGTAGTTGAGTGCAAAAAAAGTCATCAAACGTGTTCTTCTTACCCTAAAGTACTGGAGTATTCACTCTGAATCAAATCCATGTCACACAAGCCCTGACACTTTTTCATAATATTTTTCAGCATATTTTTGGAAAAAGAAGGCATTCAAATGGTTCACAAAATTTTAGCAGGCTAATTATTGAAAACCTCTCTCAAGACAGCTACTCCAAATATTTGAATTTAACCCTGCATTTCAACGAAGGATCAGCGATCTCGCATTTGAAAAATCTAAAGTTTTTTAGGACTTAGCGCTTTACGATATAAGCACGTATTATTTTACCTATTACTATACTTACTTGAGTTCAAAAATCGATTACATACATACAGCGGAGAAATTTATATTACATCAGTAGGTACTCGTGCTCTGAAGTACTGTGTACATACTACATACCCATGTTCTGTGATTTATCGTAATTAGTCTTGTTGTTGGCGTCTAGTTTATTATTGACAAGTCTGTTACTTACATTCGTATTAACTGTGCAAAGACTGTTAAGCCAGTTGTGGTGTTTGTGCGTAGCCTGGACCACGGGCTTTGGTCATCTCAGGGGCACTTTACCGGTGATTTACGTTTGCGCTGGACCCTTCTTGCTCCAACCTTCCAGCATTGCGTTCGATTCCTGGATTCAGTATTAGGCCAGTAAAATAATTATGAAGCACTCTCCTACTTATGGACAATGTAAAATGAGGGGAGTGAACAATCATCAAATTGATAAACATGATAAACTCAAATAACAGGATTTCACGAAATGTTTGTTCTCAGGTTGCATAACAAATCATTTTAGCTTCCTTCCTTAAATACCTTATTATAATCCCGTTCAGGAAGGAGTTGAAAATGATTGCGTATCGTTTCCTGACAGGTTTGGTGAATATCTTGATCGCCGAACACGCTCCTCCGATGATGCTTATACGGATGGGGTGCCTTGGGAAGGAGGAGACGAATGGATCAGGTCGCAATTTCACGCTTACACTTTGGCTCTCTTGAGAACATCTCTGTTGCCAGGTATTTCTATCGAATTTATCCAATAATGATTCGGTTATTCATCAGCGCGTCCAAAATTTAAAAATGTTCATCAGTGATATTTTATGTTCTGGAGTGGGTCTTGTATTGCAGAAGTTGTAAGCTGGCCTTCTGATGGGCTTAACAAAATGAAGAAATCGTTCGTTTGTACTCCTACGGAGTGAAATTAATTAGTGCAAAAACAAAATGCTCTTACTAGGTATTGCTGCAGGTAATACCATCCCGGACAAACTTATGCTTTTTGTTTCAACAAAATTATTTACTTAAGCTTATTTTCTCAACCTTTCGTTCACTTTGGACCATTATGTTAATATAGATCGCTGTACCTACTACATCTGTTATTATATCATTCATTTTCCAGTACAAGGCGGGAATTTATTCCTATTTTGGAAAATAAAATCTAAAATGAACTTAAGTTAATCTTAATCTTAAGTGTTAATCTTAAAGAAAATAATAAAAACCCCTTTTTCTTCATTTGACGCTACGCATTTCGAGCAGTCTTATATTCCTCATGTGGTGCAAGTGCACAGGAAAGGAATATTAGTACAGTATAGAGTCCTGTGCTCTTGCTCCACATAACCCACATATAAGACTATTATGTAACTTTCTGACCTGTACGGTTCCTTCCAGTGGGACCACCCCAATTGTCGCCCGTCATCCCCCTCTGTAGCCTGTGAATTGTACGCCTGACGAAGAGTAGAGAAATATAAGACTGCTCGAAATGCATAGCGTCAAATGGAGAAAAAGGTGTTTTTATTGTTTCCTTTATGATCAACATAAGTTAAGCTGGTACCTACCGATCAGAAATAATCATAGTCGTAGTCAGCCAGATTTTAGAAATATCTAGAAAAAAACAAAAACATGATTATTGTTATTGTTACATCAATTCATAATATTAATCGTTCTTCATAAATTTAGTTGTGCCTACAGTAATGATGTTTGTTTTGTATTCAATTCTATGTAGATGGAAGCAAAGAATTCGATCAATTCAATAGGTCCTACATGAATGCATTCATGGAAACGAGCTCATACAAACGGTGGCGAGAGCACCCCGATCACAGAAACGTGTTAGAAGCCGCTCCTGGTCATCCTTTTGCCGGGCAGCTCAGCGTTGCCGATGTGAAATTGCGATTGGCTCAGTAAGCATTTTTATCTTCATCAGTTGATCCATTGCAATCGGCTTGAAACACTGGTTGTTCCCATTGACAATGAGCATCCTAGTAGTTGAGAGGGAAGTAGTGTTGTTTTCACTAGAGATGTGCACTTAATGCGTTTTGAAACCCCCTAATTATGCGGATTTAGAGTACCAAATTATGCGACTAAAATGCGCTAGAAATGGGCCAAAATGCAATTAAAATGGTTAAAACTGGTTTCTTCTTTGGACAGGTGCGTACTGAATAGGGAAAGCCACTATCGATAGTATCGATAGTTTTTAACCGATAGTATCGGCCTATTGATATTGAAAAAAATTCGTGGTTTTGTGGGATTCTGAAAAATTATGCGATTATGCAAACGTATTAAGTGCACATCTATATTTTTGACTAAGTTCCTGTATCACTTCCTATCAATTCGTTTTACTAGAAAGTTGCATTTTAGGTTTTAGCGAACTGTGAAATTCCGATAACTTTAAAATTGCGGTTTGACGAACTTGTTTTGGTATTTGGGTTCCATCTGCAAGTTTTTGAAGCCTTGAAACAATGGCTTACAGAAAGGTTCGTTATTGAGTAGCTCTTCGATATCTCAAGGCTACTTAAATCTTTTTTTTTTTTTAGCACCATGCAGACGACGGAAGGAGGGAGGAAACTGATTGAAGCTACGTCATCGACTGGCCGTGCAGTTGGTAAGTGGTTATTGATCAGAACAAGAGCCAAAACCGGTGTTTTACTGATCCAGTGATAAGTTTGTTTTTCTAAATAAGATGCTTCCATCTTTCAAACGGCATGAAATGGGTTCCGAAGTTAATTTATCCATTTTAGAAATGTTGGTTTCTTATTTCGCTCGCATACCCCTGCAAAAGCACCGAAAGCTGTGACCCTAACGAATGGCAAAATGATTTTGAATTTATACTTCTATCGTTGGGCATACTTCTTGTTAACTCCGGGTACCTTGTAGCCATCCCTGAACCAAACGGATTTTCATTCCAAGTACCGGTACTGGAAATAAATAATCAATTATTTCAAAGATAATCTCATTTCCTGATTCAAAGTACCAATCAGTATTTTCAATAACCTAATTACTGATTAATTGTTGTAATTAGGAACATGTCGGGAATCAAAAGGGCATGGTTACTGATTACAAAAAATTATTCAGTTATCAAGCTTTCACAGTTTTCTGTGATCAAGTGTTTTTTTTACGAATGTTCTTATTGCAATCGGAATTAGTATTTTTTATTTTTTTATTTTTAAGGGCCTTCCTGAGTCGAAAAAGTTTGTGACCAAAAAAAAAATTTTTTTTTTTTACTATGAAAATCTACGTTTTGTGCAGATCACGGTGATATACAACACTATGGGGTTCCGGACCTAAATCGGTCCTAAATAAATTACAATATAATGAAAACACCTTGACAGAAAACTGATAAACAAGGATTGCTGTCACGCGAAAATCAATGCAATGTTGTTGTCAATACCTGAACCTCTGAAACCTATCCTCCTTCTTCTTCTTCTTTTTATTTTTCATCCAGAACTTGATGAAAAGCAAAAAGTAGAACCAATCTCGGCATCAACGCCGCGTACGGTGCGAGCTGTGACGAGTTCAGAGACTCGAGGTAGGTAGGCAACTTCTCTCGCCGTTTTCTCAAAACTATGTTTTCGCACACGTTCGGAACATTTTCTTCGGTTTGGTTCAACTTATCGACTTGATTCTTTTTTTGTTCTTTAGAGGAACAGTTGCTGAATTGATTGACATTTTTTCCAACCTCAAAACAAATTAGTGTAAACTCAAAAAAATAGGGTTTGGGAATTTTCGTCCCATAAATTCAGTTGCCAAGCGGAAAGGTCAAAAAAATGTCAATCTGTAGAGTGGATGTGACTGTACAGAATAAAAATAAAAAAATCAAGAAATTATCTCGAGTGGTTGTCGAGAAAAGGAACATTAACCAGCATACAAAAACACATTGACTCTGGAAGGCCCTTAATAGAAGAGGATTTTATTTATTATTATTATTATTATTATTATTAGACGGATATTGTAAGAGTTACGAGTGTTCTATGGATGGGAATTTTTGAAGAAAAATATTGGTATTGTTGAACTACATCGACACCGAATAAATCCCTTCTATTCTGGCAGTGCTGAAACCTAAGAGCTCATCAGCACTTCGCCATTTATTCCTTGAACTCTTGACTCAGTTATCTGTAATAATTCAATTACAGATCTGCCCAATACTGATATCGACATATCGTGGACTCTAAGAGGAAGAGTGCGGTTTATAGCATTGTCCGCTGACAATACACTTCTCCAAACCATTAAATTCGCACCATTGCTTTTGTTTCGGGGTGCAGCTGAGGGATTTCAGAGATCAGAGTTATCTGAAAACCATTCCTTCCCTCCTTCTTACGGCTTACCTCTCACGATTTACACTCATGTTCTGTAACAGGTGGAGCTATAATTCAAGCGAGAGGAGCTCTGAGCAACTGGTGGTCCAACTTGACGACTCCGCCGCCGACTATAGTCACAGGAACGGACGCACTCAAAGAAGAACCTCCTGCTGAGGGAAACAGAACCCGATCTGAGCCAGTAGATGTCAGGGCTGCTGAGAATCCTGCACTGTCCAAATCAAATAAGCCTGTGGAGCAAGCCATTGACGCATTGAGTGAAACGGTTGGTGGAACCATCCTCCAGGTGTAATGTATAGGTAAATACAATTTTATGGTCTTCTAATTATTTCTTTTTTCATTCAATCAAACGTACTATGAAGTAATTATTGGGGTTGGTTTCACATGCTCAATAAATGGTGATCACATCTCCCTTAACCAGGTTACTGCGTAAGTTAAGGGAGATAGGCTGTTTGATAAAGTCGAAGGCTAAAACCAAATCATAAAAGTGAAAAAACTCATGAAAACAAGGGGTTACAAAAAACTCAGACTCAACTTTTTGTTGGAAATTACCTTTCGAATCGATTCCTGAAGTTTGTCCCAACTGAGCTGTAGACACCCTGTACTTATAGTCATCATTTTATTCACTTTCAGTGCGGATCCCCTGTGCCAAAACCGACCCTCCTGGCAGACATTGGGGTTTTCGTTGTTTTCAGTTTAGAACAACTCAATAATAAGTGGTGATATCGTCACTGGTCGGAATTTTCTTTTTTTTGTATAAAAATCGTCGTGATACAACATAACATTATGCGTCACTATGATTTTGACAGGAAATATCGAAAATTTCGAAAATGAGGGTTCATAACTCATGGGAAATTACCTAGTACGAGAAACGACTGGTTTAGAGATCATGGATCCATGAGTGATGTGGTGGAGTCGTTAGACCCTGTGACCCTGATGCCTGAAAAGGCACTTCTAATTATATCGAACTTGGTCACGTGGAATAATCGGGAATTTGTCCACCACAGGACTCTCCTCCTCAGGATTCTGTGATTTTTACGGCTACCAGTGAGAATGTATGTGGCTCACCAAAGAGGACAGGAATCCTCTGCCATTACTCCTGAGACTATGGTCAGCATAGCCTGGTGTCCCTTAGCCTACGTCTGTCTGATCGTGGTAGATGCAGTACTAAGTCAAAGGGTCAGGAGTAAGTGTGCACCACATGCCAACTCACCGATGTCACGTCGGGGTCACCAGTTTAGAGATCCTGGAACCTTGAGTGATGTGGTGGAGTCGTTAGCCCCGTGACAAGTTCTGGAAATGCCTGAAAAGGCACTTCTAATTATATCAAACTTGGTCACATGGAATAATCAGAGATGTGTCCACCACAACAGGCACCAATAACAATTACAAACTAGAGAAACGTTAACCTCTACAAAAGGTTTCAAATAACATAACAATGCTTATAACATAAGCATTCAACTGGTACCAGGCCCGTGTTCTGACAGCTAAACAACTGTTGGTAACAACAATTGAGTTTGTACTTTGGTGATAAACGCCGTCATGTTTTGCCGCGAGGTGTTCTTTAATGAATCAACAGTGACTAAAACTCTCCACAGTTGACAAGCTTGTGACCACCTTGGGTGAGAAGATTTGTCAAGATGAGGTTAGGTGACTTAATCATGTCTTCTTGGATTATTATCATTTACAGGCGATAATTTTAGCGTTTCTACTGAGTTATTTGTGTGATACATCAAGTTGAGGTAATTTTTAGTGATTTGAACAATTGATTATCAAGTTTTCTTCCTTTCTCCTTGACATTTACAATCGATACATCGAGTATCAACTTGATAATTTCTCACAACTCTTGTTATAACAGTCGTTCTGTCGTTTTGACTTTCCAACAGTAGATAACTCCAAAGTATCAGACCCCCCCCCCCCCCCCCCCCCCCCCCCCCCCCGGAACGATATTGCTCGGCGATTCATTGGACTTCATCTGAACGGAAAATACACAAATTATCCGCTAGAATGCGCCAACAGTGCCTGGGTCATGTTTTACTTTGTCGCTGATCGGTGAAGATGCTCCGTCATCTGCCTAAGGTGGAGGTCTTGGTAGACAGTTCTTGCAGGTAAACGACAAGCGAGTCGGGATTCCAAATAGGATGTTACTAGGAAGAGCACGAGCAGATGCTAACCCCTGAGTCATATTGTATGAGTGGGTGAGTCAGGACACAAGTCAACCTACGAGACGTTAAATAACGTTAACACGCACATTGGATGGAATTCGTAGATTTTTTGGAGTGATTTTGAAGTTTTTGTTGTTTAGCATTTTTTCCCATGGGTTTTTCTTGATATTCGAAAATGAATTCAGGAACTGTATGAGGTCTGTTTGGTGAATGATAGGGAAACGGACCTGATTATGGAAGGCTAACCTACCTCCATCTTCTGTAGAATCGACGGGGACCACGGCTGGCTTGGAATATCCGATGTTGTGAGCATTCCTGAGAGCTGTAATAAATTACCAGGCGTCACAGCAATGTTATCTTACCCTAATAGACTGTCATGTTTGGAACAAATTTTTGCCTGTTCAGTAACAACACTATTGGGTTGGGTTGTAGGGAGTAGGTAGTTATGGAAGATCCTTTTTCCTTTCTATACATATTACGTGCACCTACTAATTCTTATGTTGTATGATGTTGTTGAATCACCTACTCACTATCCTAAAAAAATCAATTTTTCAATTCAATTCAATCCATGGTGGTCCAGTATGGTTACCTTCTGAAGAGGTTACCTCCGTTTCGGGAAATCCTTTCGTATTCCCACTCGTTGACGAATAGGCCAGTTCTATTCGTGCTACGAGATGACTCTATTCGTAACGAGATACAAGCGCATGCGCACTAACTGATTTCTATTCGTTGAGCTCCCTACTCGTAACCCAACTCGCTTCTCGTTTACCTGCAAGAACAGTGTGGTACGACGCATACGCTGAGTCATCCGCACTGAAAGTGTTGATGTACCTAATACTGTTGGTTTCCTCTTTATAATCCGTCTATTCTTCTTGCAGATTCTGGATGAGGAAAAAAAATTGACACGTATCGTACTAGTAAATTATGTATAAGAAAATAACATTAATATTACTATCACTATAATTTAATTATGTGTAGATATTTTTTGTATTCTTAGATAACTTTTTTGTTGAGATTCTCATACTTGTGAAAAGTCGTGTGTAAATTCCTCGTGCTTAATTTTGGTAGGTCTGTATAAAATTTAATTTTCGTGTTTTTTATATTTTTATTTAATACATTATATCATATTTATATCACTTGCCACCATTATTAGAGTAGGTATTTATCATAAAAATTTAATTTTATTGTTGACTAGGTATTCAGTCCCCGTCAAAACGTACTGCTTTTTGTTATGGATGGAATTTTAATTGTAATGTTGAAAATTATTAAATGTTCGCAAACTCCCAGAAATTCTAAGATGAAGCAAAATTTATTACTGTTATTATTTTTTAATATATAAGGTATAATAGGAAGCGTGGAAACCTATCGAAGAATTCCAATATTTGTTAGTGTTCCCTGCTCAGTGAAAGATCTTTGTGATTTAGTCTAGGTATACCAAATATTGCATTTTGAACAATACATTTTTGAGCAGGCATTATCCCTGAATTACCATGTGTTGTGTCTAATTTAAAAACTTTGATTGTATGGTTTTGTTAGGTCTATAATTTTCATGTCGTTAGAGATCGGCGATTACTTCTTGCTGACTCGATTTGGTTTGTCAGCAGCCCTCTTTCGTCCCATTGGCGTTTGAGGATTTCCACCAGATCTTCCATTTCTTTTATTTTTCGTAAAGCGTAGGTAATGTGTTTCTCAAGTTCCAAAATTCACTCTGTTGGATCAGAGCCGAGTTGAAATGATTGATGAGATTTTGCGGGCAACCAAAAAAAAACTACATTCTTCTTTATACTACTTACTCGTTCTTAATTTTTCGTACTTTTTTTTTCTTGGTTAGCTCTTTGATTTCCATGTTATAGTTGTCAATTCGGCTCTGGCAAACGATCATTTTAACCGATACACTAGATTTCGCACTGTTAAAAATCCACTTGTTCCACGAATATGCATCTGGACACCTTTGGTTTTTTATCGAGCTTTGACTTTGTACTTTTGATTTTCCTCCAACGTGATTAGGGACGTTTCGATATTATCAATACTCGGAAATATCGATATTTTGCTTCAAATTATCGATATTTTGAAGTCGATATTTTCTTTCGATAATATTGGAATATCGATATTTTTCTTTTGATATTTCCACTATCAAATATTGATATTAATAAAAAACATCTGGTGCGAGGCTTCACACTACTTTCCTCACCCGTAAAAACTGAAAAATGGCTATTATTGCGGATTTTAACGCTGATTTCGGCCCTCAATCTATTTTTGTGGAGATGAGGGGCATTGGAACTTGTTTCTACTTGTTAGATGAGTAAATCCTGTGAATTTCATCAAAATCGTTAGAGCAGTTTGGGAGAAAATCTAAAAAAAAATGGGCTAAAAACTACGTTTTTCACTTATTTGTAATATTTTCTCCCCCTTATAATTGACGTGGAGGGCTGAAATCCTTAGGGTCTCATCCTCAGGCATGTAGAAACCGATCCTCGAAATCGGAATTTTTTCATCATTTTCGTAGGGGCCGCAATCGTGTTCATACACATACATACGGACTTACATACACTTTTCCAAAACGTAGAGAAAATTGATCAGTTGTCGTTTAGGACCAGTTATAGGTGGTGTTTCAGACATTTGGTTTTCTGCTCATCGCAATACTTTCCATTCACCTTCAGGTGGGCTGGGGAAAGTAAAAATAGCGAGAGACTTTTTTCCAAAGCAGGGGTGCCAGGGCCACTGCTTTGAGGAACCGTTTATCCGAGAAATATGTGGACTCATGTTTTTGATCAGTAACTATCCCTGAATCGGACTGGTTTTAATTTTTTCTGACTTTGTATTTATTTTCTTGAAATTTAGATTTGTTCGAAAATAAATTGACGTTTGAAGTCTTGTTTAAAATTATGGTGGGGCAAGAAAAAAAAATGTGTTTCGATATCGATAATCGGAAACATTGATACGAGTATTTTCTCGCGATAATGTTGGTATATCGATGTTCTCTTTCGATATTAATATCAAATCAAATATCGATATTTGCAATATCGAAACGTCCCTAAACGTGATTCGCTTGAAGTGAAGAATCGACCTTTGAAATAACTTCACTCCCTTCACATCTTAAATTTTAGCGAA
>JAEMON010000005.1:26961890-26980789 GCA_030264115.1 Lygus lineolaris
CGCTCACCAACTCATGCTGCATGAATGGAACTTTTTATTACCAATCTCCATACCATGGTAGGTAAACGCTGTTAGTTCTGAAATTCATGTACCTAGGTACCTTACTAATGTGATGATATTTTTATTACTACCTACCCATTTCCAGGTACCTAATTAATTCCTGTAACTATCTGTCTAACAGAATTCGTTAACCTATTATTTTGCTATTTAATAGGTAGGTACACATGATCTCAATAGTAGTAACATTATGCTTGAACATTCAAAGGAGTTGCAGATCTGATGATAATTTCATCATCTTGGCAACAGGTGTCAAAACCAACCTACTTTTGCGTGTGAAAATTGAAACCAACGAGTTGAAATTGATGAGTTTTGTGGCGAACTGACAGAAACCCAACGCGACATGTTACCTACCGTAAGAAATATGTGATTTATTGTTTCGTGAAATTATGAGAAATTTCCTATCGGAAGAAATTTAAGCGGTAAGAACAATAGAAAATTAGTGTAGTTTCACCAGATCGAGAACGTGGGAGCAGCTCAAAGTTGAAAAGATGTCATATTGAGCGTGTAGTTTCACCAGGTGGAGAACGTGGGGGGGCGCTCAAAGTTGAAAAGATGTCAAATCGAGCGTGTTGGAAGCAATTCAAAGTTGAAAAGATGTCAATCGAGCGTGTGCACAGGTGACCTGCTTACCTCCCTGCGTACTGCCATCCAGCCAGAATTTGCTTCTCAAATTAGTGTAGTTTCACCATATCGAGAACGTGGGAGCAGCTCAAAGTTGAACATTTGCTCACCAGAGTGCATTGGTGCCCCTCTTCAACAGATGCCAAATCGAGCGTGGATTCCTTCAATTCAATTCCTTGTCCAGATGGAACGAGCTCGATTGCCTAGTGGGTAGTAACTTGATGTAGTACGTGCAAGTTACCTCCCATTATCGGAAGATCTTTTCGCGGTAATAGATTAATGCGAGTTGTAAGGGGTACCTATGCAAGTTTTTGCTATGTTTACTTACCTAGATAGTATTCTAATAACCGAATGCAATATGTGGTAGGTAGGGGAAAGTCATGTACTTGAGTCCTTTGAACCTTGGGACGACACTCAGATCGGTTTGAAAGGATGCAAGAAAAATTTAATCTCTGGCGGCATTTCACAGCCCTGTTGGTATAAACACTTTGGCTGAACCAGATTTTTCGTAATCATTTTCCTTAACACTGTTTTAGCAACTTGTTTGTTTTGAGCTCTTTTGGAAAAAGGGCTTTGTCTTCAGAAATCGTCAATTTCGAAAAGGTTAGGTAATTCTTTTTAGTAATTTCCATTGCATTCCACTAATTGAGGTTGGGTAAGAAGTCCCTAACGTTTTCATCACGTTTATTTCACATTTCTTGTAACTATGACCACTAACAGAAAAACTTGCTGTGTTCGTAGGTACCTACCTTGGGACAAATCTAGTCTTGTTCCTTGAAACGCCACTTTTTATCGTTTCATGATAATATAACTTCAATTTCAGTATTCCTGATAACATTCTTTTGTTACTTTAGGATTTGATGATCTCTTGAGGCTCCACAAAAATTCGTTCCTTAAAACATTTGAGAAATTTGTATTCCTAAAATTGTGGACCCATTGCGATAGCTTACATTCCAGTGGTTTCAGCGAGTCATACCTATAAGTACCTAGTTATTATAGACATAAGGATTTTTTTTTAATTTTGTGCACTTGAATGATATTTTGCACATTGCCTTTCTTTTAATACAGGTTCCCTACTACTACCCCAGGTTCAGCGTTCAGACAGCAGTCCCAAGGTAGAAACATAGGTAGCTGTCCCGTGGTACATGGCAGGTTTGCAACTTGACTTGGGGCAAAAAAGGTTTGTGACAAATGGATTTTTGGCGCTCTTGAAGTGCTCTGAAAAATTTGAATAAAAAATTCATGAAGATTGATAATTAGGTGCTAGTAGATGCTACATTGCCAGATTTTCGAATTCTCTCTTCCAGCACTTCAAAATTTAGGAACGAAAAATCTGTCCCAAGTTACATGACTTTCCTCTACCTACTCCCAAGGATATGCTCCTAGCAGAAACCTATCCCTTCTCAATGCAACTACCACCTCTTAGCTCTTCCCAGGAAATGAGGGCGTCGGTGATCGCGTGGTGTTTGGCCCTCATGTGGGATGATGCACTTGGACGAACTCATGAATGTGTCTGCGGTTACGGAATTTATTGTTTGAACTACGGTAACGGCCCGATAAACATTCCGTGCGCCGCCCATGAACACGAGTGCGACCAGATCGGCTTCAATTTCTACCACATGTCAGAGAGTTTTGATTGTAGTCTTCCGATTGATCATTGTGAAGGCAACCCCTGCGCCCGCGGTACCTGTGTTACCACTTTCGGCTCGTATTTTTGCGACTGCCCAGCTGGCTGGTACGGCCAGGATTGCACAATTAACGACCCAGATTTCACCAGTAAGTTAGCGGTTGGTTAGTACTTACCTACCTAAAATTGCAGTCGCCATTACTCCATTTATTTTCTCTATAAACATGATTTATTTTTCGACAGGGGAGGAAGTTATACAAATACCTCCTAAGCGAAAGCAAAGCTTTTCTTTGGGAAATATCAGAAAAGATTTAGACCGACTGTTACCTATGACTGGGGAGCTTTGTTTTCGGCCGATTTTAACACAACTTCGCAGTAACGTAAACTTTGGTGTGCTGATGGCGTCGAAACAAAAAAATCCAAAAAACCAGCCCATCTCGCAGTTTTGTCGCTTAATAGCTCTTTGCGAAACCAAAAAGTGCTAAAAACTAGTTTGCGCAAAAGCCAAACAACCGCAAATTTTTCGCTTATTAGGTTATTGCATATCTATATCCAACTAAAAATGAAAAACCAAGACGACTAAGCGCCAGCCCTTCTCATTTTACACATTGTACAATCATAATGATATCTTCGTTTTATTACATAACTCTTTAAACCAAATATTTTCTCTATACACTTCATCTACCTACTTTTTTGAATGGCCACACAAATGGGATGGAATATTCAGCGTAGGTAGTTGTGTTTGAATGTCTTATTAGGTAATAAAGAGTGAAAAATATAAACACTTGCGAATATCATATAGTATTTCCCGTTAAACAAATAAATAATAATTTATTGTAATACAGACACTTATAATAAAATATGAACAATGGAGAAGATTAAAAAAGGAATGTGTGGGGTATCAAATTTGTCAGGCTATGGTTAATGAATATACGTAGCCAGAGTATTCTTCTATTTCAAAATCTAGCCGCCCATTGAGTCCATCGGCCATTGAGTCTATCGTCCTCTATATGTTCTCCGGAAATCAAAGTTGTATAAAATGGCTGGTCTACTTTGGGAATGAAATGGAACATTTGCAAGTCATTCAACTTGGGTTGTGACACACATTTTCCCATTCGGCCATAGTGGGTCTAGTGGAGAGTCAAATATGTTTGAGGCGCGGGTTTTTAAAACGCCTTTCTTGATATTTACTTCCTGTCCTGGCTCATCGAAGGACTTTCTGAACACAATATTGAATGGGAGATCTTGTGTTTTATTTCGGTCTCCCGAGTTTGTAGCCAGTTCAGTGAACTACGATTTATATCTTTTTTCCTGTTTGTAATATTTCTCTCGAGGGTATTGCTGCTTAAAAATTCTTCCTTCTTCATGCCAACAACGATCAACGGGTTCTTATTTCTGCACTCCCTCATAATGCGTTTATAGTCATTTGGACTGTAAATAGATACGTAAATCCAAACTAACCATGTGTATCCATTCATGTGTCGTTTGTTTGGTAATTGCATAACCTTTTTTCATGGTGTGGCGCTTAGTAGGTAATTGCAAAATTCAAAATGCCTTTTTTATTAGTAGCCTTTATGAATGTCCCTTAGTAGGAAATAGTTAATTTTATAACAGAAAGAGGGCGCTAATACCCAAATAAATCGATTCTACTCGGCTAGACTAATCCAACGAAACCAAAAACTCGATTTTGGAAATTTTGTCACTTAAGAGGTATTTGCATAACGCGGTCCATATATTTCAGTCTCCATTACTCCATTTATTTTCTCTATAAACATGATTTATTTTTCGACAGGGGAGGGCGTGAAAAACCCATTGTATATCTATTATCAAGTACAGTCTGGTAGAAAAGGTGAAAAGATACCATTCCACTTGATATACGACCCTGGACCACAACGGGGGATTATGAAGCTTCATGAGACAGGGGTAGGTGATGGGAATGATTTAGGTAGGTATAGAATAATTTTAGCAAATTTTTGAAAAAAAAAAAAAAAAAAAAAATCCGTTTCAGACCGTTCTTACACGATTCCTGATTCGAGAGACACACTTGTTGTTGCAAATTACCTGTAGGATCGATTCCTGAAGTTTGTTCCAACTCATTGAAATTACTCATGATACTGTGTTTTTACTTGAATTTCTTCAAAATTATTTTTTTCCTCCAATTTCAACCCAATATCTACGCCCCTGTTACTTAGTCACCGCTAGTGTTTGCCCACTTAATGATGGGAAGGTTGCTCGAATGTTCAGTTTTCTGACTCATCAGAGGTGGTCAAAGGAGTTAATGGTACTCGGTGGTAGTCACCCTACTTTTGAGAACATAGAATAATAATTAGGTATACAGATTTATTAGATAGGTACTAATTACCAATTAGGTGTTGATTTTGTCATTCAAATTAACTTTTTTCTCTGTCATCTATTAATTGTTGCAGGTGAAAATCAATATAACTTTCAAGGATGGACGCCGTTACTATCCAACTAAAGCACAATTCAAAGAGATGAACGTGAAAGAGATATGTCTTAGTGATGCAAACTCTTATCCTGATTTGTTCGACATAAGAGTCTGCAATTTATTACCAGACGGAAGTGAGGATGTGTCAGCTTAGAACATTTTTACAATGAATGAAAATTCTGTTGCAACTAGCGGCGTTTCAAGGACAGGTCAAATATTTTAGCTGCTTAGTACCTTCTGTAAACTCTTGTCGATTTTGTAAAATGAGAGAGCGCAGAAAATTCTGCGCTGCTAACATATTCAATCTGACCCTGAACCGCTTCTTGCTGGAACAAACTCCAAGGTTTCATCTCAAGTAGTAGGTAGTATCTACTTCTGCCTTGAGCGCACGGTTTCAGTTTGAAACGGCTTTCTCAAACCCCTTGATTCAATGAGAAAATGGGCCCAAACCACTTTCTGGAATTGTATGGGTTAGTCAAATAGCACAAACCAGATCAAAAATTGAAGCAGCGGTAAGGGAGGCGTTTATGCAGAGGTGAGGTGTTTTTAATTTAAAAGTTCCATTCATGCAGCATGGTGAGCGAATTTTCAAAGAATGATTTTAACCAATTTGGTGAGTGATTCTTAGAGGAAATTTCACGCTGATTCCGAATATACCATATTATTATGTTGCTATGTTTAGGATGGTAATTCACACCAAAAACCTCAAAAAACACGTTTTTAGCGATTTTTGATATAATGAAAAACGCTGCAAATCATTACACAGCGGTTTATTATTTTCTGTATAGATCGGCCATCTACAAAGATCCTATTGACATAAAATACCCACCTACCGCGAGGTTCACAATCATCTCTTGGCGACAATGAGTTAGGTACCTTCTTGTTATTATTATTATCGATACAACTATTTATTATCGGATAGTTGTATCATTCATTCTTAATGAAATTCAGTAACTAAGGAAGCTTCTGAAAGTAAACAACAAACTTGGTTCGGTGCATGGAAGAAGGAAGGTCCATGGGTTCGGTGGAATTGAAAGAAAGTTGCAATTGAACAGCTGATATTTGAACGGAGATTTTGCCTGCTCGAGAAGAATTGCGATTCATACTCGTGTCCATGGTAACTAAGGAATGTGCCGCGGACGGACGGATTTTTGTTTTATTATTTTCAATAATCGCGTTCAATCATCGTACCTACCTTTGGAATCGAGCACGAAAAAAAAAATTGTTAACCCCTCAAAATTTGAGGTTTTACGTTTCAAGATACGTAGAATCCAAAAATCGAATTAAAAAAGAATCCGTCCGCCGTACGCGTCACTTTCCCTAGTTACCATGGACCAAAGTTAATGAAATTTGGTATACCGGCCCCATCGCCCCATTCGGGGACAAGTTGTGCCCCGAAGCTTGGGGTTAAAGTCAGTCTTCTCTAAGGGTTAGAAAATAGGGGATGAAATTTCCAAAACGCCCTAGCTCGAAAATTTTAAATAGGAAGGTATATTTTTCCAACGATTTAAAATAGAACACAATTTTTAGCGTCGAATGAGACCTTGCGGAGCGTTTTAGGACCAACCGTTCGCTCCCTGTAAAGACTTAAGGGTTGCACGAAAAAAAGAGCAGAAACACGAGTGTGAATCGCAATTCTTCCCCAGTAGGCAAAATCTCCGTTCAAATATTAGCTGTTCAAATGCAAATTTCTTTCGATCCCACCGAACCAAGTTTGTTGTTCACTTTCAGAAGCTTCCTTAGTTACTGAATTTCATTTGAATGAATGATACAACTCTCCGATAATAATTACAAGTAGGTATCATGGTCGCCAAGAGATGATTGTGAACCTTGCGGTAGGAGGGTATTTTATGTCAATAGGATCTTTCTAGATGGGCGATCTATACAGAAAATAACAAACTGTTGTGTAATAATTTGCACCGTTTTCTTCGAGAACTCGCTAAAAGTAACGGTAACGCTTTTCGCGGCTGCGTGCCAAAGTAAAGACATGAAAATTTTAAACATCAGGCCTGTGGTAAATTGTAGTGGGACGGGTACCCAAATAGTAGCTAAAAGAGAATACAGAAAAAGATGTGATCCGAAATAAACCTTGGTGGATCAGAAAAAATGCCGACTCCTGACTGTTTTCTCCAGTTGACGGAAAGTTTATGAGTCATATTTGATATGTTTCAGTGCACTGGGTTTTCGCGTTTGATTCCAGGATTTACTTTCCTGTTGAATTCAGTAATATGGATGAGCATGTCCTTTACAATTTTGATCTTATTGGCATCGCGCAAAATATGCTTATAACCATCGCATTTCTGAAGGAAGGAAAACCCGTACACACTCTGTATCGAAATGAATTTCCACTGTTCACGTATCTCAAATCCAATGTTCTTAATAGTTGCTACAAGTTCATACTTTTCGATGGATGGTAAGTATCTGGTACCTATTTATGAGTGTTCAATTAGAATATGTTTAGAGGTTCCCCTCGTAATCTAATCATACAACAGTCAGATGCAGTATGAGGTGATATAAGTGTGTAAGGTATAGTAAGTGTATGGGCGAACTGTCGGCGGCATATATGGAGTGGGGGGGGGGGGGGGGGGGGGGGGGGGGGGGGCTACGTGGGCGAAATCAGGAAAAACTCAAGTTTAAAGAAATTTAAGTAATTACAGTAAACTGAGTGATTTCAATCAATCAATCTTCTATGCTGAGGGGGTTTGCCTGACGGTAGGGAAACGTTTCCACCTATAAAAAAAAGTCATATTTCCCTAGCAACGATTGGTTGTACGTGAAAATCATCAGAAACTCTTCGTTCACACCAATTATTGTAAGGAGAGAAGAAAGGAGAAGAAATGCTTGCATACGAGTCTGCAACACATTGGGACATTTTATGTCACTATTAATAATGTTCCCAGTTTCCCATAATACGACCAAATTTGTTTGGATTCGTTATTATTTCAATGAGCTCCATATTCGACTCAGCTGATCTGGGAGCTCCATTTTCAACTCAGCTGATCTGAGAGCTCCATTTTCGACTCAGCTGATCTGAGAGCTCCATATTCGACTCAGCTGATCTGGGAGCTCCATTTTCGACTCAGCTGATCTGAGAGTTCCATTTTCGACTTAGCTGAGAGAGTAGTATCTCAAAACATTGCGGTGGTACCTCATTGATTTCTTCCTAGCCTTTACTTTTCGAGTAAATAATAATCTAAAGTGCCGGAGCGTGAGCAATTTTTCGTGACGTTTTTTTAGTTTATGTGCCAAAGCAAAGAAGCTATGTCTGTTTATTTGTCTTTGTTCGAGTCACGCTCAAACGGCTGCACTGATTTTTCGGAAATTATGGGGAAGTTTCCTCCTAGGTTATACAGGTATTATGGTAGGATTAAGAAAGTAATATTGACGTAAAGCATGGCTGAGTTTTCAGGAAAACTGAAGCTAAGTATTTTCAAAAATTTCATCCTCTCCTTGTTTGAGTAAATAGGTAATATTATAATTAATAGTAGCAAAATTCTAACAATGTAAAGAAGTAAAACAACACTGTTATTATCGAGAAGTTTTTGTGAAAACTGGCTTTGGGTGGCCGAATGGGCGGATGAAATAAAAAACAACTCAAACCTTCTGTCGTAACCCGTCTGTAATTTTAGTCAGTACCTAAATAAACTAAAGCGATCACGATTAGATCCATCAGCGAATTTTCGAAGAAAATGAAGCTATTGCAATGGCTTCAAAATTTTTGTAATGCAAATTTCTTACAATTTTCTTCATGAAGATCCGTTTCAGACCATTCTAAAATGATTCCTGAAATTTAAAACTTTTTCATATATATATATATGAAAAAGTGTTAAATTTATATATACATATGTATATATGTGTCACTCCAGACGCGTGCCCGAGGGATCGAGATAAAAAATCCAAAAAATTTTTAAAATGTCAATAGTATCAAAAGTAAGGATGAGTTCGTTGGCCAGAATTTTTGGAGTACTCTAAGGGGTCAAATTTTGAAAATCTAGTTTCAAAAATCGCTTAAAAAAAACGTGTTTTTTGAGGTTTTTGGTGCGAAGAACTATCCTAAACATAGGAACATATTTGGTACATTCGGAATCAGCGTGAAATTTCCTACAAGAATCACCCACAAAATCGGTTAACACTATTCTTTGAAAATTCGCTCACCAACTCATGCTGGATGAATGGAACTTTCTAATTTTTTAATCAAAATGAATTATTGAACTATTGCAATGGGTCCAAAAATAGAAGACTAAATGTTGACTTTGACTGTGGAAATTTTGTTCGTTATGACTCAAGCATTCGAATCCTGGATGTATCAATGAAGCCCAACATTTGCTATTTGCGTAGGTCCTATACAACAATTCGGGTAGCCCTCATGTAGTTCAATAATAGCTGAAAATAGATTGAAATGCCCTACTTACATAAGTGTGTGTTGTATTTGGAATTGTTTGCTCTTAACTACAGTTCCGTGGTTACGGATATTTCTTCCAATAGGATTTTCCCTTATATTCCAGTGATATAGACAGGGCAAAGCAAGTAAGCCACTTTAGAGGGAACACCGTGTCTGTAAATATTTTTGAGTCGAAGGAAAGATGCACGGGTACTACAAACATCGAGACTAAATGGAGTTTACAACGTGATGTTGGAGCTGGAGGTAATGACCTATCAAGTCATGTAACCCCGTTCATGAAATCCTTTTCATCTTTTGATAGGTACGTAGTAAATTTATTTTCATCCACATCAAGTTATAATCCCCCCTCCCCACGACATAAAAATGTTATTTTTAGAGCAATTTCATAGGGGGAGGTTAAATTAATAATTTCTGCATTAACTCGCTAAGTTTCTCATGCTAACACGGATCGTTGTAGAAGCTTTGCTCTTGAAACGTGACTTGGAAAATGGAGGGAGTCAATCCCTAAAAATACCCGATATTCATATTACTGGTGGTAGGCCGATTAATGGATTCTTGCTAAGAGTTGAAATTTGAAGGACAAATATAATCAATAAACTTTGAAATATTGATGAAGTAATTGTCACAGTGATGCCAAGAAATGGTGTCTCCGTGTTGCCGGAAACGGTGCCGGGGCGTCGCCGTATCTTAGCATGTTATTATGGTTAATTTTTAACCTTCAACCTTAACATTCCAAACCTTAAGTGAAGTGGAAAAGGTCTCAAACTAAGTGAAAAAAGTCTACACCAATATAGTAGATTGGAAACAATCTAAACTCAATACTTAATGCTACACCCATCATTCCATCATAAATTCATTATTTACCGATTCAGGAGAATACGACCCTGTCCCAGTTGATGTGGACTTTGGCGGGTCAAGACATATCAAGTTCCCGCCTCGATTTTTCCCAGACGGCGAGCACATGATCGAAGCTCGTATCACTGTGAAGGGAAACGCTCCATACTATGGAGGACAGAACAGTTTTCACGTTTACGGAAGGGTGAATAGTTTTTCATTACATAGATTCATTGATCCTATGTTAAATCTTATTTATATGATTATAGATGTGTGTCTGAATGTAAGTACCTACCTATAATACCTTAACTATCCGTGGGCCATCTACGTGACGTACCTGCCAATTTCGTTTATGAGCTCTCCGTCATATCAAAGGTTGAAAATTGTGGAAGTTGAAATTTTATTTTTATTTACAAAACGGAAAGCGCCTAAGTAGGTAGGTATGTTCCTACTTGGCCGAAACTGCTGCCCGAAATCATTCAAAGGGCCAGCAATGCTAAGTATTAGCTACTCTGTCATCACTGGATCCGAGATTTTACATAAATTTTGCATATTCAGTTTTTAGGTTCTAAAGGTTCATAGGAATCCGTTTTGAGCTGTTTTCAACCATTTAACAATTTAATTTCACATATTTTTGCATATTTGGGATCGAAAATCATACATTTTGGTTTTCGAATATTTTGAGAAATATTTGGATAGTTTTCGAATATTTTTCAAGTATTGGGTAGTTCCATGGAAAAAAACAAAAACAAAAATCGTCGGGAAATTGTTCTTGTGAAACTGCTGGATGCTTCCTGTTTAACTAAGGATAGCTGCATTGCATACCTACCTGAATATCCATCGGACCCCTCGTACCATCTAAATCTCGCCTGTCTCAAATTCTGGGTTTCTAAGTAGTCTAAGCTCCACGTTTCAAGTCGATTTTGATCAAACTTGGCGAGGCGCGAGTTTTGATATTTTACTAAAACTCGTCGCAAATAAGTTTTGACTGTCTGGTTTTGCCGTGGTTGATATACAGGGTGTATCAGTTGTTAGTAGAGACCCTTCGGATTTGAGTTCTTCAAGTAATTTCCAACAAAAAATGTCCTTTAGAATAAGGGGTATTAACCCCTTACTTTGGTAAGTTTTTTCACTTATAATATTTTTCCGTATGTTCGACCTTACTATCATTAAAACAGCTATAACTCCCTTGATTTCCCAAGTAAATTCAAATTTAAGGATACCGTTGTAAAGAGCGTTAAATTTCCTATCAGCTGGATGGTTTCGCTTGTATTTTCAAGTTGATGTAGATGTTAAAAACGGGAGCCTGTAGTGTAATTTCCCTCGAATCGGAAAATCTTCCTTATTTTTCTAACGGCTGTAAGTCTGAAAAATTCCCAAAATGTGGGGGTGCCAATATCAGGAAAAACAGGCCCAGAGACAAGGAAACAATTATTTTCATAATGATAAAAAAAGAGAAAAGAATATATTGGCATAGAAAGAATATATTGGCCTTAAAAAAACGTAAATGAAAGCATAAACGGGCTCGAATTTTAACATATCGATCTCGTCTCACAGGTCCAAATACGCAAATTTGTTGGATGCGCAGGGCAGTAGCTCTGGATTAGTCAATGAAAATTTCTTCGATATTTCCAATCCCACTGTTTAATAATTTGCACCGATTTTAAAATCAAATCTCAATTTGAGGTTTCACAGACATCTCTAGAGGTTTCATAGACGTAATAAATCAAACAAACAAACAGCGATTCACAATCTCTACTCTTTTTACCTTTCAAGCCATGGGGATCGAACGATCGATCGCACGGTGCTCCGTCGAATGTACTCCAATGATTTTTATAATTTAAAAAATTATGCTGGCGCACATTTGCTCACGTGCGTAGTCATCCCCAAACAAACTTCCTTATTTCGATAAGAAATTCTTTTATTTCAGATTCGGGTTCGGGTTTCATTAGAAATGACCCCGCACTCGAAATTTCGCGTTAGAAAAACGACCGTAAAATATGCAGGGGTAATTTTTTCCATGAAATTTCCCGTTAAATCCGAATCCAAAGTAAAAGATGGGGGTTTGAAGTAAGGGAGATGGTGTGGATTGCGCAAGGGTGCAAAAGTGGGCGAGCATGGGCGTTTTAAATCTTATAAAAAATCATGGGATCCTTATTTTTTATTTTTGAAATAAGTATGTCTTAGTTAGGGAAAACCCTGGGTGGTTCCGATTAAGTGGACCACCCTGTATATGAAAAGTGTAGGTACCTGATTCATATAGTTTCCATCAAAATCCATATGCAAAGAATTACCAGACGTAGGTATATAGGGTTCTCAAAAGATTTTAAAATTGATCTCGGGGTATTTTATCAAAAGTAAATTAAAATGTGGTGATCTTCCATGAATTTGATCGAAGACTAAAAAAATTTGGTGGTAAAATTTTGACTTTTTTTGAAATTTTGATTTTTGTTTGAATTTTTGCTGGTAAAAATTTGAAAAATTTGGTGGTAACATTAGAATTTTTTAATCGTTGTTTGTTTGTTGTGTGAGTTGTGCTGTTTTTTGCTCGGTGATCTACTACGTCTATACTGCTCGTAGTTTGGGTCACGTGTGCTCGGGCGTTCTACATCTTATGATTGCATTTTCAGTGCTTCTTCAAGATAGAGTTGGGGCCTATGCTTGTTGTGCCCCGGGGAGGGCACGAAATGTCACCTTCTTGTTTCTACAACTTGGATGTAGATCTTGATAGTTTCAACCCAGGATTACCCACCTCTGAAATGAACTTCATCGTGACATGTAAAATAACTCACCCTGCAGATGCACCAATAGATAGGGAATGTAGAGAGCGGAGGGTTGATGGTTAGTATATACATCCCAATAATCTCAACTGCAAAGATTCCGAGTAATACCAGCTATCGCAAGGCAGTAGTTAACCACCCTCCCGGGTTAACTTTCGGGTTTATTGTCACTCCATATGGCAATATGTGTGACTAGTTGATTAATAAACATGTACCTAGCAATTATGACAACAAATTGTCTTAAAAAAAAAGAAAAAGCCATATAATATTGAGTACATAGGTATAAGGTAGTACATACTCGTACTTAGTGTATGAATTTCAAGGTACGAAGTCTATGTCCCAGCCACCCACGAGACCTTATGAAGGATAGAGGAATGAAATTGTTATTTTGAGTTACTGAATCGGCAAATTTTCTATGGGTGGTGGTAGCCGAATCATCTATTTGATGTAGAAATCAGTGTTCGGAATGGGTTATTTGCAAGTAATAGAACAAAGCTTTCATTCGCTCTCTCGAATTTAGTGTCTTTAGTTAGTGTGTAGTATCGTTATCGATAATATAATCATGATAAAATTACAATAAACTCATCTCTCACTTTAATCTAGGTAGGATTGAGTACCTTTAGTCATGGTAACATGTCAATAAACACGCAGGTAAGAACCTGCCAGGTCGATTATGGGTCCAACTGAAGAATCGATAGGGCATATAAGGCATGACGCTCAATATATTACAGGCTGTTAAGAAAAATAACGGAATGTTTCAGGGGCAAAAATCCGAAAAATTGTAACGCCTTGTGATTACGTTTATGAATTCAATATAACTGCAATACACTTCATCACTCAACCTAAACGTCAGGAGGTAACTGTGATCGTGCACTTCGTTAAACACCAAGTCAGGGTCGCAATTGAGTAAGTTCAAATAGTGGGGGACCTGTAGTACCAGTAGGCACCTCCATTCCCACATTATCAACGTCATTAGGCACGGATAGTTCTGGACTCAAGCTTGTCCATGATGTTTGCAGAAGAAAACCCGCTCTTTAAAACCCTGCGGCATCCTAGCTGATTGCAAAAACCCATAGAAAGCGTGATAGCCGAGCGTGATTGAAAAACAGTCTGCGCTCTAGTTCAGCATTTTCAATGATATTCCCTGATCAAATTTTAGAAAATGTTCGAAATATTGACTATTAAACACACGGGACCTCATACCTGTTACGTGAAAGTCCATTCAACCGTTTTCAAACATTCCCTGAACATTATAACTTACCTAGGTAGCCAACCAGTCACAGTTAAAACATTTTTGGTACTCTCAGGGCTGAGCTACAGTCAAACTTAACTTATAAACATGAGGGTCATTGATTGCCTCCACATTGCAGACGCATAAACTTTTGTTCATCTTTGTGAGAAACAACAGACGTTTGTAAATGTCTAAAAGCGCAATTATTCGGGAACTATTTGAGCCTTGCAGATTTCATGCTCTGACAAATACAGGTAGACGTACATCAAAATCTACATTAAAAACGTTGAAAAATTCTTGAGAGAATCCACTTAAGAAGGCTTTGGTTTTGCAGATGCTTGTTCAATTGTTTCCCTGTCGACGCCAATTTCAAAGTAGTTGCAGTGGCCACGACTGAACCAACATATGTGCCAGCATCTATCGAGTGGAATATCACTGTGAATAGCAAGCCTGTGTCACCCGATGTCGTGCAGCAAGCGACTCAGGATTTCCTACCCCTCACAACAACTCGTATAATCCGAGTCCATGGCTTAAAGTTAGTTATTGCCGATGAGAGCGTCGCCCATATCGTCGTGGCGGCTACAGTTATTGGTATGTCGTATTTGACTGATAAAAGAACATTAGAATAGGTACCTGCGTGTGTTGATTATTAATTTAAGAATATGAGTATATAGGTTAATAGGTATATAGGTAGGTATAGGTAGGTATATAGGTATATATGAGTATATAGGGTATATAGGTATATAGATTCTTGGTCGAATCGGTTTTTTTTTCTTATAGGTACCTACCACATTTTCTTTGGAGAGAGGCCCACTGTTTTATTAAGGAGCAATATACCTAAGTCAGTCTAGAAGCTGCGATAATCTACTAAGTATACAGGCGGTAACTGAGATGGTGTCGGAATGTCTTGACGGTGGACAAATGGTGGGTGCCCTTCTGTTTGACATATCTAAGGCGTTTGAGATTGTGAATCTTGCGATGCTGTTGCTAAAGCTTGTATGGATTCAACAATAACGCTCTATGCTCTGCCCTTCTTTGAAAATGTCAACCACTTTCTTCTGGGGTACGGCGAGGATCATTCCTGCCTCCTCTTCTTTTTATAATGTTCACCAATGACCTGCCAAATGCTTCTCTCTTCTGCTCCTGTATCTATGTTGATGAAGTGCTGACGGTGGCGTATGCTGATAAGAGCAACATCAGCCAGAAGGTATGAGGTGATTTCCAATCTCCAGATGGTGCTGGTGCAAGGCAAATTACCTATTTGATTCTGAACGAGGACAAACCTTAGGTTACTGAGATTTGGAGTGAGGGGAAATGATGAGGTTTCTGTTTCGTTGTTTGGACTTCGAATGGATGATGCAGTCATATGGTGCAAACACTCGTTGCATTGACTAAAAGCCTGGGGAAGGTAATAGCGCTGCAGGGACGCCTCTCCTCTGTGGTGTTTTAAAAGACCCTGTTGGCTGTATCTTATGACCTGTTTGAATCCCGACTAAGGCATGGAGTTCTGTTTTTGGGTAATTCCAGTGGCGCACCACCAATATTCCAACTTCAGAAGACAGAGAGAAGAATTCTGAAGGGAGCGACCTCCGATGCACTGTGGCTGGCCACTTTTTCAGCAGCTGAGGGCTTTGACTTTGCTAAAGATTTGTACCTCGTGGCCAGCCACGAGAGAAGAGAGAGTCAAAAGTCTTGAGGAGCGGTTTGGATTTCAAACTTCCCGAAATTCTGCTCTAGTCTATTTTTGTCTCAATTGTTATCTACTTGTTGCTGTTTAGTTAGTCTGTTGAGTTTTCTGAGATCGATATTATGTACTTGTTCAATGTTAAGTACTAACCTACTTTATATACATTTATTATAAGTTATACTCGTATCTGTCTAATTGTCCAACGTTTGTAATGTATCATATTATATTTATATGTCGCCAGTAAAATGCCATTAATTGACATCTGACTTGAATACAAGCTTCTGAAACATTAACTGCCAAGAATTATTTGCGACCCTTTGAATATGGTTTTATTTGTGTCCAAAAAACCCTCATTATTTGGAAGCATTCCTAATCGCCCAATCAAATAATGAAGGATTCGTGTGCATGTCCAAACAAATCCGCTTGTTGATAAATGTAGGCGGGAGTTGGAAACGACGATGAAACCACATCCGGAAGTGAAATTTATAGGATCACATAGTTCTGTATATAAAAGAATTCAGGGGAAATAAGTTTCGAAGCAAATCCTGTCATATACAGGTTTAAGAACTTACTTATGTATGAATTTCCCTTTTTCAATGTCTGGTCCGAGTTCTGGTATTTATACTTGCTTGCAAGGTTGCGAAAATCAATAAATTACAGTCTTTTCGTCATCAGAGGACTACATGCAAAATTTAGTTTTCAATATCTTATGAATTTACGTTTTTAATTTTTTTTTTAAATAGCTAATTGGAGAAACTACAGGCTGTCAAAATCAAAGCTACTGAAACTTTTATTTATTTTTTTCCACCTTTTATTACATGAATAAACTAATAACTACTACAAAACCCAAAGAGACGTGCTCGGCGGCCGGCACCGTACTATTTATTATAGGATAAGTAGGTATAGGGTACGTGGGGTGTATTCGGAATCAGCGCAAAGTTTCCTATAAATATTACATTCGAGTAGGTAATCCATTGATTACATGGCCTTGGTACTGGGAGGAATAAGTTGTACGTGTTGATAATATTCGTAATTGCAATCTTGGTCATTGGGGAAATTGAGAAGCTACATTCCATTATTATGATATGGGCGAACAATGATCTAAATATTTATATGGAAGAATAGGCGAGGCTATTGGGGTCGATAAAAGAGGCAAAACTCAACATTTTCCAATTAAATTGGATGCTGGAGTTGAATTTTATTTACAGCCATTGGTTGCTGAAAACTTTGTTTTTAGCAAATTTTCGAAGAAAATGAAGCTATTGCAATAGTTTCAGACCGTTCTAAAACGATTCCTGCAATTTAACATTTCGTTATATATAAACTTTGAGCTGAACAGTTTTGAGTTGGAAGTCACTGAACACGGAACTGTGTGAATTCTGAACACGGAACTGTGAGGTTTCTAGCCAGTTAATGTACTCACCTACCTTCTCGAAAACTCCCTGAAGGTGTACGAATAAACGTACGAAACGTTGGTGTAAAATCCAGTTTTTTTCGACCGCACCTCAACAACCTGTCGAGATCATCCGATTTCGAACAAATATATAAACGGCGGTCAACAACAAATCGGTTGAAATCATTCTTCGAAAATTCGCTCAACAACTCATGCTGCATGAATGGAACTTTTTTAAATTTGCTGAGTAGCCACAAATTTGTTGTCATTTTACCTTATGGCGTCATTCCTTCATTTTATTTATTTATTCAAGGACAACCGCTGATGAGGGCAGCTGTCTACACCCAGTCCAATGTTCTGACCTTGGAGGTCACCAAATTCAAAATGTTTGAAACCTTCAGCGAAGATGGACATGAGATCCAAAACATTGACTTGGAAGATCCAAGCGTTAAGCCCTACTATACGTATCCACCAGTTCAGTATGAAATATATCAGATTCATGATTGGGTGAAAGGTGAGTTTATGTTGTGTATTTCCCTAAAGGTCTAGTATAGTTTGTAGGTATGTAATCGATCCAGATGTTTTCTATTCCAGATGCTATTTTAACGACTGTAGACAACGATTATAGACGTTTGAAGTTTTCACCCCATTTCCACCAAGTTATGCTTTGCATCGTGGATTCGATGGGTATGAAAGGTTGCAACACCCACTGGCCAACGGTAGGTGAATACGATCTTCCTAAAATGTAATGATTTAAGAACATGAGACCTGGAACATTATAATTTATTTGTTATGCAGAGTTTGATTAACAAGTGAAAATCTATTATGGAAAAAAAGTGGTTGGTAACTATCTAATAATGTCGAGGTGAAAAAATGTGCCTCTGGTAGGAGTCGAACTCACAACCTCTTGATGTTGTACATAAACATCATTCTTCATAGTTTATATTGCACCTGTCTTTCACATCATACGTTATAGTCCCCAAACTGAACAGCATTCCAAAAACCAAGATCCACCGGTCTTCAGGGACTGGCCTCTTGGTACTTGACTGACGTTAGGAGTCTGAATCTAAATAGGATCAACAGGCGGTGTTTGGTGCTACCGTTTCTCGGCACCACGGTGACACCACATAAAAAAAAAGTTCCATTCATGCAGCATGAGTTGGTGAGCGAATTTTCAAAGAATAATTTTAACCGATTTTGTGGGTGATTCTTATGGGAAATTTCACGCTGATTCCGAATATACCATATGTTCCTATGTTCAGGATGGTATTTCACACCAAAAACCTCAAAAAACACGTTTTTTAAGCGATTTTTGAAACTAATTGTTGTTTTACCCCTTGGAGTACTCCGAAAATTCTGGCCAACGAACTCAACCTTACTTTTGATATTATTGACATTTTAAAATTTTTTTGGATTTTTTATCTCGATTCCTCGGGCAGATATCGTCTGGAATGATACAATGTATATAAACATATAAATACATTATATACATATAAAAAAGTGTTAAAAATTTCAGGAATTGTTTTAGAATGGTCTAAAACGGATTTCCATTAAGAAAATTTTCAAAAATTTGTATTACAAAAATTTTGAAGCCATTGCAATAGCTTCATTTTCTTCGAAAATTCGCTAATTGTTCATTAAAATGTCAAGGTTCGTTGAATGCATACTGAGGTAATTGTGTATTCATTTCAAGGCTTGGGATTTACTAGTAGGTCTTAGTTGGCCTAGAAATAGTGAAAATCGTTTTTTCTGAATCAACCCCCTTTATCTTCCTCAACCAATGGGTTCAATATTTTTGACATTCCGATGATGTAGTGT
>JAEMON010000005.1:27008391-27020213 GCA_030264115.1 Lygus lineolaris
CAATTATTAGTTGTATCATTCATTCTTAATGAAATTCAGTGACTGAAGAAGCTTCTGAAGGTAAACAACAAACTTGGTTCGATGGAATCGAAAGAAAGTTGCATTTGAACAGCTGATATTTGAACGGAGATTTAGCCTACTCGGGAAGAATTGCGATTCACACTCGTGTTTCTGCTCTTTTTTCGTTCAACCTTAAGTCCTTACAGGGAGCGAACGGTTGGTCCTAAAACGCCCGATTCCAAAGGTTTATTATAGAAAATGATACACCAAAAAATCCGTCCGTCCACCGTACGCCGTACGCGGCAGTTTCCTTAGTTACCTACCAAGGACCAAAATGAATGAAATTCGGTATACCGTCCCCATTCGGGGTCTAGTTGTGCCGCGAAGCTTTTCGTTACCGTCATTCTTTTCTAACGGTTAGAAAATAGGGCATGAAATTTTCAAAACGCCCTATAGCTCGAAAAGTTCAAATAGGAAGGTATATTGTTTCCCTCGATTTAAAATAGAACACAATTTTTAGCGTCGAATGAGACCTTGCGGAGCGTTTTAGGACCAGCCGTTCGCTCCCTGTGAGGACTTGCGGGTTGAACGAAAAAAGAGATGAAACACGAGTGTGAATCGCAATTCTTCCCGAGTAGGCAAAATCTCCGTTCAAAATCAGCTGTTCAAATGCAACTTTCTTTCGATTCCACCGAACCAAGTTTGTTGTTTACTTTCAGAAGATTCCTTAGTTACTGAATTTCAATAAGAATGAATGATACAACTCTCCGAGAAGGAGAGGATGATTGTGAACCTCGCAGTAGGTTGGTATTTTTTGTCAATAGGATCTTTGTTGATGGGCGATCTGTACAGAAAATGATAAACCATTGTGTAATAATTTGCAGCGTTTTTTTTCTGTGGACCCCATTCCCAGTGAGTTCGACATACTTATGCAGAAATACTTTGGGATTTTTTAAAAGATTGAGTATCTACCTAAATGTATTAAGTAATTAGATAAGATATTTAATTTTTTTTTAATGTAGTGGATCTTACCGTCAATTCACTCATCCTTCAGTGACTGATTATTTCAACAGTGGGAGAGGCGTATGGAGTTTCTGAGCCATCTTCTGAGGATGTCCACTTTGATGGAGATACAGTAAAGATTATAATTATCATAGACCTCATTAGCTACGCTTTCGCAGTACCGTACGTCCTTATCGTCCGGTAAAGTAATACCTTATTCATGGAAGAATGGTAATAATTTTTTAAATTATAGATCGTCGATCATTTTAAAGTTTCCCACCTAAGTCAATGTAGAATTCATGAACCGAACATTGAGTAACTATTTGAAAATAGACACAAATGAGCATGTCAAAAAGGTCTCCCAAGTTGGGAGACATTTAAATTTATATTTAGACCTTCATTCAATTTTGTAAATTGGACGTATGAAATCAGTTAGTGAAAATTTCGCCAGAATTGATAGAATAGTTCGCACCGAAAAATTCACGCCCGGGCTTGACCCGACGGCGATGGAATTCATAGGGGACCGTCTAGCGTCTGACCCGCATTATCCTTAAAAATTTGACCGAAATTGGTAGAGTAGTTCCGGTGCCTGTGACAACTAATTTCCAGTTTGCGCATGCTCAGTAGCTATCACTGATAAATCATGAAGTGATTCATAGGATATCGGGTTCTGAGTTAGGCCCCAACCACCCTCCACGTGTGAGCGAAATCGGTCCATCAGGAAATTAAAAACCGGAGTTTCAAGAAATTCACATTTCCTGACCGTATGCCCGAGAAGGCATTGTACGGCAACCATGCTTTGTCTATACACCTACTAATAATTATCGGAACAACTGGAATATTCCTGAATGACCCACTCGGGCTTAAGTAATCGGGCTTGTACCGAATAATATATAAAACCGCAAATAAAGTCATGACTTACTGGATTTCTCTCTGTAGATCCAGATTGATGTCCAGTCTCATTCAAAGGAAAACCACCAACCCTCTCAATTTGGACGTGATTCGGAAAGAGCAAACGACCATCATTCCTGATAAGAAAGAAAAGAGCGATAAGCCTAAGGAAAAAGATAGCAAGCAGGATAGCAAGGGAAGGTCTGTGCTGTTCACTATGGATTCTACTGAAACGCAGGAGACTGAGCAGAATTGGTTGGGCAATCAGCAACCTAAAGTACAAAAATTGTGGGTTGCGACACATATTCGACATTCCCGTAAGTTTTATAAGTTAATCTTTATTATTCGTAATTCTTATCTTCGTTGAGATCTGTTTTTTTTTACCTACAGGTAGGTAACAATAATTTTCATGTCAAGGGCGAATCAATGATTTTGTCATGTACCTACCAAATTAATTCCATCTTAAAATCTTACATTCTATAAACTAATTTGGTACACTTGAAATTCCAGGTTTAAGAAAATTCATGACATTGGTATTTGGTCCAGTTCAGTTCCGATGCATCAATGTATCCAGTCAGATATTTGACGTGAAAAGTGGTACAAAAGTTCTTCAGGCGAGGTACCTATCTATTATCTTTCCAAACACTGTAGGTAGCTTCTCGTAGATCACCTCTGGGAGGTCTTCTGGAATGATAAGGCTGGAGTGATGTGGGTTGGGTTCACTGAGTCGCTTATTCATGTTGGTAGTATGTATGCCTAATTTTTTTTCCGCTTTCAAAATTCATTTATTCTTCATTAATACCTAATAATTTAAAGGGGATTATTCATGTGATGGTGTCTTTTTGATCTCAGTAAGTGATGACCACTTTAGTCCTCACAAACTACAGGCAGTAGGTATAGCTCCATCCCCTGCCCCCAAACACCGCACCTTTTTCCTGGCTCCTCTGATCCTCAGAGAGACAGCTCGTATCACTGCTAGCTGCAGCTTCACTCTGATCCAGGAGATTACTTGCAAGAATGGTTTGGTCCATTTTTCGGTCAGTGTGGCTCCCAATCTCCTTGAGAACACTGCAAACTCCCGGTGCATCACTCCGTCGCAGGAAATTATTAATGAAGTAAAGGATCCTCGGAGATCTTCTGCCGCTCGATTGTATTTATTATGCTTTTCCCGAGCTGCTGTGTATGAGATTCTACTGCATTCCTGACCTCGGTAGGAGGGGGCGTCAGCATTTATAATGCGGGTGTCAAAGTACGCCGCCCTGCCACTTTCCCATACACCTTCGGCTTTTATATCAGCTACCAGCATTTGTGTATTTGGGGAGGCATCATGGAGAACAGGCTCAGTAGCAACTCCCTCCCAAGCCAGTGAAGCTAGACGAGCACACTCAACTCTCACTTGGTCATGTCCATGCTTTACAAGACCCCCTTTCTTCCAATTTAATGCGTGGGTAACGTCCATGATGCTTCCACACTCATCGCATAGAGCTGGTAGTCCTTCTAGTGCGTGGCCATATCTCAGAGATAGGGCATCTCGAAATTGGTTGGGTGAAATATCAAAGCGTTCTGCTGATGTGGGGATTATTGTGAGCCACTGTGACGCTCGGCCGTCCACAATACGTTGTACTGTATCCTTTTGCGGGGGGTATACCGCAGAAATTGCTTCCCTGCTTAGGGCCAGGTCTCTTTCTTCTCGACGTTTCTTTGTTTCTTTGAGCGTAACTCTGACATGCTCCCAATGATCAATGCAATCAATGTGTTGAACTGACTTCCATCTATGATTGATTCTGTTAGCTTCCTCGTTGTTTCTGACAAGATTTGAACAGCATCTTCGGCAGTCACCATTGGGTCTCTCATGCCTAATCCTCCAAGGCGTGCTGGAAGCTCCATAAGTTTTGCTCGGCGTCAGAAGATTTTCTTCCAAGGATTGCAGGAATCAAAATTTGGCGTATGGCTCGTCACAAAGGCAGATATTCTTCCTCACACCCTCTCACCACTCATTGGACGAAGCTCCATTCATCCTGTAAAGATTTTGTGAACACCGCATGAGCTCCCTGGGGACTTTTCTTGGCAGCATTTGCCAGGATGGTTAGACATCCCACCTATTTTTGGACCTTTCCTGCTATGTACTCTTTCGACTCCTCTGGGGAACCTATGAACCCGCCCAAGAAGCGGCCTGATTTTGCTATGCTAACCCCTTGGAACAGTTGTTCGGCTTCAAATTCTTTGTTAGGCTTGATTATTAGAACACTTTTTGCCGGCTCTGGATAGTATCCCCATTTGGGACCTTCATGTCGGAGCCTATCAAACCAATCACTTACATCAGATAGCTTTCCTTCGCACGCAGAGTCGTCAGCATACCAATTTTGTATGCATCTGGACGAAGCTTCAGGCTTGAGGTTTCTGATTAGAGGGATTGTTCCTACTCCATACATTAGCATTCCCAAAGGGTCCCCTTGAGTTGTCCCTTCCTTGCTTGTTATTTGTAATTCACTCTGTCGAAATAGAATTGTTGGAAATCTTCTGTAAGTGTTGAATAAATATCGAGCACACCGTGGCCAGTAAGCTCGAGCGTTCCAAAGAGCAAGGGGCCTACTCATAGCGTTAAACGCATTTGCAGTATCGACTAACAGAATGCACTCACTGTCATCATGTTCAAACAGTCTAGACATTGCATGGATCGCTCCTTCAACCCCTGCACCAGTTCCCGCACACAGTTGACACAGTTGATCATTTCCACACTCCTCTTGAAAATCTTCCACTGTGATCATTGCTACTGCTTTTGCTGTAATCCTCTGCAAGAGCTCCCCAACTCCAATTGGCCTCACACCTCGGCATTTGTCTAATGCCAATCCTCGCCTTGTTAGCATTGCCCTAATGTTAAGCCATTCGACCGTTCCATTTGCCAGTCGTCGAGTCAGTGAAGCCACACTCTTCCTGAGCCGGCTGCTATGAGCACCGTATCGCAAAAGCATATTCCGCCACTGTTCAGCATCTGTTCCACTCGGTCCTGCTGTTCCTTTTAATCCACGGGCTATCTTTTCGATTTGACCTGCGGTTATGTCTATTTCAACCATTAATGGCAATGGATCACAAGTTACATAGGTCGATAGATCTGGACATTGCTGATCAGGGTGTTTGCTTTGCAGAACATCTAACACCGTTTGCCCATCACTTAGGAAATGTTCTGGTCTCATTGCTCCTCCTCCAGACCTATTTGTTATCCATCTTACTGCATCTCTAAGCTTTCCTTGTAAGATTAATCGGGTGAAAATTCGTACTCTGTGGTCTTCTTGGTCTTCATTCTGGAGTCCTCCTCTCAGTTGGCGATCACACCGTTAAGCTTCTTGTAGCATTTCATCGTACTGACCTTGTCGCCACATTTCCATTCTCTTGTTTAGAAGCCTCCTGATATCTTCTCCTATTTTAACTTGTTTTTGCCGCTGGAAAACCGTAGCACACAGGAAAAAAATCCCTTCTGAAGATCTGATGCAATTCACTACTGCCTGGATTTCTTCTGCGACCAGAGAGACAAATTGCCTTCCTACTGCCCCTTGGGGTAACGAATATTGTCTTCCTTGAAATCGCATAGCCTTCTACCATCGTTTCCATTCCGTTAGGTCCTCACCGCCCGTTGAATTTAGCAATGGAGCACCGAAACACTTCCTGAAAAGGTCCTGAATTGGTTCTGGCAAACCTCCCAACGTTTCAGGTTGTTCAGCAATGGTCCTTATTTCGGCAGCAGGTGTGGCATTATTACCTACATCACGATGGGAACTGCAAGTCCTCTTTGCGTGAAGTCAACTCCGCAATGTGGACAGTTTACACGGCTTCTTTGTCCTCTTGAATCGTTCATTCTATATCACTACACCAACATAACTCTAGTCTAGTAACATTGGCGAGAACAGATCAAACAACACAACGAAATATTTTCAACAAAAAATGTTTCCCGAAATACGAAGATAAAAGTCTGAAAATCACGAAAAACACAAAACAAAGCTACGAAAAGATTATATAAGTGGTTTCCCCCGTTCTTCTTCAACCTTTTTGCACTAAAAAATCTCAAATAAACCCTCTTCAACCCATCGAAAATTCCAATTTTTTCAAGAGCAAAATTTTTTGTGTTAACAGTAGCAAACAATCAGATAGGCAGATATGCCTAATTATTTATTAAGGTTCGTGATACGATGGTATTAAGTTATTGAGGTTGTTGTTATTATAGGTTATTGAGATAATATTTTAGCTATACAGAGTAGCTTATTCATGTTGATAGTACTTATACAGGGTGTCTACAATTAAGTCGGGACAAACTTCAGAAATCGATTCTACAGGCAATTTCCAACAAGAGTCTGTGGTAGTTTTTATTTTTTTTAAAGATTTGTTTTTACATCACTAAAACAACCGAAACTCCCTTAATTTACAATGTAAAATAAAAAATAAATATACCATTGGAAAGAGCGGTAAATTTCCGTTGAGAAATGCTTACTGACCATCTCCATCAGTTGATGCAGATTCCTTGAACTGGGTCCTCACAGTGAACAATCGTCACAAGCATGATTGATGAACTTTTTAACTTGAAGATATATTCAAGTTTGCTTCAAGAAATACTCACGAATGCACTTTACCAAAAATATCTTGAAAAATCTTTAAAGAACTCGATAATCACACTAAACAGATATTTAGCATTCATGTTTGAAATTCACATTTTTTGGGATAGGAAGTTAGTTCGGGTAAATAGCTTTTATACGAATTACGCTATCAAAATTTAACCCATCACCATCTGTCTGAAAGAGAACATCTATTGTCATACCCGCACAATCCCTGTAAATTGAGTTAAAATCGGATACGGTACTCAAATATTAAGACTGATGACCTACTGAAGAACAGACACGAGATTAATTCATTCAAGAATGTCTGGCAGCACAGGTTGTAACTTCGAGAAAAAAAATCAAAATGGCGAAGAAGGTCTGAAAACGGATTATGTGAGTGGAAATTCGTAACCAATTTGCAGGTTGCTTGCGGGGTTTATACTTGCGATCGGTGCCGCCACAATAATTTATATCTTGGAGTTCACCAATTTGGGGGCAAAGTATGACGTCACGATATTTTACGTGTTCCTGGTACTTATCAGCGACCATTTTATCTTGAATCCGCTCATCATCATCCTGCATGCTCTTGTGATTCTCCTGGTTCTCCAGGTAGGTACTGTATCTACTTCAATTTTTTTCTAATGTTTGAAGAGTGAGATTTCGGTTCATCATTTTCCAGTTTATGAAGCAATTTTCACCCAGATAGTACAGGATGTCAACGAGGATCGGGAATGGGAGAAGGGGAGGGGGTGTGAGAGAGAGAAGGACGACAGGTTGCCTTACTTGGACACAGTAGTAATTCGCGATTCGTGAATGTGACCACGGATTGGTATAGGAAGCCATGCGTTTCGGACCGCTGCTTAGATTTCCAAACCTCACATGCCTTCTCGATGAAGGTTTTTGAGCAGCCGTCAATGCCATGCTGTGAATAAGGAGAAGGTTCCTGCGATTCTCAAACAGAGTGGATATCCTAGGGCTCTGGTTTCCAGGATAGTGGTCTGATGGTCTCCTGGTCCTCCGTTGCCTCAACCGTTAGTGGTTCCTGATGGACAACTTGATAAGAATTTTGTGTCTCTGACCTATATCCAGGGTATTTCTCCCAAATGAAAGCACTAATTGAGAGAGAGTCTCCAGGTGTAAAGATTGTTTATGGGTATGGTATGGTGTCTCGTATCCACACATCTCTGAAGGCGAAAGAACCATTAATGCTGCAGTCAAATGTAATAGGCCCTGATGAAGATGTTATAAGATATCGAAAGCTCGGTGAAGAAGGTGAAGTTCTTTTAGCGGACCCCATTTCCGATCTTTGTTGACAGTCATTTTTCAATAACCTTTGTAATCGAAAAAAAAAAAAAATCTGGTGCGAGGCTTCACACTACTTTCCTCAGCTGTATTTGGCCCTCAATCTATTTTTGTGGAGATGGGGGTATTGGAACTTGTTTCTACTTGTTGGAAGAGTAAGACCTGTGAATTTCATCAAAATTGTTAGAGCAGTTTAGGAGAAAAGCTAAAGAATGGGCTAAAAACGACGTTTTCAACTATTTGGAATATTTTCTACCCCTAATAATTGACCTGGAGAGCTGAAATTCTTAGGGTCTCATCCTCAGACATGTAGAAACCAATCTTCGAAATAGGAATTTTTTCATCATTTTCGCAGGGGCCGCAATCGTGATCATATACATACATACATACGGACTTACATACATTTTTCCAAAACGTGGGGAAAATTGATCAGATATCGATCAGATAGTCTTTAGATTTAACATTCTTGGCTTCTCTTCATTCTTATTTTTCTTTAAATTCGAAGTATATATTATAATGAAATGATAACCTCGTTTTTCCCCCAACAGACATCGAACAGAGAGTACCATCTCTGGTGTGAGAACACCAGAGTGCAGTTACCGAAACCCCTCACTTTCATGCAGTATTTTCATACGGCTACTAAACCACAGTACAAACCGTTGATGAGCAGTGAGATCGAAGTAAGTGATCAAGTTAGGTAGGTACCTACCCAAGTATATATCATAGTGGGGGTTGAGTGTAAATTCTGTGACCGTAATCCCCATACCTCGGGCCTCATCAATAGTGGGACTCACATCGAACGTAAAAACCGCTAACGAGAAGTCTGCACTTTCGAATCGAAAGATGTGAATAGCATGCATACGTCACGTCAATAGCCCCGACTAGACACTGAGGTCAGTATCAGAACATCTTCGAAACTATTTGAAAAATACCCACACTCGAAAGGAACAGGAATTCGTTAAAAAGCAACGGCTCAGTCATTATTCATGGCCAGCGGATGATCACCGGATAAAACTAGGCGGTCATGATCTTGTGACACAATTTTACATGGATGATAGGTATGTCTATCGGCTGGCCTACGTGATACGAAAATTTCTACTATAAAAATGCAACGGTTTTTTATTTTTGTATTGATTTTCACGCACAACCAATGCGTTACTGCGTGTACCTCCCTTAGTTTTCATAGCAGGAAAATCGTTCGCCACTTTTTGGAATCCTCTCACTTTATCACAAACTCTCATGATCCCTAAGCCATTGCAGAGTCAAGGAATACTGATTTATTACACTAAGTTATAAACTAATATTGCTAGTACATGGTAGGTATACTATTGATTAGTAGGTGCATGTAAACAGTAGGTACTAGACGATGTATAGACCTCTGATCAGCTGAGGGGCTCCTAAAGCTGATGATTTATATCAAAATTTGGATGATGGTATGCAATACTTGCTACACATCATTGCTTGGCAAAACGATGCCTCTGGCAACGATTAATGGTTTCAAATATCCATCATTTCCTTCTCATTTACCACCTCTCGATCCAATTTCTGCGTGTATTCCTTTCATGAAGATATGTAGATTGCGGTTTTAAAATAGCACCAACCAGGGGATTAGCTGTTTTTACCATCGCCCCATAGTTGGATAAGAAAACAGTTTATTTCTCTCCCCCCCTCCTCCTTCAGTGGTTACCTATTACTTACGATACTCGTATATAGAAAACTTGACCATGCATCTTCCAGATTTCGAGGAAATATAAGTTTGGAAAAATATAAGTTTGGCCATAAAAGTGTTAAGAGAATTTCACGTTGTGCGAGATAAATCGGACCAATGATTCATTATTTGCGCAAAAGTCCTAGAAAAGAGGAACATTTTACATATTTAATTTTTTTCAGAAAGTAATGAAGAAATCAAAAACATACCATGCCGTCAGAATGTCCATTTTATATTCATATGTGCTTCTGTGCGTAATTTTCATTGTAAGAATATTGGGAACAAGATATGACTTGGCCTACTATCATTCCGTACGCGCCATACGAGCTACTTCAGAAAACATAAAAGAATCTCACGGTATTAGAGGTAGAGGCCTTGTAAAAACCAGCATACTTCATGTTAACAGACCTCAAACGTAAGTTACAATATTAATTTTAGTTCCCACTTATAAAATCTCGAGTCTGTTTTTCAGCTACCAATTAATGTTGAAATACTCTTGCACCTGTACCAAATTTGAAACTTTTTTTTTAACTACATTAAGCAAGTTCCTGACCTGGGTGTATGAGAATGTAGGAACTTTGGACGATTTGGCGAACTTACCCTTAGGTTGGGTTGTTCGCTTTCCACCACGGGTTATGCAATTTTGTGCTTCATATTTTCACTAAGAAATATGAGTGATTTTTACGAACATTTGAGCGTATTCAAAACATTGTTCTTTGGAAAAATGTAATCTGTAGGTGTTTACAGGTATTCCAACCAGCGTAATCTACCACCGTAATCACAGTTGAGGACACCAAGCCAAAAGCGGAACTTTTGAATTTCTGACTGTTAAACCAAACGAAACTTTAGGCGAAACTAGGTATAAACTTCGAATCAAAGACAAATTCATTTAAAGCTCAGCCGTAGGCTCGTGTTATAAATATTAAGTTTAATTTGCCAAAAATTTAATTTCAAATGAACAGAGTTATTTAAATTCATTTGCTCTAAGTTTAAATCGATTTACCATACATAAGTTTAACAATGTGTCAATGCTATAATTTCGATTCCAGTCATATCAACTGGCCTAGACTGACTGTTTTATTTCGCAGGGTTCAGGAATTCATAGCAAGCAAATTTGGTGAACTCGAATTCGAGTGGCCTAACCATAAAAAAATGAAATCTACGTCAAGACAAGGTTATTCAAATTAAAAAACTTTTCATTAGCCTCGGTAGTCTGTACATACTTGGGTCAGGCCGCAAAACCGGCTAACCCACTTTAACGAAAACGAGTTGAGGGCATCGTTGGAGTCATTGTGACGTCAGCTGCAATTCTGGCATACAATCAAGAGTAACGAAAACACCTTCGAGAATCGAGTTTGAAAGTTCGAATCTATGTCGTAGTCTTAACAGCCCTGTCGCGAGAGAGACACTGGGTACGTTTCCCCCCGGCCCGACCTTCGTGGGGGAGCCCGGATTTGAGGAAGGAAAAAAGGATAGTAATGAAATTAAAGAAATAATCATTCAAAAAAGATAATAATAAATCATTTAGAAAAATTAATGCGTAAATAAGGCCTTCTTGGGGAGTCAATCATCTAAGCATCAACATACCTCAAAATTACTATGTTATAATTACCAAAATTATACGGTGTTCAACTGAGCAGACCGCTTGATTTTTTTTTTTGTATTTCCGACCTTAAGTTACTAGAACAACGTCCTTAATCTACCAAGTAAATTCAAATTTGAGGATACCGGTGGAAAGAGCGATAAATTTCCTCCCTAGTGCATTATAAAAACTTTTACAGTAGATTCAGTGGGCAAGAAGTTGGACTAAAATGAGAGTTTTCTCAAATTTTCAAAATCAACCTGTCTCCGATAAAATAGGTGAATACACGTGCAGGTTGCGGGAAAAACTTATCTCAGCTTTTCTATAGGGTGGTTAGTTTTAGCGAATTTTCGAAGAAAATGAAGCTATTGCAATGGCTTCAAAATTTTTGTAATGCAAATTTCTGACAATTTTCTTCATGGAAATCCGTTTCAGACCATTCTAAAACGATTCCTGAAATTTACACTTTTTCATATAATATAATGTATATGTATCACTCCAGACGATATCTGCCCGTGGGATCGAAATGAAAAATCCAAAAAAAATTTAAAATGTCAATAATATCAAAAGTAAGGCTGAGTTCGTTGGCCAGAATGTTTGGAGTACTCCAAGGGTTCAAATTTTGAAAATTTAGTTTCAAAAATCGCTAAAAAAAAACGTGTTTTTTGAGGTTTTTGGAGTGAAATACCACCTTAAACATAGGAACATATGGTATAATGGGGAATGATCGTGTATGAGAAAATCGAATTTT
>JAEMON010000005.1:27020237-27039501 GCA_030264115.1 Lygus lineolaris
CACCAACTCATGCTGCATGAATGGAACTTTTATTTTACTTTAGGAATCATGGAAGAAACTCAAGTTTAAATGCCAACAAACGTCGGTTTTTCCGAGGAAACCGAGTGTGATGGTGTTTAAACTATACCAAAGTCTTTAGCCATGGTCACGTCGTGAACACCTCAACGCTCGATATCCTCGAAAAAGCCGACGTTTGTTTGCATTCAAACCTGAATTCCTCACATAATTCCTACAGTAAAATAACAACTAACCACACTATTGAAGAGTCAAGATTCTGAGGAAGTGTTTCCTGCAATTTGTAAGTGAATTCACCCATTTTATCGGAGACATACCTAGAGTCGTTTGAAAAAAATAGTGATTTTGAAAATTTGAGAAAACTCTCATTTTAGTCCAATTTTTTGACAACTGAATCTACTGTGAAAGTTTTTATAATGCAGTTGAGGGATAGAAAATTTAACACTCTTTCCAACGGTATCTTCAAATTTTATATATATCCTCAATTACCAAATTAAGGACGTGAGGTATGGCTATTCAAGTAACTTAAGGTGTGAAACACGAAAAGAATCTCAAAAATAAAAAAGCCGGTTTTTAATCGGAGTAAAACAAATGTTTGGAGACTTATTCGATACGCCCTGTATGTTATTCACCTGCTACCTATTCCTAATTTATTTACTTAGGTACCTAATATGATCTATTTCAAAGTTCAACTTATTTATTTAGAAAAAGGAGGGTCCCGATGATCGTGTCCCCCCGGGCCTGGATTTTCTCTCGACGGCCCTGGGTTTCAAAAATTATAAGCTGGTCCCCCACTCCACGAAGGAACCAAATACTATAGATGGCAGGTTTTACAGTTGGGAGAATTAACCACCGCAAACAGCTGATATAGCGAACTGGGTCTCATTGAATCCCCCCCCCCCCCCCCCTCCCCACAGGTTTAGTTGTACTGAAAAACCAAACGCCAGGTGGAATCGGCTGATATTGTCTAATTTTACCCTTGAAAAGTACTCCCTGGTGGGGGCTCTCCCTACACATCGATTTGTGTCCCTGACGAAAAGGGCGAGAGTCCTCCCGAGGATGCGGACATCATGAGAGCCAAAAGAAGTATAATTTGTTTCATGATCTGTGGATAGGGAGTGTGTATTACTTTCAATAAAGTCAGACGTCATAGATAGCTTTGGGTAAAATCAGCCATTTCTCGTACGTTCTATAGAGCAACGTTTTTAATTATCTGACTTGCTGGAGGTACTAATCAGTAATGTGTTTTTCTAATATGATAATTTTCTTTCCATCCATTGTCATTATAATATCATGTACTATATCCATATATTCAATCTATGGTAATATAATGAAAACATCACTCCTTCAACTCCCCCCCCCCCCCCCCCCCCCCCCCCCCCCCCCCCCCCCCCCCCCCCCCCCTCCACCTCTACTTATGTGACCAGTCACTGTCTGTATCAGAGTCTCGGACTGCGGGTAGCCTCCTAAAGTTCTCCTAAAGAATTTCCTTCCCCTTGTGTTATATAGTCACTCTATTGCCTTTGGGGTATTGACTGGGTCGCAAATTTCAGCTCTGGTAAGGTACCTGAGCTGGTAATTTATTCCCAGTTGAGCCCATCTGGCTCAGTCGGTGGAGCATGAGATTAATCTCAGGGTCATGGATTCGGACGCCATTGTCGTGGTACTACAAATTAAGCTGCTCGTGTTGGCGATCGATCTCCAACCCACAAAGGAATCAAATTCAGCGGATGGCACTTTTTTTCAGCAGGGTGCACTAACCACTACGCTACAAACAGCCGAGAGTGAACTGACGCTAATTACAGCTGTATCAAGTGCAACTAAAAACTGAGCAATTATGGATGCAAAGCCAGATATCTACTGGTTTTTGGGCCAGCTTGACCCAGTTTTCCCCAATTCCTCCCATGAAGCCGCTTCCAAAATAAAAATCTGTTTGGGATGGCATCTTCCAGTAACTTATGAAAAGTAGTGTTCTATGGATGGGTAACACTGCTCCAAGACTTACCTACTTCCCCCTTCTAATAAACATAAGTTTCAAAAAGTTTTTGCTGAATTTGCAATCGCAATTTGCACTTGTCACACTTTCACAATGGCGGTTCACCTATTTGCCGAAGCAGCCAATCACTTACGAGTTGAGATTTCCCCTCGTACCTACTTGCAGATACAAGTCCTGCTATTTTCCACTGTAATTTTCTAACTAACCCATTATCTTTCAACTTCACAATCGAAATTAAAAGGGGCCTTTTCAATTCTATGAACGTCACATTGTTTAAATTTAACAGGACAATCTGTGATCAATTCTTGTAGGTATTTGTAAGACAGTAAGTGGTATCTTTATCCCATGGAGATTAATGGCTACCAGACTTTCGCCATAAAAAGAAGCCGGTTACTGCTAAATCGTAGAGAACAATCTGATGATCCATTATGGTATTGTTTTTACTGTCCGCTATTGTACCCACTTAATATTTCCTTCGGCAGATCGATGGTTCCTGGATAGAGAATCCAAGATTATCGGACCAGCAAGTATCCTCATATCACGCGTTTCCACTGCAAGTAAGTAGCTTATCTCGTATTAACAACATTGTAAATTCGTTATTTCTTGTAAATGTGCAATAAATGATCAACTACCTATATTGCAAAACCACGAAAAATTGTGTTAAATAAACAATATGTTCTCTATTATGGTTTTGTGGTCTTAACGATTATCACATAATTAACACCTTTGAAATTATGATTATATATTTTTATAACCAATGAAAAAAACCTCATGAAAATTCAATTGATAGTAAGTGGGAATATCTTCGTTTTAGCTACTCAGACTGACATTTCTTTTATTGGAAGTTTTTTTTATAAGTGTAGTTCGAGTAGGTATAAACTTAGGTAGCTACCAAATCCAAAAGAGTAACAAAAATAGAAATACCTATAACAAACCCAAATAAGAGTACATAAATAGAAGAATACAGAAACAATTTCCCTAATGAAATTCCTTACCTGTGAGCCTATGCAAATAAACGGCATAAGAAAATCACAGACTATTGTAGTGTGGGGTGGCTGGTTTTTCAAAGCGGTACAAAAAGGAAGAATGAGTAACCTACCTCTATCACCCGTCGGCTGGTTGTACAAGGATATCAAGGGATGTTAGGAGCTAAGATCTGCCATTGGTCCGTCGGCGTCGGCGAAGTGTTCAGAGGAAACTGTCCAATGCCTAATCAGCACGATTTCTGTAAATGTCATCAAAATCGGCCGAATAGTTCCGAATTTTGTTCTTGATTAGTACAAGGAACGGAACAAGACATAGACAGTCTGTCAGTCAATAAGATAAGGAACCGAAAAATTGTCAATGCTCAGGTTGGTACCGTTCAAACTCCAAAGCAAACAAGAGGAACACAAATTTATTTACATATTTATTGGACATCATACGCAAAGCCAATTTGTCTTGGTGGGGTGTCATTTTTTTGTGGGTAAGTAAGTCCCCAGGTAGGTAGAACCAAGGAATCCTCTCAATTCCCCAGCCTCCCCTACTGTTACCAACCTCAATGCTATGCCTCGACTTTGTTCGTTTTGAGTATTTTCTCTGTCTTAATTTTTGTCCAAGATGGTCTTAGATATTTAGTGGAAACACTATAGTTAATGAAGATAGACATAAAAATCGGTACCTAGGTGCTAAGAACATAAAAAGTCCATCACAGTGGAAGGGTGCTTTTACATGACACCCCAACTCTGCAGGGCAGAACCGCAGGAGAGCCATCCTGTGCATTACACATCATACATATTCATTGATTCAAGTTCTGTTACAGACCAATTGAAAATTCCGAAGTATTTCACGGAACTCTTCGGCAATTCTTACGGGTTCCTTGCGCAAAGGAAAGTGGATACGTCGCCAATTGTAATGTCTGGCGTTCAGATGAATCATACCAGCCTCCATCCATCGATCACACTTCAGGGTAAGACGATATTATTTATTGTATTGTAACCCCAGTTGAAGAACCCAAGGGGAAAACTGACGTAACTCTTTCACAATTGATTACAAAAACGCATGAACATTTTCAACAACGATTAAGTAATTATCAAATCATGGTATATCGACAGCTTTAGGCCTTCCAATTTATTTTCACAATTAAATAAAATTGTCGAAGCAAATAAAAAGGTAACCATAGAAGCAATATTTCATTCGAAATAGAATAAAAACATAAGGATGTGAAATCGTTGATGTTTTCTTCGTATGGCAAAAAGTTCAAGAACCGCTAAGTGTCCACATGTAATGATACTTAAAAAAGTCAAAAGACATTGTACTACGTTTAAATATTGTTGCCCATAGTACAGACCATTCTATACACTGAATCTTAGGAAGAAAAAATCAAATATAAATAAAGGAACTGAAAAAGTATCTAAACAAAATTTGTTATGTACTTATACACTTGTACTTATTATGATAGAATTTTAATGTTGGTTGTGATATTAATTCGTTTTAGATTGAACGAACTGGTGAAATGTTGCTAACTTTTGGCCCCGTCTTATTATATAACACAGAGTTTTTGATTTGAAAAACTATAAAATAATGTTCATGTCTGTTTCTGTTATAATATTAGCTCATCAATTCCTAACCATTAACAATCCAATATATATACTAGAAACTAATAAGTAAAGGCATCATAATTATTATAATGTAATAAGTAGTTATTGGAAGTTCTCCACTAGTCATTTCTGAGTTACGCAATATTGAATGGGATAATTCCTGATAAATTCTGTTTCGCTCAGGAAAATCAGGGACAAATTATTTCTTAAACGGAAATCAAGCCATCGTCCCCACCATCGAATGGATAAGCTATTACTACTCTCTTGTAACTATAATAGAAGATATGAACATGAGAGAAGATATAGTGCCCAGAGTCGTCATCATTTCTTACAATATCCTCACTGGAAACACCTTCCGATTGACAAAAGTGGACTTGGTTGTAGAGTATTTGCCGTCGGGGGAATGTTCAGCGGTTCTACACGTAAGTTTTGTGTATTTCAACGTAAAAACGTACCCTCCCTCAAAAAGTTGGAGGACTAGCTAGCTGGTCATTGAAACTATGATTGAATCATTGAAAATATTTAAATTTATTTATACATTTCTGTAGATCGGAAATAATGCACAGAGGATGACAAGTGATCGGAAATGTTCTCATAAAATAAGTTGAAACAGTCTGAAGGTGAAAACGATGCAAATTATAGGTAATAGTTACTGTTGAGGGCCCCCACACATTATTACATTATTCATTAATTAATACAAGTCGAAATAGGGGGTAGAACGGAGCTCGTAAGCCAAGCCTTCGGGAAAACCCAGGAACTGAAGAAGGGGCTCCCCCAGGCGGCCTCAAGGGCTGCCTGGAGGGGGACCTCCTGGATATATAGGGTGGTCCCAAACATAACGGACTTAGTTTGAGGTCTTATGGGAAATTTCACGCCGATCACGAATATACCACATTTAGGCAGGTAGTATGAACTTAAAATGTATTTTTAAATGTTTTTATTGGAGCTTCTAAAATAGCATTATTTGAGGTTACAACTGGTCTTTGGAACTCTTCAGATCAACGTTCATACTACCTGCCTACATTCCTGCTCCTATGAAGCAGTTTATCAACAGATCAAAACTTCTGAAATTCGCCAAAAATTGTAGGTACTATCTTAAGACTGGCGTTAGTCTCATTCGACGCAAATTTTAATTTCCTACAACCTGTATATCGAGGTGTTTTTCGATTTTCTAGATAATTTCCGTGTTTTTTGCCCAAATACCCTCAAAAAACGTCGAAAAAAGTGGTCAAGATTTATTCAGGGACTCTTAATATGTGGCATATTCGTGATCAGGGTGAAATTTCCCATAAGACCTCAAACTAAGTCCGTTACGTTTGGAACAACCCTGTATACGCAGCTTCATTGCCCTCGCTCCTCACTCTATTCTAAAAAACCATTTAATCCTTCAGCCTACCTCTCTCGACTATTATAAAACCAATCTCTCGCTTTTTACTTTACATACCTTATTCAGAAAGTCAGTTCATTGTGTACTCATTCAAATTCCTCATCTAAATTCTGAAAATTGCTTTTTGAAGTACCTAGGAAGGGTATTTCGAAAGGAAACCGATATACCGGCTGGCGACGCCGTCTAGACTTCTAGGCATGGCACCTGAACTTTACTGGAACTTTCTTGGAGGTCCCCTAACCGAAGTGCCAGAAGAGTAAAATGACGAAGGAGGGGAAGGGTGGAGAATAGGTAGAGAATCAAGATAGGAGGACATAGGGAGTAATAGTAAATGTTGGAGTCAGAACAGTTACAATGGTTTGTATTTATTTATTATCTTTTTTTCCGTAGAACACGCTTCTGAGTCGCAGTATTCCCATTGGTCAATACAGTATTTTCAATAAACTATTAGTCGAAACGATTTCTAGTCAAGTAGAGATCAACCGAACCGTAATATCGCGAGGTTCACGACCACATTAGTTCCTTGTGTATCTCAAGTCCTCAGGGAGAGATGGACCAACTTTTTTCAAATTGATATAAGTAGATAGATGCCTAAATACTGCCAGTCATTATAATGCAGAAAGCTATATATAATGTCATTTTGCTGGTTCGATAGACTGTCCGTATGATTCAGGATAGGTATCAATTTTTTCTGTTGTTAACTTTTTATTTTTTTTATTTGGTCACTTTTAAGTTAGCATCTACCTAAGTATTTTGTTTTTGCGATTTTTTTCTTTAAATATAGGTAGGTACCCACTGCCTAATATTTTAAAATTAGTAACACTTTGAAAAATGTTTTGTCATGCTTGATCGCAAAGGTTTTAGTAGGTGCTATGCTCCGTCAATGAAACCAAGGGTACCTACCACTGAAAGAGGAGAGCATGTTGGTCCTTTTATTTACTTGATTTACTGTCCTGTTAGGTTAAAGTAATCCAGCTCACTCCCGGGGGATGAAATAGGTCAGTCTTTCACGGAAGTGGGTACCTACTAGTTGCGAAACGGGTTGATTTAAAACTAGACGTTGTAACGATCGACCCACTGTACCGGTTGGGGCGGTAAATGTGTGTTGCTTAATTTTGAGCCTATTACGGATATATGACGTCACGGTATTTAAAACTAGTAAAATTATTGTATAAACAGTTTAAGAGAAATCTCGAATTTTTTGCAGATTGCCAGCATAAAAGTCACTCTTAGTTCAGAAGTGACGAGTTCCATAATTTCGCGTGCACTCCTCCTCTTCCTGTCGTTCGTGCACATTTTGATTGCCGTAGCCGAAGTTTCTACCCAAGGATTCAAGACGTACATCACCCACTGGTACGGCATAGTCAAAATTGTACTCAGTCTCACAGGAGTCCTGATGTTTTTTACCACTTTCATGTGTTACCTCCCGCAATACCTGGTTCTGGATAGGCTGTTCAAACTCCCATCCGACACATACATGGATTTACACGACCTTCATGCCAAATTTTCATTGGACTCAATTGCTCTCACTCTCTTCTTATTCGTGATGTGCGTTGATTTAGCCGTGGCAGTCAAAGACGCTCTGAATCTCAGAATAATCACGGCCGTTTCGGCTTCTGGTTTTCGGATGTCCTGGAATATGATACTGATAATCATGATTTACAGTAGAGCTGCTTCGTTGAGCTCGAACATGAGCTACAGCTTTCTGGTGCCAGTCTTCTTCAAAGCCTTGTTCCCTCTGCCTTCAAGGGATGACGAAGACCAGGTCTTTCTCTTACTGGCCATCATCATTGTGAGTGTATGCAGCAAATTTTGCCTGGCTATTTTCGTATATCATTTGGAGGTATTTGATAGGGACTTTATCAGCGACTATCACCCGGGTAAATTAGCCACTGATCGCTCCATAAGGCCACTTCGTGATACGTTGGCTGTGAAAATGCGGTACATCAAAAAACATTCTGTTCGAAGTCAAGTGTCGACCCTCTCGAGAAAGAGTGAAAATTCAGGAAGAGGATCACCGATGAAGAATACAGAGTCTAAGAAAAGTATTTCCCTGACTAAGAAAAAAAGTAGAGCTTCAAAAAATGAGCCACCAGTGACAGGAACAGAAAATCGCCCTCCTGGAACATCTGAAGAAACAGAAACTGACGGTGGACGAAAACTAGAGGCGAGAACATTAAAACTCCACCAGAAATTTTTCAATTGGAGTTGATTTACTGGAGATGATTTAACGCACGATTTGTTAACTTGATTTGCACATCGTATTTCCAATTTTTGGATGATTTTAAAAATAAAGATTGTTTTTCGTGTTAAAGTTATACACTGCGTTGTGATTCTGATGAACAACGGAGAACGTTGACGAGAATATATTATGTGTGTGTGTGTCACTCCAGACGATATCTGACCGAGGAATCGAGCTGAAAATCCAAAAAAATTTCAAAATGTCAATAATATCAAAAGAAAGGATGAGTTCGTAGACTAGAATTTTTGTAGTAAGTACTCCAAGGGTTCAAATTTTGAAAATTTAGAGTCAAAAATCGCTTTAAAAAATGCGTTTTTTGAGGTTTTCTGGTGTAAATTACCGTCTTGAACATAGGAACATAATATTGGTATATTCGGAATCAGCGTAAAATTTCCTATAAGAATCACCAACCAAATCGGTTAAAATTATTCTTTGAAAATTCGCTCACCAACTCATGCTGCATGAATGGGACTTTTTTATTATTACACAACAGCACTCTCAGATCTCACAGACGCTCTTACTCTTGTCTCTGTCCACTACTATGCACCTACCTGTATAATGTGTTTCTGTCCAATGTTTTCGTCTCCCCGCTTTGAATTAGGTACATACCTACCTACCTAAAAATACCTTCCAAATTCTTCGATGAAGACGGCTACTTTTTTACAATAACCTCCTGCAGATGTTTCCCTTAATTCATGAAAATTCATCATCTGTTTTTAGATCATTAGAGGTACGTATCAGCAGTTCGTATGTTAACAAGAGCTATAATTAAAATCTGAGGTGCTAGCTGTGAACAAATCGGGAATAAATTATAATCCTGTGCAATCGAAGCCAACTGTATCTATCCAGTCGTACCTAATTTGTGGTTTTTGGAGTGACTATAGTTGCCGATATTCAGTTGGAAGACCAGTTGTGGCCAACGAGGAGAAACAAACGGTAAGTTTGTATGTTGTCATCCACTAACCATGTAGAGAACCGATTTGCTTCCGTGGCTCCACATTTCACTATTTTTACTGATTGTTCGATGGTCTGATGTACCTAATGTGTTTTACCTGATAGATTATGTACTATTGGATGGCTAACTCAGATAACAAGGAATCCCGTTTTCCGGTCATCCGAACCTGGGGATTCCCCGCGCTGGACGGCGAAAAGAATGTCACATATGCATTTCTTCTTACTTACTGAGGGGTTTTTCATATTTTCACGTATTCTTGTAAGTATATGAGCTTTTGCTCGTGGAGGAAGATAAGTCAAGTTCCAGAGAGTAATTTGAAGGTTATTGAAACTGACAAAGATGGCAATTTGAAATAACTACAATGCTTAGTTGACGTAATGAAAATGGTTATCTTTCCTTGAAAAATTAAAAATAGGTACGGGAATAGAAAAGTACTAACTAGCATATGATCAGGAAATCTACTATTTGATTTTTAATAGTGTTAGTGAATTTATTGTACAATAATTTTTCACGGAGAGAAGTGGGTAACGCGTTAAATGCCTGGAGGCCATTCAATTTGTATGAATACTGTGCGAATGTGGTACGTAGTGAGGGATATTCAATTTTATAATTGCTGCTATACCTACCTAGTGTTTACTGAGTGGGTCGGAAGATTATATGGTTTAGTTCTAATTATTTGTTTTATATTGTTAAGTCTTACCAGTTTTCTAAATGGAAGGATTTTTAAATTTACAAAAAGTTGACCAGAGTGTGCCAACCAACTGGATTTTGATGTTTTCTTTATTAAAGATTTTTGAGTTTTCACAATTATTATTACGTTCACAGTTATTACTACGTACTTAGTACTTGTTCCTTAGTACTCGTTTTTAGTACTTGTGAGTACTTGACCTACCTACTTTACCCAGCATACTGTAATATTTTTGTTTCTAATCCAATTCCTTACTGTTTTTTTCGTGTTTCTGAAATCTTGCGTTCTTATGTTTTATTTTAAATAGTCGGTAGGCCTAATTGCTGCATATCAAGTGAGGCTAGTAGGCGAAGGAGCAGAATTTTGTTCACACTGTAATGAGTTGAGTCTGTTTATTATTTATAACAAATTATATAGATTCCTACCTACTGATGGTACGCACAGTATAAATTGAATTGCATCATTTGACATACTATAACAATTTAAACATACAATTACCTATGTACTTACTTAGGATATCTAGAAATATGAGTTATGACAAAAACTCGGCGCTCCGCGCCTCGCCCCTACTTTGAGCCTTTGGCTAACATCACAAGTCATGAATAATGTTTTTGCGTCCCGTTTCCCCTTTTCCCTATCCCTTTTCTTCGTCTGTATGAAAAATATTTTAAAAAATCCATTGAAATGTTTAGGTACTACCATGAAACGTAGGTAACTAGTTATTCGTAGGTAACAAAGGTAACGTTGGTAATATTCTTCATCACATTCCTTTTTGCGCTCATCTTTATCACATTCCTCTTTGTGCTCATCTTCGTGACATAATTTCGTGACATAAACTTCGTGACACTTTTTGACTCTGGTAGGCCACCGCAAAAACATTATTCATGTTAAAATACTATACAATACCTCCTTATTATGTATTAGGTATGTATCTATAATGTTAGAAGCAAGTTCACATCTCTTTTGTCGTAAAAATCAAAAGGCTTAGGTTTCTCCATAATATCATCATCACAGAGTCACGGTAGAGAGTCACAGATAGTTGTGGTACACGATCTCGTTTGAGAGATGGGACACAAATTATTCTAATTATGTAGTCAATGGGAGGGGTAAGGTCATCGATACGTGGTAGGTATCAAGTAACTAGGTATATGGTAGAGCAGTTCCTGGTATTATTCGGAATGGGAAACTTGCATGGTTATTTTTTATTTCGTAATTAGAAGATCTTAATGAGGGCTCGAGTGAATGAAACTGCGCATTGCGGTCGGTACAGCCGAGGAGAGGGAATAATCAGAGTAGGTACATTATTAATTTCTTATATTTTAATAGCTATAGACATTTAGAACACAACAACTTTTCAGAAGGTGATGAAGGTGGCGCTGGTACTTTGGTATTTGGCCGTGACGTCGTGCGAGGTAGCGGGAAAAACAAACCAGTGTCCTTGTGGCTACGCCAACCTCTGTCTGGACTTTGGAGACGGGCCTGTCGAAATCGACTGCGATGGAGCGGAAGCCAAGTCAAATTGCAAAAAAATCACCCAAAATAAGTTGTACGACCTGGAGTCCTGTAACAATATTATAAATCACTGCACTAGTAATCCCTGCCCACGTGGTCGTTGCGTCCCAACATTCGGCTCGTTCTTCTGCGACTGCCCGCCAGGCTGGTTCGGGCAGCAATGCACCATCCAAGATCCGGATCTTGAAAGTAAGACGGCTGCCTCAACAAGGATAGTTTTTTTCACGGTCCATAAACATGAGAATTCAATCCATAAGAGTAGATACACTTCTTGGATTGTATTACTTCGGTCTAGGTACACAAAATACTGCACACCAAAAATTAGTACACCATCCAACATTGAAGACCTAGCGAGCGAACGTTTGATATAGACATGAGTAGTCTTATTCGATTTCGAATATTGGGAACTATTAACTTCAAACTAAGTCAACTCGAACTTAAACTTCAAATTTTTAGTTTTTGGGCAACACGAAATAGGTAACTCTTCCCATGATACTACTCCGAATAGGAAGATCTTCCTCTTTTTTCGAGTCTGTCAAAAATACCCATGATCGCCTCAATATTCAAGCATTATGTTGGTTGGTTCATATAGACTCATGTAATTGGTGCATATACTTAGAACTGATGTATACAACTTGGTAGACTCGGAATACGAGTAGAGGAACCGTGGCCGTGGAGCCTCAGTCAGGGACCAACGGTTAGTCAAAACCCGCACGACCGCTCAGTCTTGAAGGAGGGGTAGCCTCCGAGCGCCGTAAACCACCCACCGACTAACCTAGGCTGAACTCAAATTCAATGGGCTACAACACAATAGTAAACCAATAAGACTTGTTGCACCGAATTTTTCTAATATTATTGAAAAATAAAGGGTCTTTTTGACCAACTCCATCTAATCTCTTCATTGTAAAACGAATAATATATAAAGGCGGTAATAAAAATACATACGTGCAGTTTCTGGAATGCTTACAAGACGTATTCACTTGCAACTCTTCTACTTGTCGAAGTCGCAGTAAAGGTCCTGTCAAAGAGTTGCTGTGAAACTCTTTGAAACAGAACGTGTCGAAGAGTTGCCCTCAACCGCTTCGCCGCCCTAGCTACTAAGTATACCCAAATAACTACCCCTTACTAACAAGTATTCACAGTTAATGCTATAAAATAAATTATCGCGTTAACCTCAACATTTTCTTGATGTTGTTTCCTTCCGATCATTTGCAAAGGCGAGGTGGTGCGTATGATTCTTTTGCACGAGCGCTGGTACCTCTGTAGTTCACATTCACCTTGTGACGGTACTTGTAAGTAGTTCCTATAACAGTAGTCCTTATATAGTAGGTACTTATAACAGCTTTTATTTCCTTAGGAGAGGGTGTCAAAAATCCTCTTTATGCATACTACCAAGTACAAACTGGTAGTAAAGGTGAGCAGATACCTTTCCATCTGGTTTTCGATCCTGGTCCGCAAGTTGGGCTAATGAAGAAGAGTGAGACAGGGGTAATTATTATACGTCCATGAAGCGGTTCATAAATTTACAACAGGTACCTTACGATAACACTACCTGATTTTCCGAGCTTCCTGGGGCCCTCATACCTAGGAGTATGAGTAGTTGAGCCGTTGCAAAATTCAGAACAGGTATATACTGGCAATTCGAAGCCATCAAGATGTTAATGGCAGCAACATACCGTTGGGCCGTTAAGTTTGGCAGCGGTGGCGCCCATTGCCTAACACGCCAGGCTATAAAATCAGCCCACCTGAAAGGTGGAAGGAAAGTCTTGCGATCAGCATAATACCCAATTTCAGGAAGCCCCCTGAGAATAGTTCTGATCGAAATCTCACCAACTTTCATCACGTTATGCGCAAATTTTAGTGTGGTTGTATGTATTTACGTATGTTCATGTGGTACGTCCAAAACGTAAAGAAATTATGAAGGGTTGAGAGTGAATTTAATAAGCTGATTCCTTCAAGTAAATCCTGCCGACTAGTTACGCCTTTAAATAATTCGGCCTCATCAGGGACATTATTTTTGGTGGAGGTGGTTCACTATTCGTCAGATTAGGATCGAATAAGTAGCAATATACCAAAAGGATGAAATAAACGTAGCGAAACTGTCGCGTCGATCGGAATTACTTGAAGAAGCCAGCGTATTTCTTCGCCCTCAACCCTTCGTACTCAAAAAAGAACTAAGGCAACAAACGACATAGTGAAGAAAGTCCTTAACATATTGATGGCTTTGAATTGCCAGTATACAGCTGTCCTGAATTTCGCAACTGCTCAACTCCTTATACTCCTAGGTATGAGGGACGAAGTGAAGAAAGTTGATCACATGTCAATCGGAAATCAGCCTTGAAACCCACAAAAATAGCCACTTTTCGAGTTTACTTGGGTTAGGAAAGAAGGGTGGAGCCTCGCAACTGATGTTTTCCTAAAGAATTTTCCTTTTTTCTTACAAATTTCTTACAATTTTATGTGTACATTCCTAGTATTCTTCGATTAAATTTACTGTTGAAGGTGAAAATTGAATTGGAACTATTTGACGGCGCTCGCTATTACCCCACTAGAAAAGGACAATTCGAACAATTGAACGTTAAAGAGATTTGTCTCAAAGATTTTCAAACTTATCCTCAGTTGTTCGACATTCATGTCTGCAATTTCCTGCCTGAAGGAGGTAAGTATTACATAGAGAAATGCCTTCATCCCAAAGCTGCTGAGGTTGAAGTGTATTTTCGCCATCCCCTGTAATCTGGTAAAACGTGGCTTATAAAAACACGACTTTTGTAAAACATTAATTTAGTTGGTGGTTTCCCCCTCAACTATTGCGGTAACACCACCGAATCAATTACTTGTATTTAACTATCTATATTTCAAACACCATGTTATGGAATAATGTTAATTCTTTAATAATGTTAATTCCATGTTATGGAATAATTCTTAACTACGAAAATAATGAGTTACCTACAAAGTTAAATCGATTTCGACGGTTAGTCAACGTGAGTAACAGACAAGAACTGGAAGTTGGTACCTATATCAGGGAGAACACAAATGGTCACGGAGAAAGGGAAGTTTAATCCCATTGGTCGAGAAAAGTGAAGGGGATGAGAGGAATACCCAATCGGTGCACACCAAGTAAAAAGTGGTGGTGATTGGAAGAGAACTTGAGGAAATTATATTTATTCCGGGAGGAATAACCGCATAACTTTGTAACTCATTATTTTCATGGAAATAGAAAACGTTTTCATTTAATCCGGTTTCTTTTTATTTTTACTGCCTGACTATTTTTACTACGGCGTAGCCTATATGGTGAAATGTTTTTGAAATATTTCAGTGCATTGGGTTTTCAAGATTCATCCAAGAGTTTATTGCGATAATTATTTCGTTCCGGTCGATTCAGACGTACACCACCAAGGAGAACTGATGGGGGACGTGCTTGATATTGTTGTCAGCGTAATATACCTGAAGGAAGGAAAACTTATCCACACTCTATATCGACATAGCTATCCGATTCTCACGTATTTCGTTTCTCAAGTTCAAAATTCTTGCAAGAAGCTCGTCATTTTTGATGGATGGTAAGTAAAGATCTACCTATATCGAGTTTTATATTTAAGATTATGTGGACATCATTCTTAGACATTGACTTTATCAGATTAATTGCCTACTACTTTTTACGTTATTTATGTAGGTACCCATTGTTTTAATATTTATGGTAATATTGGTAATCAATAATGACCGCGTAGCACGTCGCACGTGCATAAATTTATAATTATAAATTTCAGGTTATGAAGCTAGTCGATAATATTATGTCGATAACATTATGAGTATTGTACCTCAATGATATCCATTTCCATTACATGCAGTAGATATAACAAACAGTTAGAGTTACCTAACCGATCGATGATGTATGATTCTATAAGTTACTCCCGACACCTACTTAGGTACTCGAAGGATCAGTTCTCAAATTTGTATTATAATTTGATCATTAAGGGTGCGCGGACGCCCGGCTCGAGAACGGCCTCAACGATGGCCCGACGCATCTCAAAGTCCTTTTTATTATTGTTCACGTTTGTGATTTCGAAAATTAAACGATTTACATATGTTGTACAATCATAATTACATACTTTACGATTTTAATCATAATTTTAAGTGTATCCCATCCAGAGAAAACTGGAAGAAACCTATGAAGACCAGGTTTTTCATTTTGAAAATTTAGTGTCAAAAATCGCTAAAAAACGAGTTTCGGGGAACTGATTCGCACCCTAACGTCCCCTCATGTTTCACTTGCGCTTTATACCCACATACTGACCTACGGTATCATCTGACCTGTACTATATACCAATCTGTCAATCAATCACGTTGTAACGAGGTATCTATGTTTCAGTGGCCAGCTTAGGGATCAACATGTTGTTCAAATGAGGGGATCCATCGTGAAACTCAAGGTTTTTGAAAGAATCCAACATTGCGAGGGTACTCGAAACATTGGAATAAGGTATCGTCTACAACGAGGCCTTGGATTTGATGGTAATTTAATCCTTCTAACGGTTACGTTGTTTCCTTTTTCATTAAATTATAAGCAAGATGACCTGATGGCAGGAATTTGACGGAGCCCCGTTGAGATTTCCCTAGTTTCACCCATATTGGATCATGCAATTTGCGAATCTACCTATTAACCTGGGCATAATTTCGCGAAAAACCTTTTCGAGATCAGTATAGTCATAGGGTATAGCAGTTCGATAGCAGTTGAATATAGATTAATATAAATATTTATGAATGTTGTTAAATCAGGCGAGTACGACCCCGTCCCAGAAGAATTGAACTTCGGTGACCACAAAAGCATCACGTTTCCACCACGGTTTTTCTCAGATTCCATACACATGATTGAAGCAGTGGTGACGGTGATGGGTAACCCACCATATTACGGAGGACCTTCAATTTTTGAAGTTGTTGGGAGGGTAAGTAACTAAGTATCATTTGAAAGAATGTGCATAAAGTGCTCCAAGTGAAGACCCTAGATTCTAGTGTATCAGTTCCAGTGTTCACTGTCCAGTTCGTTTGGGAGGCGGGTGGACTGAATTATGAATATAGATAGCTGCATGTGCGCATTGAATTGAATTCATTATCAAACAGTAATACGTACCACGAATTGCATCATCATTTATTAAGTACTAACCTTATTCACATGTTGTACGTACCTACATTAAAATGAAATGCCTAATAATATAATTCTACTGATAATCATTAATTTAATACTGATAATCATCATGATAATGTGAGCCCCTGGGGCTCACTGACTTATTCCCCCTGAGCGGGCCCCGCTCGCGCGATGTGTTATGTTTGTCGAGTTTTTCTCGATTTTTTTGGTCTAGTTGAAGCAATTTTGAGCTAACCAGTCAATGCAACGTGAGAAATCGAGTGAGAATCAGTCGAAACCTCATTTTCGTGAAAATGGTCGACAGGGCGTGTTGCTTCTTGAGCGACGACATATAGGGCAGTGGTGTATATATGTAGGTGGTGAAAGTTATGTTTTCATTTCATTAAAAAATAATTATGTAAACCATTATTTAGTAAGTTCTATTAATGAGCTATAATTCAATTTCGTCATCGCTCTATGTTTGGCAAAACTCTTGGGAGGCGCTACAGGCTTTGGCATATGCCTCTCAAATTATTCCAGCTCCTTGATTGCCTTCACAATCTCTCTTGTAGTTGTTCTGACCTCCTACTTCACTCCCCCGAAACCTCCCGAAAGTATTCCGTCCATCTGAGATGCGTTGAGGGTCGGCTGTTTTCCGTCGGAATCCTCACAGAAACTCACCCCCCACCCCACCCCTCTCAAAATCATCTTTGGTTTCATCTGGTGGTTAAGGCTCTTTAATACTATAGTAATAGTACACTACTAGTATTTTAGTGCCTCTATCTGGATCCTGAGTATGTATAGCTGAGTATGTCACAAAATAAACACTATGTCTGTCCCAAAGAGACTCCCAGATCTAAAGGATGGCCTCGGGAACATCTGCGGCCGAATGACAAGTTGCAGGCAGAGTATGCATGCCCTCCCATCCAACATTCGTCTGCCCTGGTTTGAAACCCTCGTTGATATTCGAGTGATAAAGACTGCGATTTACTTCTATATGTTCTCTGTAAATAACGACAACGGTTGATTTGGGTGGCGTCAATCCTTATAGATTTAAGAATATTATGTGACATCATACATAGAAACTATTTGTAAGGCTTAACAATATTAAGCTGATATCGTGGTTTTATTTTCAGTGTTTTCTCAAGGTAGAGATGGGGCCAATGATTGTTATACCTAAAGGGGGCAACAACGTGTCTGTGCCATGCTTTTTCAACTTGGAAATAGACCTACTAAGTTTAAATGAAGGCATGCCAATATCTGAAATGAACTTCATCATTAGATGCCGTCAGTTGTCACCGGATCCCTCCGTGGCAGATAAAGAATGTGTAGAGAAGACCACTGAAGGTTTTCACTTTTTGCAACAATAACTGAGTTGTTTTCTATAAGTTTACCGTAATTCATTATAATTAGTATCTTGTAATGAGGAAGTGCCCAAAATAACCAACATTAAACTAAAAATGGGGAACGATTTACCGATTTTTGAAAAAATCAATTTTAAACGTTCAAAAATCGATTTAAAAAATCGATATCTGCTTGGTTTGCCATTTTTTATCTGACTCGATTCTTCAATAACAGCCCTCCAAGTAAATTATTAGAGGGATAACTAGGCAAAACAAGGGGAACATCGTTTTTATCACAGTTGTTAGCTGTTGAAATTCTGAGGATTGATGATGAGGATTCCACTCTTCTATCAAGTAAAAAGAAGTCCAATGCCCCTCATCTCCACAAAAATATCCTGAGGGCCGAAACCAGCGCAAAATCCACAAAAGTAGCCATTTTTCTAATAAGAGTGAGGAAAGTAGAGTGAAGTTGTTTTTTAAATACCTCATTTTTCAACATAGTGGAAAAGTGTCTGTTCATTGTTATAGGTGTGTTTCCCGGATGAAATTGGGTAAAAATACGTCGCAGTGCGACTCCCCATCGAATCATACCACAATAATAAATTAGTAGAAATATACACCACCTATGATTCGATGGGTGCACCGGCAAGGGTCGGTCAGAATAGTATCGAAATATAAAGTACCTATCTACCTACCCCCTAAGTACTCTCCCCCCCTTACACACACCCTCTCCTTGCTACGCTTATTTCCAATAATTCATTTTTTTATATTCCGTTACAGTGCCGAAAATAAGAAAAATTGAGACGCCTTGCGGTGCTGTTTATGAGTTCAACATAACAGTCACTCACTTCATTTCTAGACCCGTAAGGAAAGATATGATTGTCATCGTGCACTTCGTTAATAATCTTGTCAGGCTGACCCTCGAGTGAGTACAAAAAAACCACCCCTTTATATATTCAATTCAAGTATTAGATCGTGGGTTTTCCCTGATAGTTTCAAGCAGGCCAAGGTTTGCCCAATATATAAAGATGGGGATAAATCCGACCCTGGGAATTTTCGACCAATATCCATGTTAAGTTGTGTAGGAAAGATATTGGAGAAATGGATAAAAATACACTTAACAATATATCTCGAAACAAATAATTTGATTTGCAATGAGCAGTTTGGGTTCCGATCCAGTAGAGGTGTTGATCAGGCGCTGTTTGAGTTGACTGGTGACCTTCTCAGCTAAGGGACTGCAAAAAGAAAGGTATCCTCCTGTTTTGCGACCTATCAAAATGTTTTGATACGATTGATAGAGATATCCTGCTCAAACGAATGGAGAATATTGATGTTAGGAGTGATGCCCTTAAATGGTTGACCAGTTACCTCTCGAACAGAATGCAGGTTGTCTCTGTTGATGATTATTCCAGCCAGGCAAAAGAAATCAAC
>JAEMON010000005.1:27049705-27063792 GCA_030264115.1 Lygus lineolaris
ACGCTACGCCACTGACTTCATGCTACTTTCCTTACTATTTACTAGTAGAGAGGTATTAGACACTATGCCTGTGTGTTTATTACGCCCACATCATCAGTATCCGCCAGTGAGAAATATAGAATTTTAGGGCGGGTTTGAAGACAGTCCTCGAGTTTCTAGGAGACCTTGAGGTCTCCTCGAAATTTGGAATACGGATTTGGCTTGAAGAATCCTTGAAGACCATCTCAATGTCTCCTTGAAATCCGAGGACCGTCTATAAATACCGCTCTTAAACCATAGTCAGAAAACGTCTCCCACTCCATTAAGCCCTACGAAGATTCCCTCAAAATAGAAGGTATATTATGAACCAAGGATATATCAAGGACATCGAACTCGCCATGCAAATACTAAAATACATCATAATATATTATATAGGTATTAAGTATCTCCGTTGCCATTGTCTTGGCACTCGTGTCTATACAAAGTGTCTAAAATTGAATGGACCAGCCTTTTATTACAATTATTTCCGCTCAAAGGAAAAAAATCCAAACGGTAACCCCCCCCCCTTAATTTTTCAAGAGAGATTCAAATACAACATTTTCGCGAGCCACATTGGCTATGACGCGTTTGGCGAACAAGGTAACTTTTTTTTTTTCAAATGAAAACCCCATTATTTATTGCAGATTCGAATTCTACGAAAAAATTCATGAAGAAATGACCCCTCAACCAAAACTTTGAGTGCGCTCATTACGCTCCAAATGTGCTCTAGAAGCAAGAAATTGAGGTTTTTTAAACTATCTAGGACGATACATGGTGTTAAAGTGTTTCGTTTTTTTTCACACTGAATAACGTGGTGATGTTGATTTTTCGATTCAAGCCTCAGAATTTCTAATTTTCATGAAAAAAAGTTCCATTCCTGCAGAATGAGTTGATGAGCGAATTTTCGAGATTAATTTTAACCGATTTGGTGGGTGACTCTTAAAGGATTGGGCTGTTTCCGAATATACCATATATGTTCCTATGTGTAGGATGGTAATTTACACCAAACACGTTTTTTTTTTAGCAATTTTGGTTTATTATTTCAATAATAAACCTTTCGAATCGAGCACGAAAAACTTTTTTTTAACCCACCCTCAAAATTTGAGGTTTTACGTTTCAAGATACAAATCGAATTAAAAAAAAAAATCCGTCCGCTGTCCGCCTTACGCGGCACTTTCCTTAGTTACCATGGTCCAAAATTAATGAAATTTGGTATACCGGCCCCATTAGGGGTCTAGTTGCGCCCCGAAGCTTGGCGTTACCGTCAGTCTTCTCTAAGGGTTAGAAAATAGGGGATGCAATTTTCAAAACGCCCTAGCTCGAAAAATTCAAAACGGAACTTACATTTTTTCCATCGATTTAAAATAGAGCACAATTTTAAGCGTCAAATGAGACCTTGCGGAGCGTTTGAGGACCAACCGTTCGCTCCCTGTAAGGACTTGAGGGTTAAACGAAAAAAAGAGCAGAAACACGATCCACACTCGTGTTTCTGCTCTTTTTTTCGTTCAACCCTCAAGTCCTTACATGGAGTGAACGGTTGGTCCTCAAACGCTCCGCAAGGTCTCATTCGACGCTTAAAATTGTGCTCTATTTTAAATCGATGGAAAAAATGTAAGTTCCTATTTGAATTTTTCTTCACGAGTAGGCAGAATCTTCGTTCAAATATCAGCTGTTCAAATGCAACTTTTTTTCGATTCCACCGAACCAAGTTTGTTGATCCGATAATAATACATATACAATATATATATAATACAATATACGCGGGTGCGCCAGTCAAACCTGCAATTTTGAAACAACTGTAAAAAATACACGGTTGCATTTTTTCAAATTTTATTGATACTACGTTAATTTACGTTAAAAAGCATTACATAAACATTATTCATGTAAAAATAACATTATTAAGATGTCGTCCATTTCGATCGATGCATTCTTGGAGGCGATTTCTAAAATTGTCAATTTCATCACGGAGCATCTGCTGAGGGATTCTTTCGATTTCCTGATGGATTCTCGCCTTCAGTTCTTCAAGAGTACGAGGCCGTTCTCTGAATACTTTTTTGTGGGGCTACCTGAAGAATAAAGTTTTCGGAGAACGGCCTCGTACTCTTGAAGAACTGAAGGCAAGAATCCGTCAGGAAATCGAAAGAATCCCTCAGCAGATGCTCCGTGATGTAATGGACAATTTTAGAAATCGCCTCCAAGAATGCATCGATCGAAATGGACGACATCTTATGTTATTTTTAAATGAATAATGTTTATGTAATGCTTTTTAACGTAAATGAACATAGTATCAATAAAATTTAAAAAAATGCAACCGTGTATTTTTTACAGTTGTTTCAAAATTGCAGGTTTGACTGGCGCACCCTGTACAATAATATATATATATATATATATACAAGAACGTACTTACCTAATCTTTGTCGCCAAGAGATGATTGTAAACCAGGTGGGTATTTTATGTCAATAGGATCTTTGTAGATGGGCGATCTATACAGAAAATAATAAACCGTTGTATATATAGTAATTCGCAGCGTTTTGACATTTTCATGTCTTTCATATGGCACATAACTCAAAAACCGTTACGAAAATTAACTACGAAAAAACGTCCCAAATGAGACTACGAAAAAACGAAAATAATTGACTACGAAAATACGTCCCAAATGAGTTTCTGACGATTTCCGCGTACAACCGAGTCGTTGCTAGGGGAATAGTACTTCGTCATTGGTCATCGGACAAAAACCGTTCACCATTCGTTGGAAACCTCCCGATTTATAGAACTAGAATCCATTCCTCTCACTCGGTTGTCGCCCTTCGAAAAGCTGAGATATGCGCCTGACATATCCGCCAATCCCAGTACATTTGCCCCCATTGGATGCGCATGAAAATGTCTCAATGTGTTTCAGACTCGTGCAAGCGTTTTTTACTATAAATTTTCAAAATTTGACCCCTTGGAGTAGTCCTAAAATTCTGGCCAACGAACTCATGGAAATCCGTTTCAGACCATTCTGAAATTTAACACTTTTTCATATGTACTTATATTTATATTTATTTATATGTCACTCCAGACGATATCTGTCCGAGGAATCGAGATGATAAATCCAAAAAAAATTTTTAAAATATCAATAATATCAAAAGAAAGGATGAGTTCGTTGGCTAGAATTTTTGGAGTACTCCAAGGGGTCAAATTTTGAAAATTTAGAGTCAAAAATAGCTTTTAAAAAACGTGTTTTTTTAAAAGGTTTTTGGTGTAAATTACCATCCTGAACATAGTAACATTTGGTATATTCGGAAACGGCGTGACATTTCCAATAAAAATCACTCACCAAATCGGTTAATATTATTCTTTGACAATTCTTCGCTCATCAACTCATGCTGCATGAATGGATCTTTTTTTCATGAAAATTAGTAATTCTGAGGCTTGAATCGAAAAATCAACATCACCACGTTATATTAAGGGGCCGCGAGGACCCACGTAATTCAGTTATTCACATTTTTCTCATCCAATTTTCGTCCGATTTTGATGCGGTTTGCGGCATTCTTCTTGTCATTCAATTCTCTAGGGAGAGCATCTATGTATAATTCTAAGTTCGTAATTTGGAGTTTTTCACGTCCTTTTTAAAAAGTCAAATTGGCATAAAGGCACATAGACTCCCTAGAAAATAAAAAAATAGGAAGAATGCCGCCAACCGCATCAAAATCCGTTGGAAATTGGTCAAGAAAAATGTAAAAAAAACCTGTGCAACGCTAAAGTGCCGTATTTTAAACTTATTGGTCATAAGTAGTAATAATGTTATAGTAGAGTTCTATAAACCCTTCGGTAGCTGAGATTTAGGCATTTTTGAGGACATTTTGGGCTCCGTCCCTTCTCCCTTGCCCCCTTAATGTTCAAATTAATTAAACCTTAGTAGGTACTTTTAAGAGGTAATTAATTATACATAGGAGGGACATATGTGGGATCTTGTGGGGATACCCGTTACCTGCAGGAGGGTACTATCTACTAGTTTACGTTTAAATAATATTCTTCTTTTCGTTCCATTGTTTGTAGCTCAGAATCATAGATTTGCGGGATACAGAAATCCGTTCAGTATTATTCATATTGACCATGGCGTTTTTCTCGAAAACTGGCAACAGTGCGGAATTCCTAGCTGACTTTGTGGATGCTTTGGAAATCTTAGCACATTCTGGGAAAGAGATCCCAGCGTCTTACTTCAGAGCGTGGATGAAAATTAGAATATCGGCTTTGGCCAACCTTTACAATGTGATCACGTGGACACACGACGCGACGTATGGACGAACTCTGCTAACCAACACGGAAACTGCTCAGGAAATTATTGCGTATGTTCCTATTTCCGTTTGGCTAATATTAAACGAATTGCAAACTGAATTCCTACCTAATCATTATGAATGATCCACACTGTCTGTGACGTCGCAGCGCTTTTTTCCTCAATTGTCCTTTGTATTCTTTCCGATTTATTTTCTCGTTATTTTCATGATCATCTTTTCATCACAAACATAGTTGTGTGTATCTGTTTTCAGAGGCACAGTGAGGTGTTGGAACATGGCTCATTTGCAAGTCGTCCTTATGGAGGACTTGGCAAAATATTTGAAGAGAACTGGAACTATCAATGATGTCATAGAAGCTCAGTTTCAAATAGTAGTGAGTATTTATTTGGCTTGGCTATCTCACTACCATGCCTAATATGAAAGCAAGAAATAAAAAAATGTTGTCCCTAAAAATCGAAATTTCAACTTTTTTTTTCTTTTAAAAAAGGGCCCGAAAAATTTTGGTTCCGTGTCTGTTTGTCGGTCTGTCTGTGGCACTTCATTGTCCCGGGCAAAACTTCACGAAATTATGGTCTTATTTTGAGGACATTTTCAGGGATTGTGTATGTTAGGACTAATGGCTGAGTGTGCGCATGTGCAAACAAGAATTTCCCAAAATGACGATTTCTCAGTTCCCAGAGGCCCGAGTTTGCTCAATTCGGGGGTAGTTAGGCTCTAATTAGGTGGAAGACGATTGCCTATAGATTTCGCCACGATTGGACCATTAATAGCAACTGCGCATGCGCAAACTTGAATTGTGTTGTCATAGGCGTAACTTCTAAACTATTCTACCAATTTCAGTGAAATTTATACAAAACAAAACTACTTCGCTACTTTGCCCAGCACTAGTACTCATTATAAAATAATCAATAAGTTAAATACCCTGAATAAATTATTTCTGGAATTTCGTGGACATGAAAACAATTGAATAACTATATTAATTGTTTGCAGTCAATACAAACGGACAATCTTTTGAAGCATGCCTTGAGTTTATTAGTGAAGACCACATTCCGATTCTCCAGATTATACTATGACGTGAAAAACTACGGATCTATCGGCACAAGACTTTGGGTTGTTGTGAGTAATCTAAGTTCTACTAAACCTAATCAGTACCATACATAATAACAATTAGTTGTACATACATAATAACAATTAATTGTATTTGGCCAACCTCCTAACCAAGTTTGAAGCATAATTTGAGCTTTGAATTTGAAAAATGCAAATGTCGGCTTTTCAGGATTTTCATAGAAAAACCAGCAAACATAATATATGTCGTTCTCAGTACTTTTTTCCAACTTCTTTTCCCGTAATCAGCAGAAAACCGCCAAAAAATGGAAGAACAATCCTGCTCCTCTGACGGACCCTTTGACAAATCCTTTGGAATGTTTCCCGAATCAGGTCACACATAAGCCTCCCTTTTGTTTGTTTTTTCTCAAATCAAATTCGGTAGAAGATATTCTCTTGGGGGCACACACGTAGCGTACCTAGGTGTAGCTTTTGACATGAATATGTCTTTTCGCTGGGGTCAATCCAAAATGTTGTCCCCTCAAAAGCGTTACCATGTTTGACATGGTTTCATTGTGTTTATAGCCGAGCGGTCAGCATTAAATGTCGGCATGAATCAAGAGCTTTCCAACGAGTGGATAACGATTTTTGTAGGTGAAATTAATCATTATTAATTATTATTAATGATCTGAATAATTACTATTAATGATCTGATTAATTATTATTAATGATCTGATTACTTATTATTAATTATCTTAATGATCTTATTTATTAATGATCTGACTGTAGAACCGTACCTCGGTCTACCGCCTTTTTTTTCTTTTTACTACCTATAGCATCAAATGTGGTAACCAGAAGATGGTCCCAGACATGATGTAAAAAGAAATTTAACACTTTTTCATATGTACATATATATATTTATTTATTTATATGTCACTCCAGACGATATCTATCCGAGGAATCGAGATGAAAAATCAAAAAAAAATTTAAAATGTCAATAATATCATAAGAAAGGACTCATTATATCATAATGAGTTCGTTGGCCAGAATTTTTGAAAATTTCGTGTCAAAAATCGCTTTAAAAAAACCCGTTTTTTGAGGTTTTTGGTGTGAATTACCATCTCAAACATAGGAACATATATGGTATATTCGTAATCAGCGTGAAATTTCCTATAAGAATTACCCACCAAATCGGTTAAAATCATTCTTCGAAAACTCGCTCATTAACTCATGCTGCATGAATGGGACTTTTTTGAATTTGAATTTGAATAGATTTACCTGTCTTAACTACCTGTTCCTCACAGAGATCAACGTACCAAGGAATTCTGCAATCTTTCAACTACTCAGCCGACCCTGATGAGCACGTTATGTTCCGCCCCATCGTGACTCAGCAGTGGTTATCAGAAATAAGAGTCTACCTCCCGGACCTCGAGAAGGTTATCAGCCTAAACAGCCTTGATTTGATAATCCTTGTAAGTAATAATCCTAACATTAAAATAATATTATGTTGACCTAAACTAAGTACTGATAGGAGAATCAAGTCGCCGAAGTCGGTTGAGGGAAGGTCAGGAGGGCACTTTATAATCCTGCTCGGGTTGGTTGCAGTTCCACTGGAGGTCCCTCATTAGTCATAATCCGACCTTGCGATTCCACTAGTTTCCTTTCTCCTATCAAGTGAACATGATATCAAATCCACCGGGAACTTGGTCATCGGTTATTAGGTTTTCAGGAATGCTCGGCAGTGTTCAACTGTTACTCGATGACAACGCGATATCTACTCCACCGGGAACCGGGTCATCTGACTTCGAACAGTTCAGTCCCTCCAAACCTTTTGTTCTTTCTGTTTGTACTGCGACTACCCCACTGACAACTACATCACCCCTGATTCAACCTTCTCTCCAAATCTGTGGTTTGGATATGGAAAACAAAATTGCAAACAGTAAATTCAAAAAAGCATAATGTACATCGGGCAGGCCCTCGAATTTCATGCAGCCGGAAAAATTGGTAGGCCACATTTTTTGAGGCGTGTTTCACGCCACCATACATGAGTATATTATAGTTTAATATGCTAGTATAGTTCAAAGTATATTTTTGCGCCTGTGAAGATGTTGACTAGCTTAACTGAAAAATTTGCTTTTCCTATGTATTCTATTTTTTCGATACTTATCGACAAATGTGTAACAGTTATAGATATATATAACAGTTACCGAGGAGAAGTTTTTTTTTTAGTAACAACTGTTCCCGGTGGAATTGAAGTCCGGTGGAATTGAAGGCTTCCCTTCTCCCGGTGGAATTGCAGCTCGGTGGAGTTGATAGCATGTCCGGTGGAATTGCATAAACCCCTCCTGCTCAACTGGCATAGGCGAGAAAGGCAAGGATGGGGGTTTAACACGGAATGTTCGCGTTTTCCGCGTTCTTCAAAAACACATGGAGAGTTGTTGTAATTGCTTTTTTCATGCCAGTGTGAGTCCAGGGCCAACTTCGTTTTTTCGCTGATATTCACCGTCGAAATCGATTCAATATTGTAACTCATCATTTTCGTGACAATAGACAAAGTAAACCTAGTTTTCTTCATTTGATAATTTATCATTGGTTTCCATAACTTCATCCCTTGTGATCTAGTTTGTGATTTATTCAGATTGTAGTAGTGGCAAACAGGATGCACGACACTTCCATCTCTCCGACTCTGCTCATTCATTTGGCCACCTTCCACAACACCTTCCATCGGCTGCCGGGAAACGTTGAATATGGCATAAAGCTCCCGGTATTATTTCATTTTTATAACCAGGGATGAGAGTATGAAAGTGAGGCTCGTCGAATTAATTACTATTACCCCTAAGGCGCTCACATAAGTTGGGAAAGAATGTTTTGTGCAAAAACCTCCTTTCCTATTCGATCATTCTAATTTCATAAGTAGGTAGTTCCACGTTTTTATGTTGTGCTAAATTGATTGAGATTACTCCTACATCGATAAAACAAACCGTTTCTTGAGGTAACTATTCAGATATGGACCAAAATTAACAGATTTTCAGCAATTTTTGAAAGTAGGTTTTAAATTTGTAGGAGTTACATTCTTAAGGCAAATTCAGTGCTAATTCCGAATTATACTATGTTCCTGTATTTAAATTGGTAATTTTACCCCCAAACCTCCTGAAAATGCTTTTCCCCAACTCCTCCCCCGAGTATCCGAAACTTGCTCTCGAATGTCTTGTGGTCCACCGTTCAGGTACAACTCCTATTCATAGATAATCCATAATATATTCTATAAGATACTCTAAAATTCAATCTTCTAAAATTCAATAACCTGCCTCCTATTTCTGGTATTTTCGCTTCAGGGCATAAATCCACCCCTAATTATTCACAAGTAATTCAAATATCACATTTTTGCGCGCCACACTGGCAAAATACGTCGCGTTTGGCGCACTTACTTTGTCTTTTCAAATAGAATCCCACTTTTTTTATTGCAGATCCAAACTCTACGCCAAATTTCATGAAGAAATAAACCCTCACTCGAAAAGTTTAGTGCGCAATTACGCGCCAAATATGCTCTAAAACCTAACCTCAATTTCTTGCTTTTCGAGCACGTTTGAAGCGTAATTGCGCACGTTTTCATGCTCTCAAATTCTTGAGTGAGGAACATTTCTTCATGAAATTTTGCGTGGAATTCGAATTTGTAATAAACAATCGGTGTTTTCGTTCGAAAAAACAAAGTTAGTGCGTCAAACGCGCCATATCGCGCCAGTGTTGTAAATGTTGTTTTTGAATTCCTCGTGAGAAATGAAGGGTACCTAATTTAAAACGGAAAAGGAACTCAAAACTTTATGGTTCTATTCAATATTTTTTTTAGATATTCTTATAAAAGAACTGTCCGTAAAAACGAAACAGAGAGTTTGAGACTGACAGACGGAAAAAGTTGAACGGAAACAAAATGCAATGGATTGTCACTTTCTAATCATTATTGATTACTCAAATTAAGTAATTTGTAGGTAGACATAAGTACTTACGATTTTATTAATATTTACGGATAATAAACCGTCGTCTAATAATTGGCAGCGTATTCATATTGTCATACATTTAATTTCAGATCTTAATCGAGGGAAATCGAGCGAACTTGAGCAGTGCGACGGTGTTCACGGATTCAATACAAAGACCTAGTGATGATTATTACAAATTGGAATTTTACACTGTTTACAAAGTGATGCTCCCAAATGAATTTGAACTTTGGAACCTGCGAATATTTACTGAGACTGAGACACCGATGAAAGTGAGTTGTTCAACTTGACTGGCGAATGTGAGAAGAAGAAACTGTTTTGGATACCTGAGATTATTTTGAAAAGATCTAAAGCAATAAAAATTGCGTCAAAGTAGCAACAAATTATATACATAGTTATATTCAAGAATATGTCGTATATCTATGCATATAATTAATGTGATAATATTTTGTGCATTGCGTCTGTCCAGGGTCGAGGGATATCCCTCTCAATCCCTGAACCATTGTTCTCTTTAACAACGAATTTAAAGTTAGCACATCCGCAGTGGATAGCACAGACCGAAATGCGATGTAATTCATAGGCATTCGTCTTGATGCCAGCCCTAAACTACCCTTTAATTTTGATCGAAATCTATCCATTAAAATTTAATGATCAAATCGTAAGAAACTGTGTTGAAGGAAATTCACGTTACTATTGATCCAAATGGTTCTAAGTTAGAAGGATACCGTTTGGAGGGCGACCCGGGCAATCTCTGAAATTTTTATCAAAATTGGTCGAGTGTCTTCTAAGTTTTACCTCCGACTACAAATTTCAAGTTTGCGCATGTGCAGTGGCTATTACTGAACCAATCGCGATGAAATTCATAGGCCAGAGCCATGGGCCTGGTATGTTTGATCTTAAGGTTAGCCCTCAACTACCTTCCAAATTTTAGCAATAGATCCTCAGAAATTGGTGTTTCAGGAAATTAACGTTCACGTATGCGCACACACAATTGCTGGTCCATCGGCGATGAAATTCGCAGGGGATGCTCTAGGGGCTAACCTGTACAATCTATGCAGATTTCATCAGAGTCTGTAAGAAGTTAGTTGGTATAGTTTTGCTCAGGACAAGAAGTTTTCTACAGAAAGGCCTTCAGACAGACACTTGAATTTTTGAGGACGAATTGTTTTTTAGAATAGCTAGAAAGCAATCGGTTCACAAAATTCGCTAGTTCTCTATTTTTCCTCGTTCTTCATGGTTCAACTAGGTACTGTGTGACGTAATGATATTTAAATAACTTACTGGTATTGCGATTTTACGAGGTTATAACTCCACAATCCAAATATTATCTTATTTTTCAGGTTAATGTAAATTTGCATGCTTTGCCGGACTACAATGATGTTTACAATTCAACTCCTTTAAAGCCAGAATACAAGCCAGATATCAAGGCCTTCGCGTCTGATATGGTCGTAACGCCTGATCCTCCAAGTCTTACTGTACCCCGAAATTTCTACGTAGGACTTCTACTGACCAGCGCTGTAAGATTGTTTTGGATATATTTTATGTCCAGATGGAATTGATTATGAATTTATTTGGATGATGAGATGATCATTTCTAACTCAAATTCAATATCAATAGACTCCAAGAGCCACCCCGGTAACTATTAAGGTGAGAAACACTGTGGATGTATGTTGGTTGCAAGATGTAGACCTCAAGGGAAAGGAAACGACGTGTAAGGTAAATAACGATCAAACAGCTCTTATCTGTAAGAGCAGTTGTGGAATTGAAGTTATAGAAATAATAGAGAATAAAATACCTACCTAATCAAATTTTGACCCGCCCTGTAACTATAAAACCTTCTCTGTGTAATTCAGCCCCTACCAAGAATGACAAATGATTTTAATGTGTTTATTCACGCTGATAAATTTGGTGATATCCATTTTTCGATTTGCGCAATACTTTCTTGAAGACTGACGAAAACTTGTGGTTGTAAATAACAATTTACAAGTTAGTTTTAAGCCATTGCGCCAGTACTGCTTCATTTTTATTAAACCTTAAATACATACTTGAATGGCGTGAATAATCTAATTACTTACCTACAAATGTTTAAGGGGGTTTTAAAAATGTATATAAATTTTAGTCTAACAATCGGATTTACCAACCAGAACCCGGCAGATCTCACTTTTTAATTCTATCAGCACTTATATAGCATGCCTGACCGTCCCCAATGGATATTGGTGAGCCAGTCTGGGACAAGTGCAGGTTTCTTCTTCTTCTTCATTCATTGAAAATCTTCCACCATTCAAACTTAATTATTAATTCTTATTATTAATTCTTAATTATTACCTAATTCATTTTGGTTTATTATTTTCAATAATGAACCTTTGGAATCGAGCACGAAACAATTTTTTTTAACCCCCCCTCAAAATCTGAGGTTTTACGTTTCAAGATACGTAGAATCCAAAAATCGAATAAAAAAAAATCCGTCCGTCCGCCGTACGCGGCACTTTCCTTAGTTACCATGGACCAAAATTTATGAAATTTGGTATACCGGCCCCATTCGGGGTCTAGTTGTGCCGCGAAGCTTTTCGTTACCGTCAGCCTTCTCTAAGGGGTAGAAAATAGGGGATGACATTTTCAAAACGCCCTAGCTCGAAAATTTCAAATAGGAAGGTATATTTTTTCCATCGATTTAAAATATAACACAATTTTTAGCGACGAATGAGACCTTGCGGAGCGTTTTAGGACCAACCGTTCGCTCCCTTCGCTCGTTATGGGGTGCGTACGAGTACGAGTTCACGTTTGCGCATGAACACGTGACGAAAGTCATAATGGGACCTACTATTAACGAGCCTTAAAGTACAAGTGTCGTCCAGAAAATAATTTCAATTTTTTTTAATCAAGTTTTTATTGAAAAACATTTTGAAAAAATACTGACAAAAGAGTCGCAGAAAACAGAAGCCATGATTTTCCTAGTTTCCTCCCTGGAACAAGGAGGTGCGGCAAGCTTCTACTCGGAAGGAATTTCGAAGCTCATTTCGCGATAATACCAAAAATGTATTGACGTCGCCGGACATTACGTGGAAAAATAATACGTATGTTCAAGTACAATTTCTGTAAGTTTCAATTTTGTTCAATAAAAATTTGATTTAAAAAAAAAACGGAACTTATTTTCTGGACGACCCTCGTAACATTGTATTATAGCTATTTTGGATTCATGGGCCATGTGTTATCGCGGTTCAATACTTATCGAATGTTGAATGTCATGTTGAATCATGTAAAAACACTCTCACACGTTCAAAAATCAAAATCCCTGAATACTTACTGGTTTAGGCTTTGAAAATTTGCTCCCTAAGTGATATAAGAACGTTTAATTCACACTTTAACACTTGAATTCCACAGGGCAAGCAGTTGGGTGGTTTTCTGATCGACTGCGTTTGCAATGAGTTCGGATTCATCCAAGCCCGAGCGACTCCGATCAGGATCAACAGAATCCAAATGACGCCGATCGTCCTGGTCGTTGAAGCTTCTCTTTCTCCGGTCCAATTCAGCATACCGATCGTGGTGGCGGCACTCACCATCATTATGATAATTGTCGCTGTTTTCATGGATATCCGTCGCAGAAAACAAGTAGGCATTCTGAGAAGCCTATCTATAATTTATTTGTCTGCATTCTTACCTTTGGGAAGCTGAAATAATGAGGAACTTTTTTCCATTTTCGGCATAAAATGGGTTCGCAGTGGCACCTTTTGAGGTTGAGCGGTTTGTTCCCAGCAGGATTTTCGATAGTACGACTTCAGGCGAGTATGTCACATGCACAAAGCCTCTCAAAAATTCTTGTACAGCATATTCATTTAGGGCATTTAATGAACCTTTCAACGCGATTTTGTACATAATCTCACATTTGAGGTCAGGATGTTTAAAAAGTAGACATTTCTACCGTATTCAAGTCGGGAGCAGTACGTTAGACACCCGGCGACAAAAATAGTTACGTTAGACACCCAGGCGGCGAGGACTCCTTGTTCGAGTTGTACGTTAGACACCCATACCGCAGGAGCGTTACGTTGCACACCCAGGACCGAACCCACATCAAATTCCATTCATGCAGCGAATGAACCACACATCTCCCTTCTCACTTACAGACTTAGGACTGTCTACATGTGGAATTCACAAGTTAGGGTCTCACCGTTCCACAAGTTGTAGGTGTGATTAAAAATGTGTGGTTTTATCAATGCTAGGTGTGATTAAAAATGTGTGGTTTTATCAATGCTATGAGAGGATCTCGTCAATAAATATGCTAATAAATATTACGTATCTTCACTTTCAGTGTTGGAGCCCAAATTGTGTCAACCCTACCACCCTGAACCAAAAAAATGATAAAAATGGTCTCGCTCTTAAATACGCGTATTTTTTAGTTCACAATTCGGCGTGAGCTCCTGTGTATACTGGGTGTCAGCCAGGGTTGTACTGAATAGATCGTGAAGGGAAACAGGCTTTCAAGCGATCGGGTGGGGAGGGAGACGGCCGCTTAAGTGCACTCCTGCTCAGTGTGAAGACTCATAGGGGCGCTTAAGCGCCCCTCCGCACTGAATGTGTTAATTGTCTAGTCAGTATCAATGTTCGGAGAGTATTCGGACGATGACACCATCAGAACGATTACCTTTGAATTCGTATCACTTAAATCAGCTCAAACTTCACGTCAGTTGTCACAGGCATAACACCGGAAGTACTAGACCAATTTAGGTGCATTTTTCAGGAACTACGCGGGTTAGAC
>JAEMON010000005.1:27093479-27121631 GCA_030264115.1 Lygus lineolaris
CTATTTCTTACATTTTCGGGGTTTGTACAGCTTTGATTTCTTCGGGTCCGTCGTTAGAGGTGGCACTGGGGTTTTACTGATTTACTACCCATACCGCTTTTATATTTTCCGATATTTATGGCTATTTATAGCAATTTTTGTGGATTTCAACACTGATTTCGGCCCTCAGGATATTTTTTTGGAGATGAGGGGTATTGGAGATTCTTACTCAACTTGCTGGTAATGAAAGATTCTCTGGTAAGGTTTTTTTTCCAGGAGGGATGGGAGGAGCCCCTCGTCACTGAGACCAGAAAAGATCTATTGTGAGCTAATCCCCAACTCAATTAAGAAACCGAGTAACGGCCACTTCTTTCACAAAGTGAAGGATGTTTTCGGGCATTTCCTTAGCAATACCGGCGGCTGTTAAGAAACCCTTTCCAAAATGCTGGAATCTTAGTGATGCAACAGCAGGACACTCGCAAAGGACATGTTCTGCTCTTTACACCCCCTCGCAGCAGAGGCGGTATCCAACTGTCCTGGACTTACCCATTTTACGAAGGTAATACCTTAGGGGGCAACGGCCAGTGAGGAGACCTGCGAATTTGCGAAGGTCTTTACGGCTCAGAGACAGAAGAGCTTTAGCACGTTTCTTAGAAATAGTTATTAACCTCTTGGCTTGCCTGAGCTGGGGCTCAGGACCAATTCCCTCATGCCTAGGCACTCAGAGCAACGTCAGTTTGTTGCCCTGGTCGACGGCCTTCAGAGGGAGAAGGCAACTCCAAGTCAACTTTGAGGTGATTGAAAAGGCAGAAACTGGCTATCAGATAGAATATCAATTCTCGCACCTTTGAGTCTTTTCCTGGCAATCTCTTGTGCACGTATTTCTATGGCATGGGTTTCCGCCTGTCTCTGGTAAGGTACATAAACAGTTATAAATAAACATAATTTGATATACCTACATAAATAAAATAATTTGAATGTTTTAACGAACCTGTATGACACCGTACTTGGGAGTGTGGACAGATATCATTGCCAGGTAGTCCAAGTAGAAAGTGATTTTGTAGTCTGGATGACTCGATACGCCAAGCAGTTTCATTTTTTCTTCTATCCATTTCATTGAAGTTGCTGACCAAATCACGATATCGTAGTGCTGGCGAGGAAACATTTTTTGTTTTTTGTTTGTCCAAAATAGAAAAACTAGAAAACTATTTTCTCGCAACAAATTAATATAGTAAAGTACCTACTTATTAGTATTTGAATTACCCGATAAGCCGATGTGAGGAATTCGTGGAGAAAAGGGCGCATCAGTTCGTAGCCCGACTCAGCGACTGATTTGTGGTCGAAAAGAGTGTAATCTATGTCTAGCACAAGAAGTTTCATGCCAGGTCTAGCTGGGTTCAACATCTTTACCTGTAAAATAGAGCAAATATTAATCATATTTGGAAAAGGTTTGAAGAGTTGACGTTATGTTACAGTTATACCATATTTTAACAACCGTACTTCGTAATCCGAAACCCTTTTGTGGATCTTGGCGAGGTAGACTTCTTTGTTTTCGATGGGCACTTCTTCACCTTCTTCGATATCAAAATCGTTGATTACAGAAGGAAGGTCGTCAGGGATGGTGTTAGCATCAGCTATGGCTGTCTCTAAACTTCCCATCATCATAATCTTGAAACCTTCTTTTACGTTCAAATTAGAGATCAAGCAATCGTCCGTGGGCATTTTCCCTGAAAAATCAAATAACACAAATAACGAGCTGGCCAAGGGAGGGTTGGAACATCGAAGCACCAATATCAATCCCAGAACATCAACAGTGTAAAACATTGGCACCTCCACGACCGATATTTTTCTCCATCGATATTATCGGTCTCGAACATCAATATTAACGTCGATGTTGAAATATATGCTGTTCAAACCTCACCCCTCAACAACGAATCTTGATGAATAGCTACCTCCGATAAGTCACTGATGAAGTTGATTGAAAAGCGATCGGTGGTGAATTGGAATGGATTGAGATAGGAGATTCGAAAATTTCTAGGTTTCACTTCTCGCAGTTCCTTATTAATACCTTTCGATTCTGACTCAAATTAGCTTGCTTTTCTAACGGTTTTGCAACATCAATGTTGTTGGTTTATTATTTTCAATAATGAACCTTTGGAATCGAGCACGAAAATATTTTTTTTAACCCCCCCTCAAAATTTGAGGTTTTACGTTTCAAGATACGTAGAATCCAAAAATCGAATAAAAAAAAAAATCCGTCCGTCCGCCGTCGTACGCCGTCCGCGGCACTTTTCTTAATTACCATGGACCAAAATTAATGAAATTTGGTATACTGGCCCCATTCGGGGTCTAGTTGTGCCGCGAAGCTTTTCGTTACCGTCAGCCTTCTCTAAGGGGTAGAAAATAGGGGATGCAATTTTCAAAACGCCCTAGCTCGTAAATTTCAAATAGGAAGGTAATTTTTTCCATCGATTTAAAATAGAACACAATTTTTAGCGTCGAATGAGACCTTGCGGAGCGTTTTAGGACCAACCGTTCGCTCCCTGTAAGGACTTGAGGGTTGAAGGACAAAAAGAGCAACGAAGCACGAGCGTGAATCGCAATGTTTGAGGTAGGTACTACTCTCTGGATCGAAAATTGAGCTCGCAGATCAGCTCAGTCAAAAATGGAGCTCTCAGATCAGCTGAGTCGAAAATGGAGCTCTCAGATCAGCCGAGCGGCTCCAAAAGCCGCTAGACATACCCACCATAATCTATTGTTTTTCCCATCAAGGGGGAGATTTCAAAGTTTCTCCACATTTGGTTTCTAATTCTCACTGTTTTTGGGTCTTAAGAATGAATGATACAACTCTCCGATGATAATAATAATTACAAGAAGGTACCTCCTCATTGTCGCCAAGAGGAGTCAATGATCTTATGTCAATAGGATCTTTGTAGATGGGCTTTTCTATACAGAAAATAATAAACCGTTGTGTAATAATTTGCAGCGTTTTTTTCTTAACAATCGATGATCATCACATCAATGATATTGGAGCAAAACCATCGGTGTTTGGTAATATCAACTAACGAAACGTTGATAGTAAAACATTGAACATCAGAGCCGAAACATCAGTGTTTTGATATCATCAGGGGGATGAAACAAGCAGAAACTACAAATTTACTGATTGTACAAAATCCCACCATCTCCCTCATTGCCCACACAAACATTTAGTAGATAGGGCAAACAAATTCTTATAATTATAAATCTATCGGAATTCCCAAACAGATGCGCCAATGTAAGGTGAAACAAAGAAGCAACAAATACCCCTCTCCCGAATATATCACCCACTGAGCAATATAAATCAACAGAGATGAAAGCGATGGCGAGGGGGGATAACCCCTGTTTGATTGACCTGCGCCTAGTGTTGAGCGACCAAACTAGCCGGAGGCCCGTTGCCTCTTCTCTGAGTTTTGTTAGATAATAAATTATAAATTCACTTCAGCATCCATGACGATCTTACAAATCTCAACACTGGGTGTCGCTGCTGTCAAACTCTGAGATCACCCATAACCCCCAGTTTTCTCGCCTCTGGCAGGAAGCATAGAAAGAAAGTGAGTGGAATCGTAGGAGTATGTTGCCAACTCAGTCTTCAGCCAAAACACCCAGGGAGAAAGCAAAGATAAATCATTTTCTACTATAACTACCTAGTATGTAGGTTTGATCATCACATTGTACCAGCGTCTTTGATTCCTGTTGGCTGATGCCCCCTGATCTGTTATTGTCACCTCATCGCGTCGCCTGCCAAGATTGTATCGCTCGTACATTTCGTCCCTCTCTCTCTTCCAACTGCAACTTCCATGAAGAAGGCATCCCAGTCATCCATTGATACATCTTTCGTAATTTCATTTGTTGGTTTCCCATCGCCCTTGTGTGCAGATCGTTGGTTGGTTTCCCATCGCCCTTGAGTGCAGATCGTTGGTTGGTTTCCCATCGCCCTTGAATGCAGATCGTTGGTTGGTTTCCCATCGCCCTTGAGTGCAGATCGTTGGTTGGTTTCCCATCGCCCTTGAGTGCAGATCGTTGGTTGGTTTCCCATCGGCCTTGAGTGCAGATCGTTGGTTGGTTTCCCATCGCCCTTGAGTGCAGATCGTTGGAGTAGCTACACCTACATGCTACGCTGCAATTGCCACGTGGAGCCGTATTTTTCTCATCTCCTCAGTAGCCTTTCTTTTTCCTACTCACTTCTGGAGGATCCAACAGGATAATGCAACACACAGAATCCAACTGACGTTGAGGTATGTTGATGTACGTGCTGAGTATGGATACCTACTGTTCAGTAGTAGTAGTAGTAGTAGTAGTATATTGGTGGGAGGAAAAACCCTTATTTCCCTTTTAGGATCCTCACGGGTTATTCTTATACCAAACCTTTAGTTTGCTGCTGTTTTCCGGACTTCCCATATCCTTGTGTGTGGAGTCTACTTGTTTTACAATCGCCTCTAGAAGTTCTGTCGTCGTTTTTCTGACATTGGACACCCAAGCCACCGTATCACTTCGAAGGTATGCATTATTTTGGTACTTACCCATACTCCAGTAACTTTACGAGGCTGTGACAGGAAGGAAACTCGAGATAAATTATTCATTTTTACAATTTTCCTTCCCTTTTTCTGTCAACAGCCTACCGAAGCCCTTTTCTTTATTGGAGGCTCCAAGTGCTGGACAAGTACCTACCTACCTATCAAACAAGGTTTGGGTCCAGGACATGTTCGTCATAGCCTACCTACCAGGTGCAGAATTTCCTATTTTACCGGCATATTTAGGGAAACCAATTTTTTTTTAATTATAAATAATTTATAATAAAAAAAAAGAAATGGGTTACTTAATTATTAATAATATAAATTAATACCTATAAATAAATTACTATACTTAATAATATAAATTAATACCTATCATATAATATAATATATAGGGTGGCCACTCATAAGGAATATTAATATATTTATTTCATTGCTAACTATTATAGAAGTAGCACTAAATCATTTTCTGATGTACAGATGTAGGCACCGATATCCCTACCTACTTAGTTACTTTTTTTTATTAAACTTATTCCATTTCGAAATTTGGAGTTGAGTTTCCAATTTTCGGACTCCCCCTTCTCCAACTCTTGTCCTGGCAGGAAATAAATTTATATTGTTGTAGGTACCTTTGCAATCTTTTCTTTCTCATTCCATAGGTATTCGATACAACATCTTCACGCTGAACAGGAAGCCCAAACTCCACTCTGCATACACCCCAGTGAAGTTAGCAACGTTTTTCAGCAACGGCCCATAATTTCCTCAATAATGTTGGTACAGCGACCGAGTTATTACACCGTACGTACGGAGTACCTGACAGCGACTGAGGACGATTTTACCACATAGGTACCATACTTGACAATACTTGTATGGATTCTAACTTTGCTTCAGTAACTCTCCCCACTATCAAATAGTAAGTAAATCAGTTTCTGTAGTACATCGTAATTATTATTTAATTTTTTTTAATTTAATTTAAACAGATTATTTATTAATCTACGAAAGTTTCATCACAGCATAGGTAAATTATTATGGAAGTCAAACTAGGTTGGAACTTACCGTTGAACTTGACGTTCAACAATTTTTGTCGCTCCGGACGAACGCCAGTTTTCTTGAAAATCACATTTTTCAACGCTTCGACGTTATCTGTCTCCAAAAGCCCTTCCAGCACGTACTCCGCGTTGTTCCATTTAACGATCAAATTCAGTTGGCCCTCCATGACATTTCACGCACCGAGCGAGTATCAGGGAATCCAATTAACTCACGGCGAATACGACAAACAAAATTAAAACTGAATTCAGAACAAGAATAAATATATTTTGGAAAATGACAAGTTCGGTTGAGTCCGCTGCTCGTCTACAAACACAAAAAGAGAAAAAAAACACAAAATCACAAATCCAAACCAAACGGTGGATTTTCCTCAACGCAACGAGCAACACTGATTGTCACGTCAGGTATGCCAACTGAAGCCCATGTCTTCTTCTTTTTTCTTGGTGAATGACGCACAAGGATGCTGGAACTTCCTTGGAATGAACACGAAATCCACTTCAAAACCTTTCCAGATCCTTGGAAGTAGGGATACAATCAAGGGTCCTAGTGTTGTTGGTTGCGTTGGTTTTACACGAAACTCCACCATTTGGTTTGGATTTTGTTTTTTTTCTCTTTTTGTGTTTGTAGACGAGAAGCGGACTCAGGAGAGTCTGGGTACACTCCGGGCTGACCCCCGATCTCCGCGCCGTCTGTAAAACAAAACTCCCGTAAAACTCCATGACATTTACGTAAAACAAAGACTATGGAAGTAGGTTCTGTTCCTACTTCCATGATATCGACGTAGGAATGGAAAAAAATTACAATTCCTACTTCCATGCCACAGAAGCATGGAACTAAAATTACTATTCCTACTTCCATGCCACAGAAACATGGAAGAAGAACTCTGACTAGTTGTCTTTATCGGAATACTGATAACGTATCGCTTATCGGAGGTCGCACGTTGATAAGATAATAGATGTGACAGCATTGGATTTCTTCCACTAATGGTTTTTTCAATAACCAAGGATCAGTTTTTCAAGTCAGTGTTTTAGGACGAGTTATTTTCATTCTCGATTCAAGGAAGATACTCCTAGCTATGATCCTGATTCACAGGAGTATGAGGTTTATTCTAACACGTTTCGCATCTACCTTGTCAACACCCTACGTTCAGGGGCAGTCGCCTCGAAAAAATCTAAGAGAATATTTCTATTTCGTTGATCACCATGGGATGGTGAGTACTACTAGCTATAGGACGATGATGAACCGCTTGCCAACTGAAGAATTTAGAATTTTATAAGAAAAATAGGTACTCAATCAAATAAGTACTGAATACATACGCTCCAGGCTCCCCCTGCTCCAGGTTCATAGCTAGGTAACACTGAAAACTTGGAAAAAATATCCTTTTCAAACAAAATGCATCCATCTGAAGGATTGGGTAATTTGGAACAGGTAGGTGAAACACATAACCACTGGAAGATTATCTGAAACAAAACAAACATCGAAGTCCTATTCTGGTGGAGGATGGACTTAGAATGTCTTCGATCCTGAAATAACCAGGAAGGATATCTTTAGCTCAAGCATGCAACCATAAATATATTATGTGCGTTGCTTAACATTGTGCAATGAGATGCCACAGACCAGTCAGGATAAGATTGGGTGATAGCCTCTCCGCAGAGGTGGGCATACCCATTCATAAATATTCTTAAAGGTGACGCAGAAAATTTCCTATGAATATGAATATATTCACTCAACGTATTTCCTGTGAATAGGATAAGAATACAGAAATATTCATATTTACACGTGTGAATACGAATATATTCGTATTTCCCTGTGATTATCTAATACTAGAATGTGGGCTTGTGAGTATATTTCGCACTCACACTTGTAAATGTGGATATATTCATAAGAAATACGATGTGTGAATAAATATTCATATTCGTATTTACGAATATGCCCGTCTCTGCCTCTATACCTTACCTACTCATCTAATCCTCAAAAACTTGTGTTTCAGCTTTTTCTCGATGACGCAAGGATGAAAAATTTTACGTCTTGCTTCAAAGGTACCTACAATAGTTTTTAATTACGTTTTATACACTGTAGAAAAAACATTCAATTCACAGTGGAAAATGGCTTCATTCATAAATCCTTCTACTATGTGCGTATTCATACTACACGTATTGTTCAATATTAGGGTGGCCACATAATATGTTTTCTCAGTTTCCCCTGACCTATTAAGTACTCATCTATTCTTCTTACTGACAAATAGGTCATTATATTTTCGTAAGACTCTTATTCTCATAATAAATATGAAAATATGTGCAAAACAATGATGAAATGGCAGCACAATTTATAGATCAATAACCAAATACCAAAAATAATTAGGTGTTTATTTACAAAACACCGACTACTGAAACTCTTTAATAAATTATTGAATAGGTATCTAATGAATGGTAATATAATAAAAGGCTTATTAACACTGTAAGCCTATTCACCAGAGGCGACTTAAGGTATACCTGAAGGGTATCACCCTCAAGATTAATTCTCCTGGGGATTCCTAGGCCTAACTGTTCGACGTATCTGAAGGGTCACTTCCTAAGTGGAATGCGATACCTGAAGGGGATCACACACAATGGTAGCGTTGAGTTAAGTGAAGAAACTCAGTTATTGACCTAACAAAATATTCAGCTTAACAGTAGGGAAACGGGATAAAAACTAGAAATGGGGAGGGTAGTGCCACATTACACTGTGGACAGCTCTACTGGTATCACAAGGAGATTTTCAGTCACTATCTATTATACAAGGGGGGATGCACTTCAGCACTCAACAAAAGTCACTATTCTTCCGAAATAAAGGACGTAGACACAGTAACATTACAGTGGCAATGGCGCCCTACACTCAGCTTGACGAAAATACGACGGTCACTACTACAGCAAAAATACAACAGCTACGAGGGAGGGAGTGGCTGCACAAGGTTATGTAGGGTCCCCTCTCCTCCTACAACTCTTGGCTTCAGTTTGGTTAGCCCGCCTCGGAGTGGAAGGGAAGCTCCGCTGTTGCCCCAGCGTTTGTCTAGGGGCCTAAAACACCTTCAATGCAGGTGGCAGAGTGAATACTGTCCAATGTGGTGGGAAACTCTGACTCGTTGATTCAAGAGTTCAGAAAGAAGGATAGAGAGGGTATATCAAGGAAGGGGAAGACGAGATCTAGGACTCCGCTCTGCCTCTTAGAGGCATAGACCTGGATAGCCAATGGCATTGCGATGTCTTCCAGTATCAATAGACCAGCTCGATCAGATTGATTAGCTTGATTAGATGTATACTATCAATGTCTTATCGATAGACTGCATCAGAACCCAGATTCGAATTATTGTTCAAAACTGACATTTCTAATTGATTATTTTTGAATAGCTGGCGTGATATATCAGATAAGTGGCCCTATTCCACTCAAGTTCGAATATTTTAACAAATTAAATGCACATCTTGTGAGAACCATGGTTGTTGGTTACCCTCCTCCGCCGGGATTACTTGCTTCATAACCTCCCATTGGCTGATGGTGATGTCATGGAAGAAGGAGAAGGAAGGTCCACTCAATGTCAAATGACGTGCTGGAAATCTGCCTTTTACAGTAACTTCATCTAGCGAAACTTTTGGGAACTAGAACTAAATGGTCCATGTAAAAATTTATCGCGGGAGTGGGATTCGAACCCTCGATCCCTACCATCCCAGCTGAGAGCACGGGCTGTATTGTCCACGGGCCCTAACCTTCTGAGCCAGTCTGCCTTGTGTTGGTACTGAGAGAAACAAGGGGTCTCGACCTCGACTTGCATGTTGACGATTCCTTTCAGATCTAGGTTATTCAGCTGTCTCTTTTGATTAGAAGCAATCTTTTGGATATTCAATGATGGTGAACTAACAAATGATTAATAAAATAACCAAGGAAGATGAAATATCCGAGGTAAAATAATACAACTTATCCATTATTATTGAACTTAGGCTAGTTAATAGGTACCAACCCCTAATAAAGGGCTATAAGGGAAATTATAGCTGATAATTCATTTCATTGTTACATTTTAGTATAATAATATGATAATAATAGACGGATAATAATCTAATAATCCAGAATAATTGTGAATTTGAAAAGCTACTAAGAGTGGTAGGTTGACGGAGCACTAGCGACTGCTGGTTGAACTGTCTAGTTCTAAACAATTTCGCCAGATAGCCCTACGGTCAGAATCTGCACACATTTTCCTATGAAGTGGACCTTCCTTCTCCTTCTTCCATGGTGATGTGCCATCTCTATCCTTCTTTCTGAACTCTTTGCCATCGTTCAAGTGAAAACAGCTAACCTTACATCGACAGTAATTTTATCAGTTTTCTGAATCATGCTTTCGCCGAGGAACTAACCACATCGTTAGATTCATCGATATGTAGACAATCGACTCCAACAAGTGATACAATTAACTTAGTTTAAGCCAACCCCGGTAGACCAGCCGTGTGGTCGGTAGCGAATCTTCACAAAAATGTTGTCTGGGGCAGCCTCCCTCCACAGAGCATAGTCAAATTTGCTCAAAGTGCAGACATTTTTCATCAACTCAAAACTAAGGAGTCGTTATTTCAGAACGTTTTACATGACTTATGGCCACCCTAACTGAATACTACTTGTAAGTTATTTCAGTCATTTTATTTATTTGGTAAATCATAAACAGTACCATGCAGTTAAACATTATTTAGGTGTTATAATTCTTTCCAGATAAAGAGTTCTTAATTTTCTTCTTCAAAAGGATTCGCCCGAACGAGACTGAGCGCTACTCTGAATTCCCATACATCTCCCTCTGTGGGCGTGAGCGGAACTACATCCGATGTGACGATACGCCGCTGGTATTCACTCACGTCAAACAAATGGCGGACCTGAAAAATCAAAATGGCGACGGAGAAGACGCGTTTTGTTATGGCCATGCTGGTGACCTCATGCACCTTCCGTTCAAACCTGACAAACTTTTCATGTCTCCTCAAACTGGTAATTTTTATTGATCAAGTATTTCAATTTGAATTTGATTTTACGTCAAAGACAGGTAACCAATTTGCTCCTTTCCAGGGCGAGTGTACCATCCTTGTGAAGAAAGATTTGGCTCCGTAGGTCTGGTCATGTCCAAACTCGCCATAGAAATCAGTCCTCTGTTCACGTTTGAACACGGCGACGGGAAACCACCAACAAAATTTGAATGGAAAGGTAAAGTACACGACTTAGACAATCAATGGTACTTCAAGTACAGGTCTCGCGACGATGTCACAACGGCCGATGTCGATATTTGAATTTGAGATAACCTTGGGTGGTCATGGTTTGAGAGGTTCTATCTAGGTTTTTTTTTAAGCTGTTAACATGTTCAGGGAAGTGTGGCAGAGAACCCAAAACCTGTTTACCATTAGTAGACCCAAAAGGCTAATATTTTTTTCTATCTTACCTATGGGACGAATAACACCAGAGCACAGAATGCCGCATAGTCTGTCACGCGGCTCCCCAAGCTCACAACACGACGAGATGGTGAGAGGTCTCTTTGCTGAAAACACGGAGGAGCAATCTTTGAGCGTTTCCTTCCAGCCCACCTGAAGGCGGTTCCACACATGCGGTATTCACCGAGCATCTAGACGATGCTCGCCTATTTCCTAGTGGTGTGGAGGGTTGCTCGGTGTTCGTCAAATGCCAAATATTCGTGCTTGGGGATGCTCCGGCGCCAGTTTCAGTTTTTCCCCACTTCAAAGGAGACGAATATTCGCCTAGTAACGAGCATCTGCCCCGCTCCACAGATGAGGGTGGCACGGGGCTGATCGTCGGGGTATTTTTATGTGAATCACATCGTTCTCCCTCTGGTTTCTAGTGTGATCCACATAATTATTTTTCTTGTTTTGTACAATTATTGAACCTAATGAAATGGATTGGCCAAACGAAATTGTTTTGAAGTTTTTGGAGATATACGAGTTGGAAGAATTGATTTGGAATGTGTCTCATCCAAATCTCAAGAACCGCAATGACATCTACAATGCCTGGAAGCGCATTGAGGCAGGATTGGAGGGGAAATACACCGTGGGAGAGGAGCTCGTACACACAACTTCGAGTAGCTCGTCTCTCTCCCGAGGCCAGCACTGCGTGAGGCGAACTCCGAATGTGTGGAGCAATACTCTCGCTTGAGGTTAGAGCTGACTAACAACCATCTTTTTCAAACTTTTGGTAGACATGGGAACCACCTCTGATATTTGAAAGACTTCTGGGGAGAATCCATTCTTTACGCTGAGTTCACATGATCTACTCGTACCTCCGGCCACGGACTGTGTGAACCAGGCTTTATTCTCTTCCTTGAAGAGTCCTGGGCCATCTATCCGACATGGCCCCTGATATCAGTTCATAAGCGAAATTACCATTTTGCCCCACTCAGCAGGGTTATTTGTCGTTTGCAATCCAGTTTCTGTCATTTTACGAGATATTTCTATCAAGTTTTATTATCCAAATGCCCTCACTCAAACTGCAACTAATGGTGGAAGTATCTAGACTAACCTTCCATTTTATTATAGGCCTAATTTATTCAATCCCCAGCTTAATTTCTTCCCAATCTAATGCGCACTTTATTCACCATCAACGCGTTTTGGTCCCAAACTTTAATATATCGGACTCCTGAGAAGCCTAACAAGTCTTCACTTCCTCATTCATCATAAAATAGCTGGAGGGCCTTGATGGAAGACCCCAAAGCCTCCACAACTCAAAAGAAGAAAAACCCTACCTCGGGTAATACAAAGTTGGAGAGACACCCTAAACCAACCTTCAAGATTTCATGCACAACTGATTGAAAGGAAGTGATATGCACAGCATAACCTTGCCAACAACGTAACCCTATTGCCGAAGAGGCGACCCACATACTGGAGGGATGGCAGAGCGCAGAAAAAGGTGACATGAGGGTAGAAAAAACAAAAACAATAATAAGCTATGATGAGGCCTGCCAGGGTGGCTAAGCTATGACAAAAATTGGTAATAAAACCAATTGAATCGAGAAGGGCCAAATCACTTCCCTCCTCAAAACCTACCTATAATCCATTTTAACATTATTCCTATCTGTCAAGTACTTTTGTTTCTCTAAAGTCATACTTCAAACCTTGCACCCAATGATGCTCCCAAAGAACATTGAAAATCTCCTACCACCCTTTGTGGTCGACGGGTTCTCTTTACACCTCCTAGAGGGTGTTGATATCTAGTTGTTTGATTCAACCATGTTGGGTTGCTGACTGATACGTTTTCTTAACAATTTATCTCTGTGATCTTCAATATTGTAGCCTTTGTAACTAGCGTAGGTCCTACAAATGCATGAAACGCTAATTTATAACTTCATACCAACTAAATACAAACGTAACTGTGATTTTAAACTATTTTATTCATGTTTTTGGTATCCTTGACCAGCGAGTAAGTTTCCACTGTGCATGCAAACATTGGGCACAGGGATGGCTTACGGCTACCAAACGCTTTGTAACTCGTAACAATAATTATGTACTCATAGTGACAGTAATAATATGTAATAAACTATAGGTGACCCTTAGTAGAGATGTGCACTTAATGCGTTTTGAAACCTCCTAATTACGCGGATTTAGAGTACCAAACATGCAGCTAAAATGTGCTAGAAATGGGATGTTAATGCGGCCAAAATGCAATTAAAATGCTTTCATAATGCAAAAATATACAAAAACCCGGAGAGGATTCTTCATTGGACAGGTACGTACAGAATAGGGGAAGCCACTATCGAAAAATTATGATAGTATCGATAATTTTTAACCATAGTATCAACCTATTGATAGTGCTGAACTATCAACTATCGTCCATCCCTACTAGCTTGCGATTACCTGAAGCCTGTCCAGCCCTGCACTGGTGAGGCCGACGGCCTTATCAGGTGGAATAAACCGGTTCCCGCCAGATCACCAAAGTTAAGCTTTCAGTGGCGTGGTTAGTACTTGGATGGGTGACCGCCTGCGTGGCTGGGACCACACATCTCAGTATTTTCACGTCGGGCCGTCGGCGGTCCCCTCGCCACCCAAGGGGGTGAGGCAATGAGTAGCCATGAGCGAAATCATCAGACCAAATTCTGATCCTCCTTTGGAGGACAGCTGATGACGTCCGCAACGCCAGGAGTGGCAGACGAACGAAAATCAAGCCTGAAATGGTTGCTTACTTTACTTTTTTACTTTACTCTGTTGCAATCACCAACCGCCTGCAGGCCTTTGTGAACAGATGTCTCCGGCAGATCATGAAGATCTGATGGCCTGAAACCATCCGAAATGAGGAGCTCTGGCAGCTGACAGAGCAAGAGCACATCGGCACTGAGATCCTGCGCAGAAAGTGGAGATGGATTGGTCACACGCTTTGCAGAGAGGACGCCATCGAAATGCTCTGGAATGGAATCTGCAGGGAGAGCGAAGGCAGGGTAGGCCGAGAATTCTGTGGAGAGGGAGGCTTGGCTCCTTATGGAAAGGACTTGGGGAGAAGTAAAGGGATTGGCGCCAGATCGGGACGGATGGTGAAGATTCGTGGAGGCCCTTCGCTCCTCTAGGAGCCACAGGAATTAAATCAAGTAAGTCATTACACGTTGAATGCGTAATGGCTCGATCGAGCAACCTCGAAATGCATCTGAGGGGCAAAGTGGCTCAATCGAGCCAGGTACTCAGAATGGACGCGCATCCGTATTTTCCCGCCAGATTAGGATATCTCGTCTCTGATTGGTTCTGGAGTATTTCTTACCCATCTTAGTGATGTCAGCCACCACTAGAAAGCGTTCTGTTCCTAATTTCCAACTTTCTCACACCAGTAATCAACTCAGTTCTGCGGGTGTCTGCATGAAGGATCGGGAAAGAAAAATGGGACGACCGCGACTGGGGACGACCTGTGAAAACAGGATCAGCATTCAACGTGTTAAGTGCACATCTATAACTATACCTACCCTTGCATAAAAAACACTATCTAATCCCTAATCCCCCTACGAAATCTGTCTGTTATAAGTAAAAAACAAATGAATCATGAATATTATACGAGTTGCCTCTAATTTATCTTTGACCTTAAAATCCTTTGACATTGTAGGAAAACAAATGCCACAGCAATCTCCTGGATAACAGCGGTTCAAGAATACATGAGGTAGGTACTAGGTAGCACAACTAAAATAAAGTCAACTTCCTACGCACAAGCTGAAGGATGTGTTAGGTTAAATGAACATCACTACGAGTATACGTAAGACATTCATGTTTCAACACAACGAAAATCAATAGTGTGACAAATAAGACGGCAAAACTCAACAATACTGGGTCCAACTGTTTGCTACAGTGGTTGGAATTTTACGTGGCAATAGCACAAAAATATACCCTTTTTTTGTACATTAGGATAATTCGACTAGCAAATACTATAGTTTGAACGTTGGTTTCGTAGCGTCATTGTGAACATTAACGCTACTTGTACCGCTATCTGTTCCAACTGAGGCCGAGGATGTTTCTAGCCTGAAAAAACAAAATTTTCTGTTTTGAGCCTTCACCTTTTTTCTCATATTTGAAAAATGAATATCAGCCAAGAAGTATACAGGAAGCTACCACGTAGCTAACAACAAATTGACGGGCGAAGGGGAAGAGTGAACGAGGGTGATGAAGAAGAGAAATGATAGGTCACTTACTGTGATGAATGTTGCAGAGGTGAAGTCTTTGGCGAATTGTGACGCTTGTTCAGTTTGAAGGAGCAACCTGAGGGATTTCAAAATTACGCTAGTAAAACAGCACATAATAGCTAATGTGAACATAAATTAACAAGCATTTAAACAATAGGTTTGTTCGCAGTGACTTCCTGATCATTTCTGACTGTATATAGTATCCAGGTACAATGTTTCAGATCTGACTAGACCCATCTCCAGGTAAGACCTGGTTTCTGTTTGGAAAAAAAAAAATAGAGGGCACAGAAGAGTGGCGAGGAATAAGTCAAAACGAACCGGGGGGGGGGGGGGGGGGGGGCTGTAACTTTGGAGCTATCACAACTGTTGAAAACTACTGTTGGAAAGTCAAAACGACTTTTGTAACTAGAGTTGTGAGAAATTATCGAGTTGGTACTCGATTTATCAATTGCTAATGTCAAGGAGAAAGGAAGTTAACAAGATAATTAATGGTTCAACTCACTAAAAATTACCACAACTTGATGATTGACATGATTCAGTCACCTAGCCTCATCTTGACAAATCTTCTCACCACCTCCCAAGGTGGTCATAAGCGTATCCACAGTGGATAGCTTTTGTCGATGTTGCTTAGTTACAGAACTCCTCGCTTGCAGAACATGGCGGTGTTTATCACCAAGTTACGAATTCAACTGTTGTTACCAACAGTTGTTTCGCTTACAGAACACCCCCCCCCCCCCCCCCCCCCCCCCCCCCCCCCCCCCCCCCCCCCCCCCCCCACTTCCTTTCCACTCATCTGTGCTCTCTACTTAAAAAAATCCAATATCGTCGCTTAAGATGCAACACCAGCTATCTCGATTTCGGCACATTCTGAGTATTTCAACATTTCTAAAATGATTTGTCACGCGGAATCAATTCAAATCGCGTTTTTCAGTACCAGCTATCTAAAACCTTAAGAAAAAACCAGCTATCTAGTCCTCCCTCAGCTTCGTTGGCACCGACAACATAACAGGTGGGCCCCTTTGTCAACGCGTGTTAGCTGCGTAAGTATAATAAATTATTATTTTATCTATTTCAACACATTCAGTGCTGGAGCCCAAATTGTGTCAACCCTACCACCCTGAACCAAAAAATGATAAAAATGGTCTCACTCGTAAAAATACGCGTATTTTGTAGTTCACAATTTGGTGTGACCCCCTGTTTTGTACTGGGTGACAGCCAGGGTCCTACTGAATAGATCGTTAAGAGAAAGGGGCTTCCCAGTTATTGGGTGGAGAACTACAACTTCCTCCTCAGGGACATGTGGGGAGGGAGACGGGCGCTTAAGTGCCCTCCAGCTGGGAGTAAAGACTCAGTGGGGCGCTTAAGTGCCCCTCACACTCAATGTGTTAAGGACTTTTGATGGTGTTTAAACGTAGGAGTAGTATTTTCGTAATATGAAGTAATTCTGTATAATCGGCAATGATCATCAACAGTTTGTTCTAATGGCAGATGGCTGTCTCATTTCCATGTTACACTTTTACGAAAGTATCCTGTCTCAACTGTGTAAACATGTCGCTGCATGTGGTGATCATCATTCGCTACTCTCGAAGCACATAAAACCAAAACTAACCCTGAATCGTCATAACCTCACTCTCCTTCCTACTACAACACATGTTAGGTGCCTAACAGTACCCCATAGGCCTTTACCTGGCACAACTTGGAGGGCAGTAACCTCAGACAGACAAACAATACAATAATGCGTAGGTACCGTTAACCAACTCCTTCCCTTTCGTACATTCCCTTCCCCTTCTCCGAACAACCCTTAACTTCCAGGTCTCCAGGGTCAGTCCCCTACGAATTGCTCGAGTGTGTCGAACCGTCTAGATGTACCAACTCATATTATTTATTGTGTATATAGTGTAATTTCGTCGATTCAAATAAATCGTTAAAGTGACGAAGAATTCATTTCTCTTTCCCAATCCGTGCATTTTACAACAAAATTTGAGTATTTTAATGGCCTCATAGGAGCTAACTTCGATGCTATGTTATACGCTTGCCTTCGCACTAATTGGAACGCCCTTATGACCATTCGAAAGATTGAAGTCTCTTTTTATTAGTGCTACCAAACGTTGAATTGAACGAGTAATTAAACCTAAAAACCTATTTGAAAAGTCGGTATTCTACCGTAGAGTTATTTTCGAGTCTGCAAAAATGCTTGTAACTCTTCATTTGAAACGCAGACAATTAACTTTGCATTTCAGTGTTACTCTTCAAAACAAAACCGTTCTTAAGGAACAGAAATTCGTGAGCAAAGTGCAGAATGTGGATTTGAAGAGTGAAAGTCCTTAGGAATAGGTCCCAGTTCTTACCTGAAGATGGGTCTAGTCTGACATGAAACGTTGTACCTAAACCAATAATATGAAGTCCGTATGAGCTCTTCTTGAACCAACTTCTTGGCTGAATCCCGACGACTATTATACAGTAGAGCGTCGAAAATCCGAAACGTCAAAAATCCGAACACCTGAGGATTTTTTTGAATAGTATTTAATTAGTGCGGAATATATAATTTTGCGGGCCAAACTGCGGTCAGGGGGGGGGGGGGGGGGGGGGGGGGGTGAGTAAGCGCGCTGTGACAGGCGAATGACCTTGGGCGTGTCTACGGATGTTGTACTATGTACTTTGAACTGTTTTGTCCATTCCATTCCAGAACTGTATTTTTAATTATGGGTCTAAGCGGCATTTCTAGGTTACCTATGTTCGCAAATCCGAACAAATCGGTAATCCGAACTACCTATGGGCAGGTCCGAATGGGGTCTGCGCATTATTTTTTTTTTTACAATTTTTATTGAAAGGGAATCGATTCAAAATGGCCAAAGTGGGGTTATTTCACCTATGGTCTCCCTATTTTTTTTTTTAATCGACGAAGAGAAATGTGAACGTTTGAAGAAATGGCGGAAATGGAGCGCGCTGATTGGTTGAAGCGCATCCCTGCTGACTACGTATAATATCCACGAACGGTTTTTAAAGGGACAGCAGGGGGCGGTGACGTACGTAACTCTGGAGGTACGTACGTCACACCCTCCCGCGAAATTCAAAACATTCCATTTTAACATTACGATTTCTGCTCCCACATGGAGTTTTTTGTCCTGATAAATAGTGTTTACTAGTCATGGCAACTCAAATAACATAATTAATGGGTTTTTCCCCATTTTTATCTCTCATGCGAGGATTGGTTCGGATTTTCGACACCACTGTAATAACAACAGAAATTCAATTGTATGTGAAAACCGTCATGGGTTTTTTTTTTTTTTTTTTTGTGAAGTTTTTTAGCAAGTTGGCCATTGCAAATGCCAGTCCCGTTCACTCACCGGTGCATTTGCTGTGCTTCATCCATTCTTCTTTCAAGAAAATGCCAAGTTTGAACGTAGTCATTCGAACTGTCTTGCAGCATGTATAGTTCGGTTGTTTTGTAAATTCCAGCTAGTGCTATCCTCCGCCCATACCACTTGAGCTAGAAAAAAAATCCACTGCTTCGTACTGAACTTGTAATACCAATTTTTGCTTACGTACTACAATAGCCTGATTTTGGAAATTTACTTCATAAACATGACAATTAATGTAGTTATATATTGCCAAATTTCCAATTGTGGCAGCACTGCTTATATGTACAGGGGTGGCGCACGAGGATTGGGTGGATTTTCAATTGCCGCCAAATCTTAAATTTTGAAAATACTTATTGGGTTGAAATAAATGTTAAAATGCTCAGTCACACAGGGAATTTATTGAAGAAAACCAACTATGTTAATTATGAAATTAGTGATGAGTGAGGAGGCTCATTTTCACCTTGACGGCTACGTCAACAAGCAGAAGTGCCTGTACTGGGCCAAAGCTAGTCCACAGGAATTACACCAGCAACTTCTCCACAGTGACAAGGTAACCGTTTGGTGTGGGGTGGGGACTCCACACAGTGGCACACTCAGTGGCCGTTTGGTGTGAGGGCCCCGAGTTGGGGCTTGAGGATCATTGGACTCTATTTTTCTCAAAATGAAATGGGGCAGGTTACGGTGAATTCTGAGCTTTATCGGCCAATGATTGAAGAATTCTTGATTCTACAACTCGAACAGAACGAGTGCGACGCTGAGTCAATGTGTTGCTATTCCTAGGGCATGTGGTTTCACAAAACAGAGTTGTGGAATGGCCTCCCCACTCGCCAGACATGACGGTGTGTGATTTCTTTTTAAGATGTTATTTTAAATCGAGAGTTTACATCAATAAATCCCGCGCCCTTCAGGAGTTGAAGGCTTCGATTGAGACGGAAATACGATCCACACCAACCAACATGCTTGAGCGAGCTATGCGGAACTTGAAGGACCAACTCTAAGAATGCATCGGCCAGGAAGGAAGACATCTAATACACATAATCTTTCACAATTAACATAATTTGTTTTCTTCAATAAATTTCCATTGTGACTGAACATTTAAAATTTATTTCAACACGATATCTTCAAAATTTACGATTTGGCGACTATTTGAAATCCACCCGGCTTATGCACCACCCTGTAGTGAAGGGTTGGCTTCAATCAACGCCAGCCATCACTTCACAATGGTCTTCTAATCACTGGTGATTTCATTATCCTTTATTGTATTGAGATATGAGTTGTAACTTGAGATACAAAGAAAAACATACATCGACATCTTTGTCACCAGCATAATAGCAAATGTCATCCACGAGGGTGAGAAGGTTGGCTAGTGCTGTCGGGATGTTGGGTGGCAAAGTCATCATACCGAGAGCTTCTGGCCAGCGGTCAATGTACGGGATTACCATTCGCAGCCTGTCCTCTATGGCTTTGGTCATGAACGCTTTGGTGCTGAAAAAGATAACTTAATGTTGTTGATTGTAATAGTTATAGTAATGATTAAAAATCAGCAAATAATTCAATGAGCTCCGGCCCTACCGGCGAAAAATTAGCAAGCTACCTTATCAATTCCTGCCAAAAACCCTGTAGGAATTTCTATGTTGTAAGTTGGTAGAACTGCTCATTCCTATTTTCTCATTATCACCATATTGCTGCTTTTGCCTTTTGACCCTCTCACTCACTGCTTGGGATTGCCATTGGAAAAGAGTTTCAGGCACTAATAGCTTATACTCTCCCTCAGTTGAGGCCCCTTTATTTAAAATAGGATTCCGCCGACTACTCCAAGTCGGAGTCAGTAAATCTTCTGCTGAGATCAGTAAATTTCTTTATACGCCTCCACAAAATGTCACGCAGTGAGGCGCATTCTACAATTTGGTGACCGAATGCTTCCGTTCTGGATCCCCAGAAACAGTCACATCTGCATAGGAAGTGTTCAGCAGCGCCCTCCTCCTGTTCCCATGGACACATAGGTGACACTCTCTAATCCATGATGTTCAGCATTCTTCAGAAATCGTTATGTCCTGTCAGTATACCAGTCATTATTCTGTAATAACCGATTTCATCCACTAGCGTCTCTCTAAGGGTGCTTACAGACTGGAGCTGTGATAAAAGCGAGGAAAGAGAGCAGAGAGTTGGCCAATTCAGAGTGGAGCCAGAGCCAGTGCAGTACAAATCCTTCTAGACGATGGATGATTATTTCTTTGCAGAAAACCCGTCATTGAGAATCAGGTATTTACTTCGAGGGCGGAAATCCATCGCGACATGTACCTACATGGGAAATTTCATCTTATTTGTACGGTGAACTTCGAGAAGATTCTGTCGGGTTTTATGGATATTTTCGGATGGATATTACGACATTCGACTACTTGCTAGATAAAGTAAAGCACAAATTGCTGAAGTCAAATTGCACTTTAAACCCAATTTTGCCTGTTGGGATCAGCAATAAGAGCGACGAATACAAACTGGCTTGATTTCTTCGCTCTTATCTTTGCTCGACCTTTACTTGAGGCGTTGGCCCGCTCTGCGCTCCTTCATATGCCTACCTGCGTTTATTTTCTTCGCTCCCTTCCCTTGCTCCTAGTGCAGTTCTAGTCTGTAAGCACCCTAATGATGATTCATGTAACTAGAACCGAAAGTGGCTTGTTTTGAACCGACTAAAAAAAGGATAGCATCTCAAATTTTGCTCGATCTAGTAGGAGGCCACCCGATGCATGATAAAACTCACTAATGGGGTCTGCGCATGAGAGATCAAAATTGGAAAAAACCCATTAATTATGTTATTTGAGTTGCCATGACTAGTAAACACTATTTATCAGGACAAAAAACTCCATGTGGGAGCAGAAATTGTAATGTTAAAATGGAATGTTTTGAATTTCGCGGGAGGGTGTGACGTAGGTACCTCCAGAGGTACGTACGTCACCGCCCCACGCTGCCCCTTTAAAACCGTTCCGATGGTTCCGACATTCTCCGCGTGGATGCGCTTCGACCAATCAGCGCGCTCCATTTCCGCGCGCATTTCTTCAAACGTTCACGTTTCTCTTCGTCGATAAAAGAATAGGGAGACCACATAATTATGAAATAACCTTACTTTGTCCATTTTGAATCGATTCTCTTCCAATAAAAATTGTAAAAAAAAATCATGCGCAGACCCCATTATGTACGATTACAGTATAGTGTACTCGTAGGTACATAAATATAATTTATAGTAAGCAGGTAATTTTTGTATTCACGATAGTTTGTTCATTCAGCCTTGAAAGTAACGAAACAGCTTTCAAGTGCTGGTAATGGATCTATGAAGACTCGAAACGTTGATACACACTAATGGCAAAGAAGGTATTTTCTTTCTGTGGACCCCATACACACTAATAAACCTGTAATTACGTAGGGAGTTCCATTCAATTTCCATGGCTGCTTCTCCACAAATCAACATTAACCACCATAAAATTAGATAGATATTGAAATTGAGCAGACAAATCACATTTGTGAAATACACAGGCTGTAGGTATTTAGTTGACAGTACATAGGTAGGTAGATATATAATAAGTTTATGTACCTTCTTTTCTCATCAGGGCACTTTTGAACTTCTTCGGCCATTTTCTGAACCAACGCTTTGTTCGAAACTTTATAGAAATATTCGACGAGCTCGACACCTCCTCGCGGAAACATACCATGTATAACTCCTGGATAACCAATAGATTCCGCACCTAGAAATAATAACCCACAAACACAGACACTGGTAAAACTGCAAAATTGAACTTCATAACTAGCATACAAGGAACACGAGGACCACCTCCACTTATACTCGAGGATCATAAAAGCTCACTATTTTGAAACCTGAGTACGTCGAACATTTTTGAGTAAGTCAGCTGCTTATTGCAAAAGCATGTTAGATGCTAATACAATTTGAATGGGAAAATAGAAATTGTGAAACCGCTCCAAATTATTTTATATTGTTTCGGTTTGTTAACCTTTTCATTATTGGACTTCAGTTAGGTTCAAATTACAAGACCCATTTTCGGTAACTAAATCGTCGGATACCCCTCATATAGCACCTTTTTGGAAAGCCCTCATTAAGATCTTACAAGAAAAAAAATAATAATAATAATAATAACAACCTGCACATATTGATTCCTTTGACCACCCATGGAGATTGACGTAGGTCAAGGATGTCTCGAGGATCTGCTGCCTGATCCCATCTTCGTAATCTTTGTCACTCTTCTTCTTCTTACTTGATGGACCGTCAACTTCGTTTACCGTTGGAGGGTTTTGATTTCCATTCCCAGAAGAATGGTATCTGGTGCCTGTGTGACAAAACAGGCAACAAAACAATCAAACTGGCTGTTATCAACAGAACTGGTGAGGTAATTTCGGCACTATATAATTTCCTTCAAAAACCTTTTCGAGTTCATTATAGAACCACTAATTAGCAATATCCTCGCATGTTACCACTGAAAATCGTCGTTTTTTTGACGACAGACCTCCGTCAAAAACAGCTAAGTCTACCATTTTGACAACGATGCTATTGGATCATCTCAGAAAAAAATGACCCACCCCAATTAACCCAAAACCTCATACTTAAATGCAGAAAGATATATTCTGTACGAAAATCTACATGTGTGTTACATAGTTATGTTAGTATGTTACATAGTAGTAGCTCCACCAAGATACACAAATCCCAATTTAGCCAATGAGATCGAATTACGGCCTTGCGGGTTAGCGGATGAGATTATGTCGTTGCGGCTTAATGTGAACCCGGCTTAAAACCGCAACTCCGTCAACCGTTCACATGGAGCTTCAACTGAAGGGGCGAAGAAAAGTAAATACGATCAGCTTTGCTGCGCACAGTGGCGTAGCTAGGCCTGGTGGTACCCGGGGCAGACCCCCCGTTACTACGCCACTGGCTGCGCATAATCCAATACGCAGATCCGCAAATCCCTAAAATATTCAGATTTTTGAATCGGGTATACCTAGTCAGGTTCAAAACTCGTTCTACCGCAAAGCCGTAAAGATGGCGAATAGCCAATCAGATCCAATTACGGTTTTACGGCCCTGCGGGTTAGCGGACGAGATTACGTCGTTGCGGCTTAATGTGAACCCGGCTTAACAGTTTAACAACCACATAACAGGATTGGTAACAGCTAGAAAAATTCTGAGGTAAATAACAGCTTTGTCTACAGTCATTTAGTTACATGGGGGACAAAAACTAACGAATAAGTAGTTGAGTCGGTATCACGAGGGGAAAAATGGAATGTGAAAAACTGTGTACAATGGAAAATACATCCAGTAAGGAAGAAATAGGTAAAGGTAGATTCCTAGTTTCTCGTGTACAACCCATCATCGCACCATTACAGAAGATGCTTGGTAGGTAAGTACAATCATCGTCAGTCCAAGAAATAAATTTAAGATTGTAGTCAAATAAGTAATTGCTTATCGTACCTATATTTACTTACATGTCAATCGAGGAGTAAATGGTTTGAAGAACACAGAAACTCTGACGAAGCTTCGAACCAAATTCGTCGACATCACGATTGGACAAATTGTCTAAGATTAGGCAACTTAACTCACTCAACAAAGCACCATTGAAAATCAAGTGTGAATAGTCCAAATTGCAGTGCTCATACCTAATATGATACACCGGAGTACAAATGAATATTTGAGAATGAGCAAAATTTTAGCACAATCGCCAGCAACTATAGCAAAAATAGCAAAAGCAGACAACAAAATTAACACCATAAAATTTAAAGGTTACGAAGAAGTAAGGTTATGATGAGGAACCGTCTTCTTCTTCAATTAGGTGGTTTTGTTGTCAGCGCTCGATGGCTATCAGACACAGTTTAGAGAACGAGCATGTCATCTCTCAAGAGTATCTCTCTCTCTCTCTCTCTCTGAGAGTGGTCTTAATTTATATTAAGCGACTTTATCCTAAAGGGAAGAAATTCGCAAAGGGGACGGACTTTGAAATATCCAAAATCAAATTCAACGACTACCTCTAGGTACAATCACGCCGAATCCAGCACCAAACGAACCAGCACGAAGACAAATTCCTGATGCTCCCCAACATGACCGTGAATCACAGAGGTTTCAAGGAAACCTATAAGTAGTTCATTATCTTAAATATCTTTAAATTAAAAGTTAAATATCTTTCTCTAATAAGTTAAATATCCAATTAAAAGTTAAACATCTTAAGTAGTAAGTTAGATATCTTTCTCCATTGTGTGCTGGAACGTTGTCTCTTGCCTCTCCTGTTCGAAATTTCAAGTAGGTACTTTTCTATTAATTTTAAGGTAACTAACTAAACTTATATTGTATTCTTATTTGATATGTTTTGTGATTCTCATGGGTAAATGTTTAACTATTTCTGTTTAATTAAATTCTTTTATTCGTTATGAAGTCGTACGTATCTCTCCTCGTCTCACCTGGTCACCTCCTGAGGAATTCGGACAATGAATCATCTAGTAATTCAAACAATCATAAATTCCTCAATAATCATAGTTTTTCACATGTTTCCTACTTCGGGCTGGCAACATGGCGCACCGAGCAATGCCCCAAGCCACCTCAATAGAAAAAATAAATTATCAAAAACAATAGGAAAAATTAGACAAAGTAATGTTTCTTTCGTCTTATTCTTTAGTAGATACCTCTCCAAAAGTAGGTAGGTATAGGTACCCACCGATTATCAATAGACTAAAAGAATTAACCTGGACCTACAAGGTCCATGTCTATCGAACGAACTTGTAGGTAGTGTAGTACGTCAGCTCCAGGTAAACTCAACACCATTTATTTTGCCCCCTTATCCAAATTCCCGTCTATACAATAATTTCGAATCCATGTATTATTATCTAAAATAATCATTCTATTCCCTTAACGTCTAAACCCAAAGCTTATGATATTGGACGGGGCTACCCATGCTCCTCTCGGAACAATCCACCTCCATATAAAATATTTTCTAATTAAATCTGTCCAAGAACTCAGTATTTCCAAGTCTTTGTATCATGTCTGAATAAACATAAGGAACTCCATGTGAGATATTTTATCCACATCCCTGTGAAACGTTACTATTATAACCCGCATACCGCCTTGAAGTACCGTCGTAACTACTGGAGATTACTTGTTATGTTTCAATCTTAAGTTTCTTTTTAATTCTAGCGCCTGGTGCCTTTGAGGGAAGTTAAAAATAACCTACCTGCCTACTTATTATTATTTAGACCTAAAACCTACCTAACTCATAAAAATATAAACTTCATCAAAATCCCTCGAGCCATTTTGGAAAAAAAGTCAAAAATATAACCTGGGTTTTTTCTGGGGTCGAATTTCCTTTTAAATTCTAAAATTTCTGCAGGCGATCCTTTTATTACTAGAAATCGAGCCTCTGGACCTTTACAAAATTGACCCTTCATGTGGTTAGCAATGGGGAACTTGTATGGATATGAATTTGGAACCTCTAAATCTGATTCAGTGCCGTTCAAAACTTCCTGGTGCCAATTTTCAGCAAGAAATTATGGCTGGTTTGCCCAGAAAATGGGTTGAAAGGGAGCGCGTGACGTCATTTAGGTTCCAGAAAAGGGGTCCCGCCCAGGCAGGCTGGGGGGCGGTGACGTCAGTTGGGTTCAAATTACAAAACCCATATTTGGTTATTTTCAACGTCGGATACCCCTCATATAGCAGAAGATCTTTCGAATTACAACATTAATAATAACCATGCAAGTTCCCCATTATAATCTATAAGGTTGAAATCAGTTCAATATATGAATTTATTAACCACCAATTAAAAAACACATTTCATCAAATGACGACAATGATGAAAGGCACAAAGGAAGACACAAAGAATCTTCTTCAATATCAGAGGGCCCAGCGTTACCCATGCATTTGTAAACTAAGATAAGTACTTACCTTTGTACTTACATGTGACCTGAGAAGCAACGGTACTGAAAACAGGAATGTCGTTTTTCATCATCGTTTTCTTCGCTCAACTAGAAGGTGTGGTAGGTAATAAGAGGACGACTAGAGTGCAGTGGAGTGCTGAGATTATTGTTTCGACGTTAATATTTTTGAGACCCTGTCCATTAGTCAAGTTTCCGTTCGATTTGCTCAGCCATTGCAAATATGGGATCAACAATGTCCGGAGATGGAAAGCGATGGTCGGGGCCTCTGCCCCAATCGCTTATCATGGTCTTCCCAATGTTTAACAAATCGAACAAAACAGTGACCACCTCCCTTACCAACACACAAACCCAAAACGCAAAAAGTGAAAAAACGTCTGCCAAGTTGAGTGGGCAGTATAGCTTCCTCACCGTCGTACTCGTAACATGATCGTATAGATTCAATTAATGAACATTTCAGCGAAATTGGTAGAATAGTTCCGGAGTTACGGATATGAATGATGGCTATAAATTTCAAGTTTGTGCATGCGCAGTAGCAATCACTCATCCAATTGGGTCGAAATTGATTGGTGATCATCTTTAGAGTCAGCCCTCAAGTACAATCCGAAATATGTCAAGCGAAGTACAAGCGAAATATGTCAATTAGGAACTGAGAAATCGTAGTTTCAGGAAATTCACTTTTGCGCATGCACACACGCAACTAGTGGTTCGAAGGCTATGGAATTTATAGGGGGCTGTCTAGGGGCTACAACGTACTATATCTGAAAATTTCACCCAAATTGGTCGAGTAAGTTCCGGAGTTATGGCTATGAAACACGTTTCAAAATTGCGCATGCGCAGTAGGTATTACTAATTGAATCATGTCGAAACTCGAAGGTAATTGTCAACCTCCAAATTTAAGCGAAATAGGTCAATTAGGAACTGAGAAATCGTAGTTTCAGGGAATTCACGTTGGCGCATGCGCCCACACAAATAGTGGTCCGATGGTGATGAAAACCATAGGGGATCCTCTCAAGTCTAACCTGCGTAATCCCTGACAATTTAACCGACAAGTTCTCCCTTGCGCAGTAGTTATTAGTAATATACTGATCCAATCACGACGAAATTCATAGGTGACTGTCTTGGAGTCAGCCCCCAACTATTTGAGCGAAATGTCAATTATGAACTGAGATACCAGGGTTTTAGGAGATTCACGTTTGCGCATGCGCTCACGATACTAGTGGTCCAATATTAATGAAATTGATAGGGGACTGTCACGGGGCTGACCCAATAATCCCTAAAAATTTCATCGAATTCGGACCACAACTTCATATAGTTTTGCGTCAGACAAGGAATTGACCACAGACAGACAGACAAGGAGTCAAAATTGCTCAGAAAGTTCTGAAACGTAAAAACAAGTGGACATTTTGATTTTTGTGACGGTAGGGGAGACCGGGGCAACGTGAGCCAGGGGCAAGACGAATCAACCGCCATTTTGTGTATTGAAAAAGGTGGGTCTTCCTTCTAAAGTTGTTGATTGAGGAAAAGCAGCAGTTCACCAGTTGCCATTGACAGGGAATGGTTTGGGAACCTCAAAGTAAGTTATTCATTTTCTCCTTGGCTCTGTACTTTCAGTGTTGGTAGACCATGAATCAAGGATCACA
>JAEMON010000005.1:27266696-27283982 GCA_030264115.1 Lygus lineolaris
CGAAAGGTCCATGTCTGCTGAAATATGACTTTCGTCCCACTGCTGTGGGGCGATCCAATGAGTAGCTATAATTGAGACCATCGGATCAAATTCTAGGATCAAATTCCTATCCCTTCAGAGAGTTGGACGAAAAAGACCCAATAACTACAACTGAAGGAGGTTAACTGATGATGTTACGCGTTTTTTCTTCAGCTCACTCCCACCAAACTAATCAAACTTCGGAGCTGAAAATCGGGATTCAGGAGGTTTTCAGGGGGTACCGTTTCCGATTCTGAGGTCTAGAGCAGCAAATTCCGACTCTCGTCTTTTTCCTATACACATTTTCTTCATTTTGAGGACAATGCCCCTTAAAACAAGTTTTGTAAAGTGATTAGTCTCCCAAGTGTCTACTCCCAATTACCTGGTACCTGCACCCGATATATAAACTAGATTTATGTAAATCTCTCCTCTCAGGTACCTACTTCACCAAAAAACCTCGCGCACGTGCTCATCTCCCTCTGTTACCAGCCGTCAACCCTCCCTTTATGTAAAATAGGTTCCTTCTGGTACCCCACCAACTTCTACATCTGTTTTCAGAGGCGCGATCCCCGCGGGTTTTTCGAACTGATTTTTTCCGAGTTAAAAAACATCTTCGCTTCATCCCCTGAGTGCAGATAGGAGGTCGGAAGGCCGAGGTGCTTCAGGTAAATGGGGGAGGAAATCCCACAGAAAAAACGCCTCTTTGCCCTTCTGCTACCCACTTCCGCGTTGTCTAGACTCTATCTCAACTTTTTTTTAAACTCAGCCACACGGCATTTTTTCCGTGGTTTTTGCCCCCTTCACGCACCCACTACTTTTTTCGAGTGAGATCGTGAAGGTGGGGTACTATTCCGAGGTATTCCTGTGCTCAAGGTCTTTCAAAAGGTTTTTGAGGATAGTGGATGTAGTATAATAATTGTGTGTGTGTGTGTGTGTGGAAGAAATGGTCGGCTGCATGGTTAGGTATTTCTTGAAAAATAGTCGGGATTCAGCTAGAAAACTCACTTCATCATCAGATCATTCTTTATTTGCAATATATATAAAATTGTGGTGCATATATATGGGAATAAATTGTTCATATGGGAGTAGCTCATTTTTTTGAATACCCGCACGATAGAACTTATTTCATGCCTTTTGTATATTATTAAACATTAGGGGGCCCTCATAAATTAGTTGGTAGCCAGTTAGATCACCGATTAGGTAGATAGGTCTCAGTAGATCCGATACTGACGGAATAGGAAATAAGGTAGGCCCAGCATCTTCCCACAGTAAAAAAAAACTTGCTCTACAAAATCAAAATTTCTACTCGCATTTTTCAACAAATTTAGTCCCGTGTGTCTGCAAGTCAGTCTGTGAGTCTAACTGTCTGTGATTATGTAATGATCGACAGATGATTCAATTACCTACATAATTTATGTACCTATAAGTATTGATTCTATTGCATTCTAGGGACTAAGAGGGTTCCAAAGATATGGTTTGATATGAGTTGGTAAGAGCCTCTTAACAACGAAAAAGAGGTAAGTAATTGCAAAATGGCGTTTGGCCCACTCTGACACACATAGTACACTCATCTGCCTGAAACCTATAGAAATAATACGTTGCCATGGGGAGGGGGGGCACTTTCCATTAATCAGAGGAGTTGCAGGACTGTTGGCTCGACCTGATCATCATTATCGTGGAAGATTTCAAAAATCGGGAGCGCACCAGTCGCAATACATGGTAAAACTCATTTATCGCCACAACTTATTTACCTATTGTTTCATAAGTGTATGAATAAAATCGTCCTTCTGCGTTTGTCTTTACATTGGTTAGAAAAATAACATTTACTGACTAGGATTTATCATCCACTTAATTAATTTTTTTTTTTTTTTCATTTCATGCAATTTGAAAACGATGGTTTCATTATTGAGTTGTGGTTGTGGTTCGGTTGTAGTTGTTGACGATTGGCAATATAATTGTTTCATATTGAGTTGAGGTTGGGGTTGGGTTGTAGTTGTTGACGATTGACAATATTATTGTTTCATATTGAGTTGGGGTTGTAGAAGTTGTGGTTATTGAGTTGGTTTAGTGTTGAGTTCTTGATTTGCTTTGGTTTGACATTTTTGATGAATGTCAGGTTTTTAGTTTGGTTTGTATGGGTGTTGAGATTTTGATTTTAGCGAATTTTCGCGAACTGTTTTGAATCCAATATCCCGGCTGAGTTCCAGAAATCGTTCTAGTCGGTTTGCAATACTTCCCCTCGGATTAAGTAAGGAAAGTAACATATTCAGGACACTACCCCATTAGGGAGTTTTCACAGGAAGGAGAGGACTATGCAATGGAAGGGCGAGGCTCGCAGGGAAACGCCGGCGCTGCACCCAGGCGCTGCGGCCGGGACACAAGGCCGCCGCCTGACCTCGTCCAGGCGCCCATCATTATCCTTACTAATAGCATCTAACCCCTTTTTTCTTATTTTTCTTCTTTTTTTTATGTCTTTTCTCGGGTTCACGTCACTTTTTTTATGACCGCCTTTTACCCCGCAGCAATTTATTAGTGGAATGGTAAATACCGATTTCTTTTTGTCCTTCCTGAATCATCGTGCTATCTTGCTCTTCAAAATACTTGGTATTTTCTCTACGCTCATGTATAAATATCAATATTGACGGATTCGTACATTGTTTGTTGCAAAGTAAATATTCTTTGATACCTACTAGTGCATAGGTACCTACAGGTTCTCACACAGCAGAAACACACAGAAATATGTTTCCTACACGTCTTAGTTGAGGCATAGTATATCTTTGAGACACATCATCTTTCGGTTTATTATTTTTGATTATGAAACTTTGGAATCAATTTACAGAAAAATTGATATTTTACGTTATATGGAATTTGAAGATTGAATCGAAAAAAATCCGTCAGTATGCAGTATATAAACTGCTGTCCGCCGTAAGCAGCACTTTTCTTAGTTGCCATAATGTCCCTTGCTTAGTTATAATTTCGTAAATAAGTACCATTAGGGGTATGGTTGGGGCAAAAATCTCGGCGTTGAAAAATGATCTCTTGTGACTTTATAATGACTCACGGTTCGTCGTGCGGACTTGGTATCTGGTCACCAAAGCAGCTCTTTTTGCAGCCAGGTGGCTTATTAGGCTGAGGGGGCCCTGCTGTCACTCAACTTCTACCCTCATGAAAGAGACCCAACGAGCAGGAAGTACTGCTTGCGCTCCATGCGCCTTGTAATCTTGAAGAGCCGGAGGACTTCATAGGAAGGTGCCGTGTGAGGATATCTGACCATGGAATCCAAAAAATTTCAAAATGTCAATAATAACAAAAGAAAGGATCAGTGCAATGGCCAGAATTTAGGGAGTACTCTGGGGTCAAATTTTGAAAATGGTTCAAAGGAAAGGTTCAAAAAACGTGTTTTCGAGGTTTTTAAAATGAATTACCATCTTAAACATATGAACATAGAGTACATTCGGATTCAACGTGAAATTTCCTATAAGAACCACCCACTAAATCGGTTGAAATGATTTTGTGAAAATTCGCTCATCAACTCATGCTGCTCAACTCATGAACTGTTTATTTATTTTGTTGTTGATTTGAACGTACTGTTACAATTTTTCTTCAATGTTGGAAGCTGTATCCCTAATACTAATTTTTCTTCTTTTTTTATATTGTGGTTCCCAACGCACTCTCTGACAGACAGGATTACCTATTGTCATTATACATATACGAGTACATTATACATACTCGTATGATGTGATTTAATTTTAAAGCTGAAGGAAGTGGCTGAGTCAACCTAAACATAAATATGTACCTACCTATTCAACTACAAATAAGTAAAGACTCCAAGATTGTGCTTTCCTGAACCGAAAATGGTAGGTAAAACCAACCCATCATCACAATATTGTCATTATGAAACGTCTATTACATAATTATGTATTACTCATTCATTCAGTAAAAAATATTTTCATTCATTCGTTCATTCATAATGACTCATTGCGGTACTGAGAGACATTGAATTTAGGCGTTCTAGCACTCACAAAAAACTGAAGACGCTCGATGTCTGATGTCTGAAAAATTTATTGAGCTCCCTGATGGGCTGAATCCCAGATCAGATGAGTCAAAAATTAAGCTCCCTGGTCAAATGTGGAAAAAATAGAGCTCCTGGATTGTCTGAGTCAAAAATTGAGCTCTCACATCAATTTAGTTGAAAATTTAACTCCACCTATAAGGAAAATAATACCGAAATGAAACGGATGGTCGCGGTTCAGAGAAAGCGCGCGACCTCAGATTAATGGGCTTTTATCAAGGTTGATCCATCGAGTCATGAGGATTCGTAGGACTGGGACAATAGTTCCATTGTTGGCTCAGCTCACGGATCTCAATACCGCTTCCTATCTCACGCCTCCTCTAATTAGAGCTACCCAACCGACTAATCGCCAGGACCTGGGCCTATACGTCACTTCTGCCTTCAGGTCCTTAAGCACGATAATGAACGGATTGACTGTATTTAAAATCAGATGGCTGATCTGGAAAATGTTACAGCAGAGAGGAAATAGACAAAAATTTAAATCCACAAGCGGTAGGGAAATTGTCAAATTGATAAATTTATTATTCCACTGTATGAAGGACGGACGTATAATTAAATTGGTAACGTACCTTATTAGTTACCTAGTTGGTGCCATAGCCGTATGGAGATTGAAATAAATAATCGCGATATAACAAAATGATTGGATTAAATTCACGTTTGCACATAGACAGCCGCTATAATTGGTTCGGCTGGTGACAATCCGGGATTTTCAGACTCCTTGATGCATGGCTCAAACTATGATAAGCCTCTCGTCAACTTTGAGTGCAAGTGAGGGTTTTGGGGGTGGGTACCCGCCCTTATTATGCTAATACATGAAACAAACTCAATAACTAAATCAGACCAATTGGATGGAAGACCCTTGAAACATTTTCATCTTTGAGCCGGGAGCCTTAGTTTCCTGATCATCATGACCCAATACCACGATCCATACTGTGAGAAATTAGGGAAAGCAAGGGAGTTTGGGAATAGTTAGTTCAATATCCATTTATGGACAATAATACAACATAGTATGGAATCAGCTGAAAATTCTTTTTAAAAATAGGTTCAAATTTATCAAAAATTCTCAAATTTCACTACAAACACTCAAATTTGTTTATTGCTATTGAAGAATTCGGTTGTTGGTTGGTGTTGTAAGGTCAAAATGATGTTTAGACGATTATCGAACCATTCCGCCCTTCGTTCGACTAGGTATTTAGCTCTTTCCACGGGTCGTTAGAAGGGAGGCAAAACTCATTACAGAAAACGCCCTTAAAACAATCACTTAGGTATCAAGATGGCAAATCAGAATCCCGGAATACGGACTTCCATAAGCTTCACGTCGGAGAAACCATTACCGGGGCCTCGGGAGCACAACAACATTCTTTTCTCAATCGCTCTCGTCTTGGGAAAATGAAAATATGGATGCACAAACATGTTACAAGGTTGAGGGGTCGTTGCCGGGGGATACAGGTAAGGCAACAGACGGCTAATACGGTGCTGAGTTGTTATAATCTTCCAAGATAACTGCTATATTAGGACTCGGTTAACCCATTGACCGCCCGCTACCGTGTGAAAACCTGTTGAAGGTTCTGAGATCCATTATTATGACAACCGACTGGGATAGTTTGAACTTGTGTGAATGTTTCGTTGAAAAAAATAGAAAATTATATTTAGTTCCAAAAATGTTTCGGGGAACGTGCACCAAAGCAGAATATTTGGGTTTAATATGGGGTAAAATCTCATTACTAGGTTGGTAATTAATATGACTGTATTTACGAATAGGTATGTTAGAAGTTTTCAGCCCTGTCATAATGGTTAAGTAATTTTTGGTATTTTAAAACCATTTGTGAACATAAAATTCCATTCATGCAGCATGAGTTGATGAGCGCATTTCATAGAATAATTTTAATTGATTTGGTGGGTGATTCTTATAGGAAATTCTTATGGCAAATTTCAAGCTAATTCTTAATATACCATAATATAATGTTCCTATGTGTAAGATGGTAAATTACACCGAAACCCACAAAAAACTTTTTTTCTTAGCGATTTTTGATTCTACATTTTCAAAATTTGGCCCCTTGGAGTACTCCCAAAATTCTGGCCAACGAACTCATCCTTTCTTTCATTAATTATTGGCATTTTAGAATTTTTTATCTCGATTTCAGGGTCAGATATCGTTTGGAGTGACACATTATATACATATGAAATAGTGTTAAATAACAGGAATCGTTTTAGAATGGCCTGAAACGGATTTCCATGAAGAAAATTTTCAAAAATTTGCATTACTAACATTTTGAAGGTATTGCAATAGCTTCATTTTCTTCGAAAATTTGCTAATAAGGATTTTAGTAGGTATCAGTTATTAGAAATGTGTCTAATATATTTTTGTTCAGAAACGTGATGAGGAAATTTCGAATCTTAGATACGATCAACTGAGAATAATTTTGAATTTCCCAAATGCCGATAAATAGGCACTCTCCTCCTTTCCAAAGTAGCTACAGACAAAGTGGGGTTTTAAAAGTGGTTAGAAATGTGGTTTGAAATCTCGCTTTATTCCACGACGATAAAGGAGAACATGACTCTCAGATCAGACTATTCATAATCCCCTAGACCTAGACGGTCATCCCGGAACAATGCGGACAACTGTCCGACAGATTGCAGCCCCGAAAACAGATGCACCACGAGGAAGCGCCCTCTCTGGCAGGAGATGGAAAAAACGCTGAAGGAAGGTCCGTCGTCGGTCAAGCGGAAGAAAGCAAGTCAATATTGGTTGTGGTGGTTGAGGAGACCAGATGGGTCGGGGAAGGACCTTCCTGGGATTTTGATATCCGAGAAGATCCGCGCTGCTCGCATGTCCGAGACAAAGCTTGCTCAACATATCCGAGACAACTGGTCCACAGATGAGCTCCACCCTGACAGGGTGGAAGTTGATATTAAGGGCGGGATTTATGGACGGCCCTCCAGTTTTAAGGATACCTTGAGATGGCCTTCGAGGATCCGTATTCTGAATTTCGAGGAGACCATCTCAAGGTCTCCTTGAAACTCGAGGACCGTCTATAAATCCCCCCCCCCCCCCCCCCCCCCCCCCAAGTTCATCTTGCTGGGGCCTATTCCTCTGCACTCTTCAAATCCACATTCTGCGCTTTGCACACGAATTTTTGTTCCCAAAGAACGGGCATGTTTTGAAGTGGAAGACTGAAATCCAAAGCGTAGAATCGCAGAGTTCTACGCTTTTTTGACGTTTCTGTTCCTAAAAGTGTTACCCTCTGCAAAATGCAAAGTAAATTGTCCGCGTTTCAAATGAAGAGTTACCAAAAAGTTCGAGGACACTGAAATGACTCTACGGTAGAAAAGTATGCTTTTAAAATGATTTTTAGGTTTCATCACTTCGTTAAATCTAACATTTGGTAGCACCAATAAAAAGAGGAGAATTCAATCTTTCGATTGATCATAAGGTAGTCCAATTAGTGCGAATGCAAGCTAATAAAATAGCATCGAGGAGTTTGGATTCCCCTAAAAAGAGAGGAGTCTTTGGAGATACCCAGAGACATAGTTGTTCATCGTGAGAATAGGCTGATTCCACGATCGAAATACGTGCCAATAACATTTTTATATACATAAACACAACTGTGACTCTGGGGGTCGAATAAGCTCACGGCTCAGCCGTATAGAATCCTAACTCAAGGTGCAGGCTCATCTAAAAGCCCGGTAAATTCTACTCTACTCTTATTCCGAGGTGAAGGTAGACTCTGAAGAGGGAGGAATAAGGTACCAAAATTTTCCCGACTCAACCTAAACCTCACACTAACTAGTTTCTTTTAAAGTTAGTATTTATTTAAATTTCAACTATGGTAGGTATAATTATACCTAGTATAATAAATTATGGTATAATTGTGGTATAACTATGGTATAGTTATGGTATAACTGTGGTACAATTATGGTAAAACTATGGTATGATTATCGTAAATACAATGGTAAATCATGGTATAACATAATTATGGTACCTACATATAATTACCTATGGTTTAAATTTCAATGTAAGTAAGCTAATTGAATTGGTTATTTTCGTTACTTCTCTGTTGCTAGTTAATGATTATATACATTTCTATCTCTACATACTATAACTAAACCATCCAAGGGGTAGGTAGGACTTATTTGAAAAAGAGAAGAATCATTCGGGATTGTTTCGATGGAATTACGGCTATTAAATGCTCGCTTGGGTGCAGTAACGAGTCCGATGCGATAAAGTGAGATAGAAAACACCATAAACACGCGAGGGATGTCGAAGATTATTTATTGTTAGTTCTAAATGGTTGCTTCTGTCGAAACGGCTCTCGAGAAGTCACACTGGTGGGCGCTTCTGGAAGGAAAACTTACTTATCGGAATTCAATCTTGTTCTGGAATCTTAATCTGGACTCTCATGTTAATTCTGGAATTATGAATTGAAGGGCGGACCTCCCAGGTTCCATAGTAGAATACCTACCTAATATTTATTGATTGATTCCCTATTGACTAAGAAATTGTAGCTTCAGGAAATTCACGTTTGCGCATGCGCACACGCTGGTAGTGGTCCGATAGCTATGAAATCAATAGGGATTGTCTAGGAGCTATCTTGTACAACCTTTGAACATTTTAACGAAATTAACCGAGTAGTTCCGGAGTTATAACGCATGCGCAGTAGGTATTACTGATGTATTATTTTGACTTAGGCCCTCCGCACACGGGGCGACGACCACTCGAAGGAGAATCGAACTCGAAGCGAGAGGGATTCGGACTCGTCTCGAAATAACTCGAGGGTATCCGCAGATGGGTCGTTGCCGTCTCGTCAGCCTTTCGCATATACTACTGGATGGGTAGCTCAGGTAACAAGGAACCCCGTTTTACGGCCCTTCGAATCCCTCCATTCTCCTCGTCTTGGGCGTCAATGCGGATTTTTCCGTTCCAAACAGTTCGAGAGTGAATCGCGTCGAGGATGACGAACTCACTTCGACTACGAGTCGAGTTCGAGCCGACCCGTGGGCGGAGCCCCATACCACTACCTAGGAAGTCGAGAGGGGAGAAATTCCGCCTGCGACGATCTCGAGCGGGCTTCGACCCGTGTGCGGAGGGCCTTAATTGATCTATTACGATCTATGATTCAATTTTTTATTCAGATGATCTATGAATAATACATGTAGAACGATCTATAAGTAATTTATTATGGGCTCATATTGCGACTCAGCAGATCTATGAATGATCTGTGAGGTTATTTTTCGACTCCCAATAAAGAGAAATCGCAACCGAAGGCACAAGCATGACATGAGTTTCGTGATCTGATCTGAGACAAATTGCCACCTCTCGTCATTCACTGTTTCTCCACTCAACAGGATACACCTACTGTTCAATTTTCACCAACTTTGAAACCACTGCAATTCCTAGTTTTTTCTGAAGAAATCGAAACCCCTAGCGAAGTTATTCAGTTGCAGTTGTCAATTATTTTGTTGCTTGTGAAGTTGAGAAAGCCATAAAATAATTGTTGCAAGTTCGATCAACATTCATAAATGCCAATAAACTAGAACTAAGGTGATTTAACTGCTTGGAACGTTTTCAAGCAGCTCGAAAAGTTGAGAATTTCGAGGAAATGGGAGCTCTTTGCCCAAAACAGGGAAGCTATAAGTGGTTTTATGTGGGATAAAGTACATTTTGATACGAAACAGAATTAAGCGCTGCCATCCGTTGGATATAGTACTTTTTGAAATGAGGTTGAATATTAAACCTCGTTTTTCAAGTGAATAGAGTATCCTCTGCTCCAAATGATGGTTGTGAAGGACCACCCGCCTAAAACCCCGGGAAAGTATTAACTAAATTTAAAAAAAAAATTGCGTTTAGTATCTTTTGGAAACAAGCTCCTCAATAGTGACCTCCCAGATTCTAATGAGATTCTGACTCAGTTTTAACCCTTTGCATGACACATAGGCTTTTTTGACCCATGCCGGAAATTGAAGGGGTTGCGTTGGCAACACTAGAGCTCATGAGAGCCCATTACGCCTCGGTAAATTCCTTTCAGTTAGTTGTTGAGTGACTGGTGTGGTTCTAGTTTGACTTTTCTTATTCTGGAAGACTGAGTAAAAAAAACTATATTGTAAAAAAGAACTACTGAATTCATTCTGTCGTCATTTCAAGATGTGTTTTGTAGACATTTATTGTAGATCTATTTCATAGATATTTTTTTGCCATTTTGTACACCTACTCAACGTAGAAATAAGTCAAAAAAATAAGGCTGCTTTTTTATTCGAAGAAAAAAATGTTGTTTCATTTATTGGAGAAAATATAAATTTCAAAAATTGTTTTCCAATAATTATGTTGAACTTTGTTATATTGGTTGAAAGAAACACCGTTGAAATGTTTTCTACTACCCTTACATTTACAGTTATATAGGTACATTTAAAAAATTCACATTTTGGATATGCAGAACAGCATAATTTGCATCAATTAAGAGTGGTGGGCCAAAAAATCCCACTTGTCACCAGAATCCAGAAAATTTCTCGTGTCATGCAAAGGGTTAAACTCAAATTGAGTTCTTCCTATATTCGATAGGTATACAAGAACAGAAGATGGGTGATGTATGTTGGTGCACATCTCGCCAATATTATTATCCTGATCGATCCCGGGCTAAGCCCCCCAGGGTTCGTATGGCATACCTGCCTAGCTATTGATCCGGTTTTTTGAGAAAAAAAGGAACTTCTATATCGAGAAGGGACTTGCTACATCGGAGGACACGCCGAGATGACATTGGGGGTCTCTTCTTTAGCGGAGGCCGTCCGACTGGTTTAATGTAAATAATCGTTCCGGATCCCACGAAAAAACGTGAAAAAAACGTCTCGAGTTGTCGATATATTTCTGGAATTAAAGTGAACAAGGGAAAATTCTTTGAGTTCAGTAATAAACTCGTTGGATAGGCAGAGTCTCGGGGCACTTATAATATCAGCTACGGGGTTCTCTAACGATGATAAGGAATGGCTGGATGAGATTCTTTGAATCACGAGAAAATAACAAGTAATGTCTGACAATGAGGGTGAAAAATGGTACCCTGTAGATGCAATGGGGAATTACTAAGTAAGATATACTTTCCTCGCCATCAAATGAACAGCTAGGCCAAATAGTAACTACCTACTCCCTGAGTGAAAATTAAGCATTTCATGGATATGTTTTGGCAATAAGTATCAAATACAATTTATAACTGTGTTAATCACGAACATAAACCGGGACGAATAAAAAACCAATCAAATCAAACAAGAATAAGCGCTGCTAGATATCACAGACCGAGTTATATGACTTCTGTGTAGATAAGTCCTCTGCTTTCTGCTACTGTTCTTTCTTAGCGTTTGATAGATTTCCTTGTATCCAGGGCCAAATAAAATAAAAATATTTTTATTTATAGCAGACCTTAATAGATATTGCAAAAATCAAATTAAAAAATTAGGTAAATGCAACAACAGAGACGAGTAAAAAATTAAAAAAAAAAAAAAAATCACACAATACATAGTATGAAAAGCACTGGCATCAATATTGTAAGGACCAAATAGGTATAATTGACAAATAAATAACTTATTACATAAATCTCCCAGATGCCGAAAATTAGGAATTGACTTTTGCACCCACGTATGAGCTATCCTTAGTGGGTTTCAGCAGCAAACGTGTTTTACGAGGCCTTGAAAAGCCTGAGGGCTGATCTTTGATGAGCTTCTGCCACAAACGCTGTGCCTGCCTTCACAAATAACCCAAAAAAGTCCATTAGCGTTTAGGGGGTTTTTGTAATAAGCGATTCAGTTTTTTCGAACGGTAGCTTCAATGATCCCTTCTGAACCAATGCCAATGCCCAGAGCCTAGACTAACCCACAATACTGCACTGTGTTGCTGGTTTTCAAGGAACAAAACTAGTCTGGAATATTTTACGGAACAGTCTACGATGTCTACGGAATAGTTTACGGTCTAGAATATTTTCCGGAACAAAACTAGTCTAGAATATTTTACGTTGAAGAGAATATAGAGGAGAATATTTTTGTGTGAGGTTCAGCATCAGAAAATACTAACTGAAGCCCCTTCAATCCTTGTAATGGATTACTGTATTGTTTGTTCTCGTATCAAAGACTTTGGGCTAACATTTTAATGTCATCTAATAGCCTACCGTTAACGAATTACCTGTACCTATTACAATACCAACACCTGAGCACTAAAGAGTCTTCTTAAAACGTCTGTAAAGTTGAGTAGGCAAGTTCGTAACATTGTTGACCCAACCAAGTTGTGTAGGCACATTTGTAACGTTTGTCCTCCTCACGTATCCTCACGTTTGGAACATGTACATAATAGAATTAGTTAGTCAAAATGTTTCGCCGAAATTGGTAGAATAGCACCCTAGTTATGCCTATGACATCAAATTTCAAGTTGCTCATGCGCGTAGCTATTACTGATTCAAACGTGATGAAATTCATAGGTCTTGGAGTCAGCTGACTACCCTCCAAATTTAAGAAAAATCGGTCAAATAAGAACTCAGAAACCATGGTTTCCGGAAATTCACGTTTTGGCAAAAAATTATTAATTGAAACTTATTGGGAACAATCTTACATAAAACAAACCCTATTATTAATTTATTGAAACTTATTGGGAACAATCTTACATAAAACAAACCGCACAATCCCTGAAATTTCACCGAAATCGGTCGAGTAGGTAGTTCCGGCATGCGCAGTAGCTATTACTGATCCAATCGTGACGAAATTCATAGGCAAACGTCTTCGAGTCAGACCCTCTCTACCCTCCGAATTTGAGCTAATATGGTTCATTAGGAACTGAGAAACCATACTTTCGAAAAATTCACGTTTGCGCATGCGCACACAATGCCATTGGTCTGACGGTTGTAAAATATATTATAGGGAATAATCTAAAACCTAACCAGCATGATCCCTGCAAATTTAATCAAAATCGCCTGGGACAAAGAAATGAACACAGATAGACAAATCGACAGGCAGATGCCTCCGAACCAAAATGGGGAACTTCCATTGTTATTTTTCATTTTGTAATTTGATAGTTATTAATGAGGTCAATGTTTAGGCGTTACAACTATGTCGTGATGTAATTTATTTCAGAAAAGATCTTGATATTTTGAACAGTGGTTCTGAGATCGTTACGGTGAATTTCAGGTCCGAGATATCGGATACTGGTGGATTTGGTTAATGGTGGACAGGTGTTAGGTATTTAACTCTGGATTACAGATAGATTCATGAACTCTTATTGTCCTTAGCGCTTATCGAGGCTGGACTTGTTTGTATATCGTGTGGAAGATAAACATTCTTGCAGCTATACAGGATCACAAGATCATTCCAGAGCCAGGCGCTAATCTTTTGCAAACATAAATATTATGTTATTTTCAAGGTGTACATCATTCCACGATTCCCCGGTTACAATGTCATCTGCATAGCTGATTATTTTACCGGGCGCGTCTACGTTTGAAAGGGAATCGGTATAGAGTAAGTACACCAGGGTACCAAGGACGATACTTTGGCACCCCTGCTCTGGTAGTACTTCCCTAACTGAATAAGCACTTTCTTTAGTTAGTTTCCTGTGGGTCTTTTTTAAGGTATTGAATCAATATATTATTCTAATTCACTGATTTTTCATCAATGGGATGGGAATGAAGTATGAGCATAGTTTTGCTTCCGAGTCTACCAAGGTAGCGGAAGCATTGTTTTCACTTTTGGAAGGTGAACATTTGTTTACTCCCAAAATCAAAATTTCAACTCGCATTTTACGTTTCAGACCTACCTGAACAAATTTTGGTTTCGTGTCTGTCTGTGTGTCCGGGAATCCTTGCAACACGCATAACTTCCACAATTTCCATCCGATTTTGATGAAATTTCCAGGGATTACGCGGGTTGGGCCCTAGATGTTCCCCTATGAAATTCATTACCAGCCGACCAAACCCTCTGCGCATGCGTAAACGTGAAATCCTTGAAACGTCAATTTCTCGCGACCTATTGGTCCGATTTCGCTCAAATTTGGAGGAAAGTTGATGATTGGAGATTTGATAATCCTATGAGTTTCATCAAGATCAGATCAGTGGTGAACGTGAAGCTCTCATTACTTCGACAATTTTCATCCGATTTCGATGGAATTCTCAGGGGTTGTGCAGGAAGTAATCCCGTTGATGATTTTTTTAATATACGTATTATGTTTCATATATAAAATCATGTTATGGATACGAGGGAGCTATGTGCCACACTCAACTTGGCAGACGTTTTTATCCTTTTCCAAATGATAGATCTCAGCGAGAGCAAATGGTGCAACATGAAGGGTATCCTCTAAGCATACAAGGGTCTTGAAGTTAATAATGATGACGTCACCAACCCCCTCCCGCCTGGGGGCGCCCTCAGTGCCCAAATAATCCTGACGTTACGCACCTCTTTCCAGCTTTTTTCTGGCTCAACCAGACGGAATCTTCAGTTGAAAAGTGGTTTGCGGGGGTTTATGAGAACGCTGAACCCGAATTTGAGGTCAAAAATTAGAATTTTTGACCCGATCGCACACCCTTTTGGTTGCACGATGCTCTAAATTTGGACCAAGGGATACAAATTGCTTGATATCATGATGGATTTCTATATCCTATAACTATAACCATATTCAACCTATAACTAAGCGAACTTCAGTAATCATAGATAGGAGAACATTTTCAAAAATTTGGTCCCATTGCGGTAGCTTCATTTTCTTCGAAAATTCGACATAACATCCCCCTCATCCCCATGGACTGATGAATCTCCCATTTTGGCAGCACTAATAAAACAGTTCAGAGTTTAATGGATTATTGAAGAGCCTGAAAGCTTACGATGTTTTGTGTCTATTATAACCAATTGAATGGCATAATAAGTAGGAGAGGCGACGTTCCCTGTTTTCTTGTTCCGTGGGTTCATTGAGAACGGGGTTCATTGACGAGCTGCCTCAAGGTCTTGAATCGCCGACTAAACTTTTCGGGAGCAACGCACTCGCGACGTGTCGTAATCCGGGAAAGAACAGGCAACAGGCCCTCTGCTGAATCCATCACTTAGAAATTCTATCGAAATTCAAAGCGCCTTTACGGTGTCAAGTTACGGTTCAGGTCGGTAACTGGTACCTCCTATTTATAAATGTACCTTTTCTTGCATCGCCTCTTACCAGGTGGTTTAGAAAATTGCCATTAATCCCTTTACTAACAGTGTATTATTAAAATTACTGACACCAATGGAGAATCCAAACCAGGACCCAAAAAAATTATTACACAGGGTGGTCCACGAGTCAGACACCCCCCTCTATAATAGTTATTTTACCACTAAAAAAATATTTATTTTGTTTACTTCATTATTGTTTTGCAATGGATCTCAAAAATTATAGCTTCGCGCGCCACACAAACCCCCATTGTTTTTATTGCAGATTCAAATTTAACGCAAAATTTCATCGAAGAATTATCCCTCATCCGAAAATTTGAGTGCACAAAAACGTGAGCAATTACGCTCCAAATGTGCTTTAAAAGCAAGAGGTTTTAGGGTGCAGCAAACTTTAAAGTATGATAGGTACATACATGATTTCAATGGGTTTTTTTCTGAATTTTGCTGAATAACTTGGTGATGTGGATTTTTCCTTTCATTCAAGCCTCAACATTTCAAATTTTCACGTAAAATATAAAGATATTCTGGGTTGCTAATTTGTTTTGTCAAATAAAAAAAATAATATCACTTCGTCATTCAGCGTGAAAAAACACATTAAAATCATGTATCATACTTGATAGTTTACTACACCCAAAAAACTTCGATTTCTTGCACGTTTTTGCGCACTCAAATTTTCGCGTGAGGTGTCATTTTTTCATGAAATTTTGCGTACTAAATTCCATGTTTGAAAAAACAGAGTTATTCCGACGAACTCGCCTTAGCGCGCCAGTGTTGTCATTTTTGAGATCCACGTAAAAAAAAATAATAAAGTAAAAAAAAAAAAAAAAAATTAGCAGTAAAATAACGATTTTATGGGGTGGGGGGGTTGTACATCCAATACCTCAAGCCTATGAAAATAGGTACCATATCTAGCAGAATAAAGTCCATAGTTTATAAGGGTGAAGCTCCATTGGGGAAGTTACGTAGTAACTTTGGAGTGGATATTAGCATAATACCTATTGTGCATTCATCCAAAAGAAGTAGATATTATAATTTATTGAACCGTTGCCAACCAAATAGTCATCAAAAATAAGTATCACCTACTCCACAGTGGTGAAGGGTTTATCCAACTAGGAAAGTACTCGTAGTTGATTTTTGAAGGGAATTGAATGATTTTTCTCCTACTCGCATACTCGGGGAGGGTTGATCGCCCAGGAAACCCTTTTCAATTGTAAGTATTCCCACCCTCGCGTCAACGTAACTCTAGAAACAGCGACATAAAAAAGAGAATAGAGAAAAAAAAATAATAAAAACACATTCTGGATGTGAAGGGGTCGGCTAGACGGGTACAAGACATCAACCCTGAGGGGACAGGTATGCGGAAAGGGTTCCACCAACCACCCTTCACTACCTCCGGATTTTTTTGCTCACTCAATCCTCCCCAATTAATGATAAAACCTTTGACAGATCCACCTTCGTTCAGGCCTGAAGACGAGGCAGGAGGTAATTTGGTGACGTCACTTGAGTCGGTCGTTTGCGGAGGAGAGCTGGCCATTTTCCCTATGGAGTTTCGTCTTGCATGAAATGAAACCCCTGAAGTGACTTCCCATTCTTCAACGAGTTCTTAATATTTTTCTTCAACTTCGAACCTACTTATTTTTTCTTGGCAAAAAAAAAGTATTGGGGTCGGCCTGAAAATTTAAATTTCCTGAGCCGGGCTGAGGTGTAGTCTGGCTTGGGTTTAGACGCGCCACGCCGGTTCCCAGTCAAAAAATTATTTTATTCTTTTTTCTATAAATTATTTTACTCTTTTCTTAATTCCGGAACTCAGCTACCATCACCGTTGCGACCTAAGGTACCTCCGAGGTAGAAAAAAATCCCATTCTGAGGCTCAGTTTATACCTACCTATGGGAGAAAGCTCAGAAATGGAGGTATATTTTAATGGGAGGGGGTGGGGAGTCGGATATGGCTCTAGTTTAACTCGGTCCCGCATACCAGTAACCTTTTTTTAAATTTAACTCGGCCCGCCTTCTCCAAGCCAGACGTTTGACTCGGTCCCGGGGTC
>JAEMON010000005.1:27298824-27317297 GCA_030264115.1 Lygus lineolaris
ATTCGCGTCCACTGGACGTCCAGCCTAATAAGTACCACACCCTTCTAAGAATACCCACGCGGTTTATTGAACATTTGAATTTTTTTTATAGTTTCATATAACCAGTAAAATACGTCTACAGGTATATAACATAAACCTATATGAGAAGTTGGATTCCGCATGTACCTACCTGTCGGAAATGAATCAGCTTCTCAGTGAAAAACCCGGCCTCAACAAGGTCGATTTGCGTCCTTGCGAATTCTCTTCCAATCCTTTTTTCTTCAAACTTTTTTTTTTTTAAGAAAAAACTATTTTTTTTTTAATCTTGGAAATGATCCGATCCCCCTCATCGGGACAAAACGGCCGTTTCTCGTATCTCTGCGGTCTCTCCCGGTGGCAATCGAAACATGATTCCTCTGTATTCCGCCCACTGAAAGAATCGTTTCTCTTCCCGATAAGGTATCATTAGAGCTCTGGTATAATTAAGTTTTATGACCTCGTTATATTCCCTCTCTTCGGATGAGGCGCGGTATGACAATATTACGTTAGTTGCCGACCGCGACCCCGGGAGTGGTACATACCACTGTACCACTTTATGATTACCGTGAGTCGAAGGTTAGAAGGTAAAAGGTATGGGTAAATTATTTCTTGGTGGTCAAATTCGAGTTTTTAGTTTCCTTAAATTCGAAGTGTATTTGTTATAATTAGGGATCGGATTGTTACATATTCAAAAATGCCTAATATTTAACATAAAAATGTATTTATTTTCGTCAAATATGCAGGAAATGTGCAGAAAATGTTCAAGAATTGTCAAGCGTAAAATGAAAAAATTAGGTAGGCAGGTACCTTAGAAAAAGGTAAATTGTGAAAATTCACTATTTGAAATTATTTGCCGCAACATGGAACTTCAAGTTTTCGAACGTAAATCAACGACGATCAGGACGGAGCTCTAATATCAAATCCGGTGGCAGAACGTTGATAGGAAAAAAAGGCGCTTGTCACAAGCAGTACGTACACAGTAAGTACAGTATAATAGTAGGAACGTCTCCATCACTTCTAAAGTGTTCAGCTGGAAACTCGCGTGGATATAACTTTAGCAATCAATTTTGTTTCTTTGCATCCCTGACGAGAGAGGGGGGAACTGGGAATGTTCCCACCGGGCCCGGCCTTCGCGAGGGGGCCCGGAGCTGAGGAAGGAAAAAAAAGATAATAATAAAATTAAAGGAATAATAATTTAGAAAGATAATAATAAATCATCTAAAAAAAATGAATATGTGAATGAGGCCTTCTTGAGGGGGCCAATCGACAAAGCATCAACATACCTCAAAATTACCTACCATGAACCCCCCATATTCTGCACACGGTGTTCAACTGAGCAGATCGCTCGATTTTTCTTCCGGGTCTACCAAGGTAGCGGAAGCATTGTCTTCACTTTTGGGATGTGAACATTTTTTATCTCCAAAATCAAAATTTCAACTAGCGTTTTACGTTTTAGACCTTCCTGAACAATTTTGGTTTCGTGTCTGTCTGTCGGTCTGTCTGTCCGGGAATCCCTGCCACACCCATAACTTCCACAATTTCCATCCAATTTCAATGAAATTTTCAGGGATACGCGGGTTAGGCCCTAGATGGTCCCCTATGAAATTCATCACCAGCCAACCAATGGTAGCCTCTGCGCATGCGTAAACGTGAAATCCTCGAAACATCAATTTCTCCCGACCTAATGATCCGATTTTGCTCAAATTTGGAGGGTAGTTGAAGATCGAAAGTTTGATGGCACCCTACGAGTTTCATCAAGATCGGATCAGTGGTATCGACTGCGCATGCGCAAAACCTGAAATCCTTGCAACACGTATAACTTTAACACTTTTTCATCCGATTTGATAAAATTTTCAGGGACTATACGTGGGTAAGCCCCGGATGGTACCCTATGAAATTCAGTACCAGCCGCCCAACGGTAGCCTCTGCGCATGCGTAAACATGAAATCCTTGAAACATGAATTTCTCGCGACCTAATGGTCCGATCCCGCTCAAATTTGGAGGAGAGTTGAGGATCGAAGATTCGATAATGCCCTGTGAGTTTCATCAAGTTCGGATCAGTGATGCCCACTGCGCATGCGCAAACGTGAAGCTCTCATAACTTCGACAATTTTCATCCGATTTTGATGGAATTTTCAGGGATTGTGCAGGTACTAATATCCCCTTGATGATTTTTTAAATACATATATGATATATACAATGGATACAATATGGATACGAGGAAGCTATGTGCCACACCCAACTTGGCAGACGTTTTTTCGTGTTTTCGACCTTGAGTTACTAGAACAGCTGTAACATCCTTTATCTACCATATGAATTCAAGTTCGAGGATGGCGTTGGAAAGAGCGTTAAATTTCCCATCTCCCTAGTGCACAGTATAAAACTACAGTAGATTCAGTGGGCGAGAAATTAGACTATAATGAGAGTTTTCTCAAATTTTCAAAATCGCTATTTTTTTCAAACGGCTCCGTCTCCGATAAAATAGTTGAATTCATGAACACGTTGCAGGAAACACGTTCTCAGAATATTAGCTTTTCAATAGGGTGGTTGGTATTTTTATTTCACTGTAGGAACTATGGCGTAAAATCAAGTATGAAAAATAACTTTCTTGTATTTGTGGGCCGTTCGAATCCTGTTAATTTCGTTTCTTCTCGTTGCTGCCCAAACGGAAAATAGACAATGAAATTCAGTTCATTATCACTTTTAATTTCAACGTTTCGGACGCTCCATCTTCAGGAAAAACTCGATGTATCGAGAAGCAAACGTTCTGAGAAGGTTTGGTCGCTTGCCGATACAGGTGAAATTACTAGGTGGAGCGTGGAGAACAAAACCGTTCTGAAAAAAGCAAGGATTTCATTTCGCTTAAATAGGTAGAGGATGAACGTCACCATTCCATTAAATACGAGATGTTTGTGCAATATGTCGTTTGGGGAACCCCCACTTTCATCTGCCTATTTCAAAATCGGAATCGGGTAACCAGCGCCCCGATTCCCACAGATGCCACAAACGAATCAGCCTGGTATAACGAGAGTTTTCTAGTCAGATCTTGACGGCTCTTAGATCACACGCATGATAAATCAGTATCTCACGGTCCCTTTCGAAATCGTTGAGGTGGTTCGACGGTCTCACGTCTGACGTCTCTTTCAGCGAAAGCTGTTTTGATGTGAAAAATGTTATTTACCTACCTCGACTGTATTCTTGGAACAATGAATACGTACTGGTTTCTGAAAAATAATTCAATGTTGAGGGTTAGTTCCGCTATTGATAAGAATACAATTTATTATTGTTCACGTAGGTATACCTTGTTGGAGAATCCGTCGTAACTAGCGAGTCGCGTTCAGACGCTAAGCTCTCGTTATAAGGAAACCATCATCATTCCACACGTCGAAATCGCTTTGCAATCAATTTGATATAATAAGATGAATTCATCAATAAGGTGCGTAAACAATTCAATTTAGAAGGTTTTTAAAACATAGTTCAGGTCACAATTCCCTAGAGATAGGTACCCACCATACATCAGGGATTCGCCCGGGCTAGTGATTCCAATACAGCACAATGTTTTACTTTTTCAAGGTAGGTACCTATCTACCTACTTAAAATCATGAAAATCGAATTTGAAAAAGAAAAACCCGTCCATCCTTCATCCGCCAAATGAGCCACATCTCAGATTAACCCAATTCGGTGGTAATTCCGCTCGCAGTGTAATCCTATATTAATGAAAGGATATTCATTACGTAATTTCACAACGTTGGGAGAATCCTAATGTCCGCCTCAGTGCCTTTAAGGGGCGGAAAATAGTTATTACGTCGGATTTATATTTACGGCTTATCCCACTCGATTATGAATCCATCAGTTAGTTCGCAATCAGGGACGAAAAACAGACGAACTCTTTTCCCAACGACGGCCCGTTCTCAAAATACATTACAGATGACTTAGCAGATACTCGAGATGGTATAGATTCCTGCTCAGGAAATTCCGGTTAGGAAATCAATGCTGACTCATTCAAAGAGTAACTGTAAATTCACATGTTAGGCATAACTTTACATATTCTACAATACTTACAGCAAGTTTAGTCAGAATAATAGTTTACTAAGTAAAGTAAAGTAAACAACCATTTCATTTTTTCATTTTGATAAATGAATACTTAACCTAATTATTTCTTGAAAAATGGGATGCTTACGTTATATTGACCAACCTGTCTTCAATCATACCCTGAATGGGGAACTTGCATGGTTATTTTTATTTATTATTATTACGCGCAGTGTTTTGGGGAAAATGCTGTAATACAGCATACGTTCATGAAAATGGTGGAAAGCAGAAAATTCCTCGTTATTCAACAATTTATTTACATTGTGTAGAACTTCAAGGTTCAAAATTATTATTGTAGGCATATATACCAACTTGAACATCACTCTTTTTGCTGAAAATGTGAACGTAGGAAGCATAAGCCTTTCTTCAGCTTCGGGATCATCCTTAACGAAACGTCAAAGCAAAAGCAAAAATCACTCAATCAAAACGTTAAACAAATTTACAAAAGCAAAAGCGAACGATTGACGAGGTTAGATTTTAGTTTTATGACTCACAGAAACTGTACGGGGGGTTACAGAGGGAGGAAAGGAAATGTGATTCATTGTCAGCTGTGTGATTTACAGAAAACGAAGTGGCGCGTAACGCAGTAATGAGGGTGCGTATATTACGCATATGCAGGGGATTGAAAAAACCCGCTGTATTTGCTGTAATGCTGTAATACAGCAATGCTGTATTGGAATCCCTAGCCCGGGCGCAGTGGCTCAAAGAACGGGTTTCCGGACTAAAATATCCTCTATTCTCATAATAAATTGCATACTGATTCCGAATGTAGATACCATGTATTATTTTTGTATACCTATACCTAAAATAGCTAATTAGCTGCCTTATCTTTAAAAAACCTAGAAAATTCACGTTGTTTACCAATTGAACCGCCCAAAATTGTTTTTGTGTAGAAGAAAAATTGAAGACCTGGGAATTCTGCGTCGAATGAGACCAACATCAGCTCACCAACTTCGTAGCCATGATTTTTGTCGAATTTTCAAAGTTTCCTGAACGTTAGGTACTACCAAGTTTTACTAAAAAAGTCGTACACAAAACTTTCTGAAAACTTTGAAAAATCGCCCAAAACCCCTATTTTTTAGCCACAAGTCAGAATCAGCACCCCGTCCGGACGGCACACAGTGGCAATATTTAACCCAAAAAGTCGGGCGAAAAATGTTTTCAGTAGGTAGGTATCTATACCTACCTAGCTTTCATATTTACGGCTGGCCTAGAATTTCAGAAAAAACATCTAAAGAAACGAAATTCAAAAAAAGCAGCGTCGAAGACATGTCGAAAAAAATTGAAAAATAGTTTTTTTTTTGTGGTACAGGATCCCCCTTTTAATGCAGATTCGGATCTTACGTGATAAAACACACGTACCCTCCTATATTATGTTTGGTTCCATGAGAAATCAGCTCAAAACGCAAAAAGTGAGATAAATATGCATACAGTGCGCACTTTTTTGCTATAGGTTTTATGATGGGGGAAAAAGTGCAATAAAAAGAGAGGGGTTCTGTGACAAAAAACCAAATTTTTCCCATTTCTCTGACCTAGCCTCAATGTTTTGTAATGTTTCTCCTCGAATTTCGTTTCTTGAGATTTATTTTTTTAAAATAATTAAAGACGAACCACGAAACTTAGAACTACCTACCAATAAAAAAAATCATTTTTCCGAATTCTTGGGTCTTACACAGCTGTAAGGCGTCACGCTCAATGAAGTTGTTTGTCCAGAATATATTCAAGACCCAGAGACGACGAGAGAATAATTTTCTGGCGAAGGGAAAATGGGGAAATTCGGCGAAGAAACAAGATCAAGACAGGCCACAAGAGATATTTGAATCGTTTTCTAGGAATAGTGTCAGCTTCTTAAATTTACTCAAAATACTGAATAAGCATGAGGAAAAAAATAAAACTGATTTCTCCGTACAGCAAAGTCTCCAGTAATTCAGATCTAGCCTCAGAACCCAGAATTCCAGAAGTCAGCCAAAGTGTTTGTGTTGATAGTCCCAATAGGTTTGTGTCCTCGATGATGTAGGTAACTCAAAATTGATTAATGATCTAAACGTTCAGCTCCTATGAAGAAGGGATTTCAGCATCGATTGAAAATCGTGACAGAATATTGCTCACTCATTAGTGTCTAATTGACCCAAATCACGATCCCAGAGTCTACCGTGAGAAGGAGGAATCATGCGTTTTGAGGCCCCCACGTCAAGGCCTGTAACGCCCCTGGAGTCGCACTAATGACGGATAAACTCTACTATTTTAGGCGTTTTTCGACCCCAAAAGAAACCGCGAAAGCTCCGGTAGGCTCAAAATGAAGAAAAAAAGAAGATCGAAAAACGTTTGTCGATTTTCTGGTTTATTTTTCCCAAGGGATGCGATAAACCGCGCGGTATTAGCTCGAAGGATCGCCCGCGGCTGGGGAAAGAATAATGAGTGGTGAAGGCGGACCTGTTACACGGCAGCTGGATGGAGATTGATTCAATTAAGGATTAAAAGGCACGTCTCGCGAGCCTCATCAACTAGTGATGCTCAGTTTATAGATTGTATTTACTCCGAAGAAATGTGGGAAGCGAGAGCGTCAGACAACAGGCAGAGACGGAACCAAAAATATTCAGGAAGCTCTGAAATGAAAAATGCTGGTGGAAATTTTGGTTATGGAGTACAATATTTTTTAATAATTTATGTTGGTAGGTGCCAGCTGGCACCTACTACAAATTATTAATTATAATATTACCAGCTATTAGGAATACATACATAATACAATATTTTTTACTTCTTGCATGAGTACCTACAAGACTTACACTCCGGCCCGTATTCGATGATACTTGGGATTTTCAGAAGATGCTCAAGCCCGAGGGCAACGCCATCCTCCAGGTAGCGCTTGGACGTATGAATGGGATCTTAATGCGAAATTCCAATCTTTTACCCCTTATGCAATTGCATTGTGATCCATTAATTACTTCGAGTATTCCATCGCCAGAATCGTGGTCTGCTTAAAAAATGGAACATAACGAATATGAACATATAAACTAAATGTATTAAAAAAAAAAAAAAAAAAAAAAAAGGCCAGTAAACCGTCATATTAGGAAGACTTCAGGCAAGAGGGGAAGATGGAAAGAGGGCTAAGAGGATAAAATAATCCAGCAATTAGTCCAGTATTGAGGAGGCAAAACATCTTGTTATAAATTTCCCAGCAGGTGAACCCATGCGTTGTCCAGGATAGTTTATTGATCAATTGAAATCGTAAGGCTAGGAACCTAGTGACGGGTGATCAGAATTTCTAGTAGTGTTCTGGTAGTGGGAAGAATGCTGGTACAGAGGTAAAGTCGATCTTCACGCTCTGGTACCATGTGACGGGTAAGGGCTACTGATTTTTAGTAGATACCTCTCCGTACTCAAATTTATCCTAGGTTTTACTTGATAAATACCTAAAATAAACGCAGATTCTGTTACCACTCAATTTTAGTGAAATTGAGAAAACTATAATTTACCTTCATTTTGGAGGAAGTATTTGAGTAGACAAGAAGTCAAAATAAGTAGAAAGAAAAGATTATATTTGAATGAGAGTACACTCCCAATCGAAAAATTGTTCATGCGTAGTCTTGCTTATAATCCAATTACTTTAATCTTTGTGAAGAGACAATTTAAGAGTTCTCAAAATGTATAAACCAACATTTTTGTGGATGGTTAAAAGAAAAAACGACTCCACCAAGCCAAGCAGAGAAGTAATACAGAGCAATTTCCCAAAGTTTGATTTCTGTAGGTTCAATGGTATAGAAAAAACTAAACATATTCTTAAATGTCTGGTTTAAAAAAACGCTGCAAATTATTACACAACGGTTTATTATTTTCTGTGTAGATCGCCCATCTACAAAGACCCTATTGACATAAAATACCCACCTACCGCGAGGTTCACAATCATCTCTTGGCGACAATGAGTTTGTACCTTCTTGTAATTATTATTGTAGTATTATTTTATTATGATCGGAGAGTTGTATCATTCATTCTTAATACATTCACATTCACATTATTACTGAATGAAATTCGGTAACTAAGGAAGCTTCTGAGAGTAAGCAACAAACTTGGTTCGGTGGAATCGAAAGAAAGTTGCATTTGAACAGCTGATATTTGAACGGAGATTTTGCCTACTTGGGAAGAATTGCGATCCACACTCGTGTTTCTGCTCTTTTTTTCGTTCAACCCTTAAGTACTTACAGGGAGCGAACGGTTGGTCCTAAAACGCTCCGCAAGGTCTCATTCGACGCTAAAAATTGTGTTCTATTTTAAATCGATATATTTATTTATGTTGAAATAGAGTTTTTGGTTTAATGCCTTGGTACCTACCTCACATTACATCATCTAGGCATTTATCTTTATACAGTTCGTAGGTAAATTGAAATTACACGGGGAACGGAATACCATTGGAACATTCGGGGGCACCCTCCTCTCCTCAGAACAGATGACGTCACGCGTGATCTTCTCACCCGTTTAACAGCCAACCTAATGAACATTTTGAGCTGAAAATTATAAATGTGCTGTGGATGGGCGCTGAATCCGAATTTGGATTCGAAAATGCAAAAATTACGACACACCGGAATTCCCCATTGAGATTTTTTCGCCCATTCTTCTTTAAATAGCATGAAACGGGCAAGAAATGGAAATTTTCATGATTGTAATCAATAAGAAGACAGACAGAATTATACGATTTTATTTCAATAAATAGAAGTCCGTTCTTATAGCAGGATCTAACTCGTGAGGTAACGCCAAGTTCCCAAAAATAGGTATCTATGGCCCGAATGACACATCGTAGAGAACGTGAAGTGAGAGAGAAGGATGACTTATCAAATCCTAATCTACAGGATTGATCGATGAAAGTGACCACTCCAAGAGACCTTACACCGGTCACGTAACCGGCTTTAGTCACTAAAACGAAAAAGAAATATTCGGGACGGACGTAGGAATGTTATTCCTGTATATACGTTAGACCTATCTGACGGGAGCCTCCGTTGACTGGTGTTTTAATATTTTCAAATGAAGTCGTTAGGGTTGATTTAGGTAGGAATAAACTCTGCTAAATATAAACGCGGCACTTTCTGGTTCGGTGGAGGAGTAGTGGGAATGAGTCGTAAAAATGAAGTACCCAGAAATTTGTTGTTGAACCTCATTCCTGCAGGTAACCTGGTCGAATAAAACGTGTAAGTAGACGATGAATAGGTGAGGAACCTAATTAACCTAATTAACCCAGCAGAGATAACTACCATTGGTAATATAATACGGTTTTGGAAAATTGTTGCTCATTCATGGTTAATGTGTGTAGTTTGATACGAGTGAAAAATTGTTTGATTATTTGTCTCCCCTGTTTTGAGAAAATAAGTTTTTATACCTTTCAATGTCGTTCAAAACACGAACTTTGCCATACTGTTTCAACGGTGAGTAAGAATGGGTGCAGGAGAAGAAGTCATAAGAATTGGCTCGTAGCAATAACAATTTAATGTTCGATGCCTGAGTGATATTAGTTTTGCGTTTATTTTCCATTGTAATTCTTTTCCGCTGTGACAAGGAATCAACCCTTTAGGTGATAGTTAGGGGCTGGCCTACAGGTGAATGCGGCCAATTTTTACCGGCGATCAAAAAACACCTATTTTACCAACTGTTGTAAAAATTCCATTACGTTTTCAAAGGTGTATTACAACAAAAAGGACCTATTGAATTGCTACGCCCCTCCCTAAAAGTGGTAGAGCATCCAACTGGGGAGTTCAAAAAAGTACTCTAGTCCGATAGTTTGAAATATTTTGGTGCGTAACTATCAGCTCTGAATAACCGGTGGTTGAAATGAAAAGTCCGAAATTTGTCCAGTGCTCCAATTGGACCAATTTGCCCAATATTCCAATGTGTATGGATCACGTTCTGGACAGGGCACACTAATTGCCGGATTATTTCATCCTCTTAGCCCTGTCTCCATCTTCCCCTCTTGCCTGAAGTCTTCCTAATATGACGGTTTACTGGCAGTTTCCTTGTTTTTTCTTTTTTTGCGAATTTTCGAAGAAAATGAAAGTATTGCAATGGCTTCCAAATTTTAGTAATGGAAATTTTCGAAAATTTTCTGCATGGGAATCCGTTTTAGACCCTTTTAAAACGATTCCTGAAATGTAACATATTTTCATATGACCCTGGAATCAAGATTAAAAACCCCCAAAAAAATTTTAATTGTCAATAATATTGTAAGAAAGGATGAGTTCGTTGGCCAGAATTTTTGGAGTACTCCAAGGGGTTAAATTTTGAAAATTTAAAGTCAGTAATCGCTCAAAACCGTTTTTTTTCGAGTTTTTGGTGTAAATTAGGTACCACCTTAAACATAGGAAGATAATGGTATATTCGGAATCAGCGTGGAATCTGTACCTATAAAAATGTTATGTTGGCTTTTGTATACTTCAAAAACTCAAAAACTTCTGCATCGATTTCCCTGCGGGTGGGTGCAAATTGACAAGCAAGTTCCAGGGATGGTTTTAGACTATATCACAATCCTCTACATTTACTCCTTCGTCGTAATCTTGGACCCCCGACGTCGCCGGGGCAAACAACTTAGTAATTAAGTAAAAACCTCTTAGCAGAACAATTTTTCGCGTCCTATCACTAAACATGAGATATGACGCACATGTTAACAAATTTCTATTGTGTGTCACTCCATGGAAAAGTATTGGACTAAAAAGTGTTCAAAATGTGTTTTGATTTTGATCTTCTCAAAATGTTGTCACACACTGAAATTCACCAACTTGAACCTTCAAATGATCAATGTGACCATTCAAGGTACCTTACAAAGAAAAACGTAATTGGAAAACTTAAAGTTTTAGCCCTACTACGCTAAACTAATCTACGCACACAATGGAAAAACAAAAAATATTATATACCCACAAGTATTGCAAAATCTATAAAACTTATGCTCGGTTTTGATTCTCATTTCTCATCCATACAACCGCAATGTGCCACAGCGAAGCGTGGCCGGGCTCAGCTAGTTTTCTATAAGAATCCCCCACCAAATCGGTTAAAATTATTCTTTGAAAATTCGCTCATCAACTCATGCTGCATGAATGGAACTTTCTGAGTTTTTTTCTTGTAAATTACCATCCTAAACATAGGAACATAATATGTTACAAATTATATGGTATATTATAATATGGTGAATTCGGAATCAGAGCAAAATTTCCTATGATAATAACCCACAGAATCGGTTGAAATGATTTTTTTAAAATTCGCTCATTAACTCATGCTGCATGAATGGAACTTTTTAAATATGATGTTCATTTGGGAGATCAGGTTGATCGTATCTGTCCAAGGATGTGTCAAGAATTGGGAGGCTGTATGTGTCCTAGGATGTGTCGAAGATTCGTAAAATGTCCGAACCATGATATTATGTATGAGCGAACCTATTGGGCTACCCTAAACTAGATCTAGGGTGTCGTATCTCGTAGGTACTCCCCGGAAACAGGAAAATAAATTGGAACGTTGTGTATCGGAATGCCGGTAAAGAGACGGTGGGTACTCGTTTGGGTCGCCCTGTGGTTTTTTACTCGCGGTGTTTTTGCCCGTACGAGACCGACCCGCGATATTCGGAAGTCCGCGATGACTTCCGATCCCCTTCGGTCCGCGCCTCCGCTTATTTCCTTGTAATTACAACCCCTCAAGGCGGACCGCTTATGACGCCGGCGATAAGTCATTCGCATAAAGCTTGACCCTTTCCGCCCCTTGCATCACGTTACCGGGTTGTCATCCCTCGCGATTTGGGGTGGAAAGAAGAGTTTTCCAATCTCTTTAGTGATGACCATCGATATAAAACAGGGGTTTTCAACCTTTTTCGGATCTCTCTCTCTCTCTCTCTCTCTCTCTCCCCCCCCCCCCCCCCCCACAACTAGAATTGAAAAGTTCCAGTCATGCAGCATGAGTTAATGAGCAAATTTTCAAAGAATTATTTTAACCAATTTGGTGGGTGATTCCCATGAAATTTCACGCTAATTCCCAATAGACCACAATGTTCTTATGTATGAGATGGTAATTTACACACAAAAAACTTCAAAAACACTGTTTTTGACTCTTATTTTTCAAAATTTGACCCCTTGGAGTAGGTACTCCAACAATTCTGGCCAACGACTCCATTCTTTCTTTTGATATTATTGACATTTTGAAACTTTTTCAGATTGATTCCAGGGTCAGATATCGTCTGGAGTGACACACACTGCCTACCTACTAGCTTCCTACCCTCTTACGCCTTCTTCAAGAATAAGATGTAGGTATACATACGCACACATATTTATATTTATATACATACATTAAAAAAAAAAGTGTTAAACTTCCTGCGAGAACATGAAATCTGGAAGTAGTTCACGAACTCCATATTCTCTATTACTCCCCCATGTAAAATAGTGTGTCTGTAGGTCTGACGGTCTTTTCTAGGGCCTGACGAGATATGACCCAAAAGTATATATAATATTTATACTCCATGTCGCCATCATGATCGCTCAAATCCTGCGGGAACAACATGCAGACCCTTCGTGTATTACTTTATGTCAATATTGTCATCGTAACGGGAAGTAAGAACTGTTAGTTGACTCAGCCTATTTGGCATTAGTGTGAGTAATACCAAGTCTTGCACTAAACTTGAGAGTTGAGTCGGATGCCCTTCTCTAACCTATCACGTTGCAGTCCTCGCTCACAACTTTCATTCGTCCACAAAACATGACGGACCCTCCCGTCCATAATTCACATTACTTGTTAGTTACTTCCGAGTCCATTCTGTTAGCCACAATGAGTTATAGCTTCATCGTAAAAGTTATCTTACTCATCCTGGAGCAGACTCATCCGGATAGGCTCAAATATAGGCTACAGTAAACTGCCTCATTTTGACTACTAGTAAACGTCCTACTTTTACTCAAAAGCCAATTCCAATAATTTCGGCTTAAAAAAAAGTAGTTATCAATAGTAAATAGTGTAGAACGGATCCACTTGCCTTTGGCATGGTAGTGTGGTGAATGGTAGGCTACAAGTGGTATTCTCATAAAAAGCACTGTAGATTTGCAAGACCATAATATGCAAGTGAAGCAGAGCACGCTAAAATTTTCAGAACAGCAGTTCTATTACGAGTATTTTAGTTAATTATTTTCTGGTCGAAATAATAACAAAAACATAATAGAAATAATAGTTACTCCGATTCAAAAACAAATTGAACCTAATTGACGTGTTAAATTTTTTTTTTTTTAAATCCAAAAGTAATATATATGGCTTTCACAGCCAGATTGACTGAGTGCAACAACTATAACAATGTCAAGTTAATGCTATTTGAGATGAAAAAACTACAATATTTGAATGGATAATGGTTAATTTTTTATCACACAAAACTATAAGGGGCAATTAGTGACAATTAGGAATCAATTAGTGACAACAAGGGGACATTCAGGAATCAATTTCCCCAACATTTTCTGTTGAGTCCCAATTGATCTCAAATACGGAGAAATTGGAAGTCTCTCGCAGAAATGTATAGATGAAGGGAAATGGTTATTCCTTAACTTCAGTTTAATCATGAACTAGCTGGTTCACCCAGCTTCGCTCGTACGAACCCATTAACATAACTTGAGCACCTAGAAGGCATCCACGAAACTAATCAAATTCTAACGCGATCCTGGAACCGATAAACATAGAGATTTTAATGAGCTTTGAAAAGGCGTTGTTATTTATGTAGGTTGTAGGTGCCCTGTTTCCTCAATAAAATCGGAACCACTCATCCCACAGAAATCGTTTTGGAATAGTTCAAAACATGGGAAAAAGCTCTTTCCAAAAAGCTACGCCCCATCATGCTTTCGAGACCTCACTCAAATTACGGTTTAAACTTTCCCTAAACACCCTGAAGACGAATTTTCACGAAGGCGAAAACGAGGTAGACCATCATTTTCGTCCCAAAGAGGGGGGGGAGTAGGTATATAAATTTCATCAAAATCGTGAGAGCAGTGCCCGTTAGCGATGAATTACAAGTTACTGTGAAAAATGGCAAAAGAAATCTCTTCCTGGTTACCTGGAAAGTAACCTGATGTGAATCTTTTGATAGGAGTGCATGGACATTCTTTATATTATATTGTCACTATTCTTTATAATATAGTGGGAAACATATTATCACACATCCATTTATTCTAATTCAAAATAGAATAATTCTAAAATATTCTTCCCATTTTCCTGATCTTGTTTTCCGGCCCCAAATAACCAGAAACGGGCAACCGATGAGAACGTTTCAGACCCATGCCCAAGCTCCCCATTGTGATCCTCACAAAGCCCATTCCTATGCTAATTTTGGCATCTGTGCAGGTACCTACTGTGAGTCCCACGTCCCAAATTTTCATTTACTATTTTTTTACTTTTTATTGTGAATACCTAAGATCTCCTCATTCTTTTTATACTATTATATGCCATTTGGGGAACTCAAAATGCGAGCTATTGATTGAAACCGCTTTTAAACGAATTGAAAAATGCAAGCAAAATTGGTTGTCATCTCTGAGTAGGCTATCTTGATTTCTGCTTCAAACATGATATGATGGCGAGTTGGCGAGTCAATCCTTAAGATCCTTTCTAGGATCTCGCTGGTGAATACAGAATCTACGTAAACAGATATACCAACTAGGCGTGTCTCTATCTCATTAAACTCAAGCTGAATCTTAAAGGCTTGAAGAATCAAGTATCGATTATATGATTCACCTCTATTCCAAAACGATTTCGTCGTTACGAATACTGACTGGGTATATGACTTATAGACACAGCCTCACCCGGCAAGGAAATTTTAATGCGAGCAAATTGGCCTGTACTTCAAGAGATTGGTAACTTGTAAAGGGATTTTCCCCTTCCGGGTTCGGGTTGAGCGTTGAGCCGCCTTCTCCAGAGTTGACAAGGCCAATCGTGCAAAGGTGATCTCATTGCACCGCTGTGACGTCAGTCAGCCCCATCTGGGTCAATTCGGTCTGGGCTTTAGGCCACTCGTGACATAAGGGTGATGGAATCTTACGATTAGTAAAAAAAAAAAAACTCCACTTCTTGGGTAGTTCAACTGTTATAGGTGGATATATTGAAGATAAGTAGGCTTCAACACAGTACGATTTCTCATAGTTAGGTAGATAGGTATTATAATTATATATATAGGTAGTTATTTTTAAGAGAGTCGCAGCGTAGATCTATAGCGCTTTCTGACTGAACTAAGTCCCCTCTTTATCATTCGTGAACTTTTAAGATATTACTTATTAGGGTATCTCTACAAAATGAAAACATAATATAGAGAACAGAAGAGACTGTCAGACGATTTAGAAAAAAGTTCCATTCAAGCAGCATGAGTTGATGAGCGAATCTTCAAAGAATTATATTAACCGATTTGGTGGGTGATTCATATAGGAAATTTTACGGTGACTCCGAATATACCATATATGTTCCTATGTTTAAGATGGTAATTTACACAAAAAACCTCAAAAAAACGATTTTTTAAAGCGATTTTTGACTCAAAATTTTCAAAATTTTTAACCCTTGGAGTACTCCGAAAATTCTGGCCAACGAATTCATCCTTTCTATTGATATTATTGACATTTTGAAATTTTTTCGGCTTTTTAGCCCGATTCCTCGGTATATACAAATAAAAAAAAATTTAAATTTCAGGAATCGTTTTAGAATGGTCTGAAACGGATTTCCATAAAGACAGTTTTAAAATAAAATTTTAGTACATAAAAATAAAAATTTACTAACATTTTGAAGCTATTGCAAATTTTCTTCGAAAATTCGCTAAAATAGCTCCAACAAATGTAGGAATAGTAGCAGGTTGAATACTTCGATGTACAACAAAATTAGAGGTTGGTATTATACTGAGACTTGAAATCGTAGTTGGCTCCAACGTGAGTGCTATGTCCAGCCTGGCAATTGGGTTACTATGTTTTACTTCTGGAATTACATACAAATATGGTTACTGTCGAAATTAAAACACATTCTTTATACAGATTTCCCCTCTCCCCACCGCATATAAGCCCTTGATTCAAGCCTATTAAAATTTATTACAATTCCTATACTTCCCTATTTACCCTACTCTTATTCGGTAGTAGGAGTAAACTACTGTTTATCATGAATCCAACGTCTTTGGAGCCACCATGGTTAATATAGGGGGATGAACAGGCTTATAGTAATAGTATAGAAGTTCCCTCAACTACTTCTCTTATTGCAACCTGTCACGTCGGAGACGTACGAGCTGCTTTCCATCCCAAAATCAACTGAGGTCTCTTCTCGGCCTCATTATTATTTCCCGTGATTAGAGGTTCTTCCTCCTTAGGGCCCTATAATTCCCGAAGCATTATTCTTCGTATTCTGCATTCCATTAGGTAGATACCATAGCCATTTCATCACCCCCACTTACACCGCAGTTTAGCCCAGCTAACAGGCGTGTCCTTGTAGTACCTATCAACAATTATTATTGGGTAAGTAGCTAGTCACCGGCGCTTATTATAGGGTCCATATATAGGCCTTCATGTATATGGCTTAGTTGGTACCTAGACTACTGAAATTATGTATATTAGTATTTAGTAGGTATTACTATACGTAGGAATGATCCAATCGCTCAGTAATAGGTAGAATAAGACGAAGTATTACACTTATTATGGGTATCTGTGTCCACGAACTTTGAGGTCATATCAGTCCATATAATTAAGGTTGAATATATATAGAGCCGAAGAGGAAGAGGACGGAATCTTACTAGTTCAAATATAGTACGATTTAATGTATACCAAAATGTCAGTATAATTACCAAAGTGTATACAAAGTAGGTACCTACCATGATTAGGTAGGTAGTTGTGTGAAAAGTTCACTGCGAGATTCTGAGCAGGCGGAAGAAGAGGATGAGAGTCCAGTCTTATAACCTGCATACCCCATAACATCCTATTATCCTACAACCTATAGGAGAACCTCAAGGAGGTCTTGGCGAAGGTTCGATGGTGTGATTGAAACAGACAATCCCTTATATTAGTATTTATCAAAAGAAATATTAGTATTTACCAAAATATTTTTGAATTTTTTAGTTTACATGAGATTCATGTCCAATATATGGGACTGTTTAATTTGTATCATATTTGACACTAGTTATAAGTGAATAAGAATATTATCACGTTAAATTAAACCATTGTATGGCAAAATGTATATATTTGTACAATTCAAAAAAAAAAAAAAAAACAAAACAGACAATCCCACCAATTTTACAATCTACCTAATACATGATATAATTATATTACATTTTTTGTTCTGTTTGTATGTTGATCTACGGTGATATAGTGAGATATGTGTACTTTTTTTGATACTTCACGATATGGTTTCCTCCGTAATACAATGACTATTACTCGACAAACCTAATAAGGTTTGAGCCTTTACGATTCCCACTTATCTATCTGAAAATACTTGGGTCTCAAGAGGTCAAATCGTTCTGCCTCCTCCCATCGTTCATAACATTCTTTCATCTCCGTTTGGAATGTTCGTCTTCCTACATTACACCACTCGACTATTGGTTCACACATTTTATTGGCTGCATGGGTATATTTTATTGGCTGGTGCAACGTTCTGTAATCCCATAAGGACATTCAAGGACCCCCCTCAAAATGATTTGTTCGCTTTTCCGCGAGGACTGGGCTAATAAACCTTGAAAGAAGTCATCACTATACGATAGGCGGCCTCGCCATCAAGCGGTTTTTCAATTTTTCAGATTACGGCCTCAAGTAGCCTTGGGAACTTGATCATCATGATGAGTACACATCAATGAAGAACCAATCACTCCCGTGAGGAAGACAGGATCTTCTCTATATTCACAAGCTATCGATACTTGCCTGAAGTTGGACAAGCTTCGAGCCTATATTGTTCCATGTTGGTTGGCGTAGCCATTCCAATCGGTAAGTTAAGGTGAGGGTGAGGATATGATACGGCTGTCCTCAGTTTTTCATTTCTTTATTGCCTAGAGCTTTTGCAATTCTGCATCTTCAGGGCACCATTCTGCATCAACAGGTACGAACATGGGTAAGTAGTCGTTAGTCTAGCTGTAAGTTACATTGTTAGGTTCCTTTGTTAAGTTCAAAATTATTGTAGTACTTAGGATAGTGAATGTTAAAGATGTAAAAAAGAGTTTTAAACTTAACATAGGAACCTAACAATGTAACTTACAGCTAGAATAACGAATAGTTTAAAATTAGAGTAGTACTTTGGATAGTGAATGTTAAAGATGTAAAAAAGAGTTTTAAACTTAACTTAGGAACCTAACAATGTAACTTACAGCTAGACTAACGAATACTTACCTATGTACGTACCTATTGAGCTCTAGGCAATAAAGAAACGCTGCA
>JAEMON010000005.1:27317307-27328192 GCA_030264115.1 Lygus lineolaris
ATAAACCAAAAGAAATGAAAAACTGAGGACATCCGTATCATATCCTCACCCTAACCTGCCTACATTGTTGGAACCTTGTCAAACCAAGGTCGAAGCAGTATTTTGAACAAGAGGACACTTTTCTTATTTTTAACGTCAACAATCATTAGAATTCGATTATATTTAGGATTTTGAAGGGAAATGAGGGTAATACATAGCCTAATTTGTCATATGCAGAAACTGTGGCTTAGGGTTTCTTTGTTTTTAATCAGATTCCGTCGATGCTTTTTCCTGGAGGCGCTTCTCAGCGCAGGCGCTGGAGCCACAGAACAGGATTTCTCAACGTGAAAACCATTTACGTCCCAAAACTCACGATCCATTAGTCCACAATTTCTTACATAAATGTTCGAATCCTCATTATCTTAAAATAATTTCCACCTTATCTTTACTGTGTTTTTTCTCTTCATAACAAATATTATAGTAGGCCCTCAAGTATTCGTGTTTATTACACGCCTGCCATGCAATCCATGGATTAATCAAGACCAGATGTTTCCCATCAAATCATGTCTTCCCACTCTTACCGGTATGTTTGGAGACCTCAGTAGATGGCAGAGACCAGCTGACGGGTTTATATGGGAACCCGCGCATCATCCCCCAAGGTCAGTAGGGCACCTCTGGGACGGCACACGTCGAATTGAGACCGTCAGACTTTCTCTTCTGCCCATTTTCATGGCAGTTAATTGTGCAGCGTCTGACCTCAAAACATTAGCGCTCAATGCGTTATGCCCGGGTTTTCCTTTTCATGGAGAAAGTTCTCGGTCAAGACTCCCGCGTCTTGAACCTCAACCATCGTTCACAATGATCGTCATTAGTCCGGACATCAACTTGCATCATTGGTTCAAATTTGGCAGACAAGTAAGAATGCGCCTAAAATAACTCATTCTTCCTCGTTCTGAAATCCAGTCTGCAGAGTTCAGACTTTTGCTTATGAGCCATTAGATGGAAAAGAACTCAAATTGTACCTACCTACATACATTAAGAATACCCAGGCGGGCTGATAAGCAAAGTAGGTATTTGATACATAACAGATATGATCTCTGGGAAGCTGTGTTCAAGTTGAATGGATATGAAGACAAGAGTAACATCAAGGATATACAGGGCTCTTTGACCACCCCCTTTGATATGGCCACAACATTTACTTAGCGCAGGGAAGGTGACATGAAGTTTCCCGAGTTGAGCATCTCGGCAGGTGTCCCTGGTGCCACCCACCGAGCCATGCACGACTCATCGCGTCCTAGACTCCTTAAGACCGTCTACGGGATGGTGAAATTGAATGAAATTGTTTTAGTTCCTAAGACCATAACACAAACAGATTTATAGGTTAAGAAAACTATCGAATAGCTACTAGTCCAAGGCATATACCCGTGTGGAGTCACGGATGGTCTTGCTGTAGAGGCACCAGGCATTTCCTTTCACCGTATCCATCTCCCCATTTTCCTGAAATCCCTCGTACCTACTTAAAGAAAGAAGTTGGGCCTAATCTTCATCCATCTTGCGTAATGTATGAGAGATGCATTAGTCCCATATCTCACGAATTCTTATAGTTATTAGAAGCTAGATTAAGAAATGTTCCATAAGAATTTCAATTCAGTTCGATTCAATTCAACATTTTATTTTATTTTTGTATTCTAAACAAAAACTACTTACCCGAATTTCATGAGAAATAATAACGAAAACGAGTCATGCAAACTACCTTATAAACAACCCTTTTTGAAAAAAATAAATAAATAAAATACAATTAGGTACCTGATATTTTTCAAAACTTGAATAAAAGTCTCAAAAAAAACATCAACTCGAGGAAACATTAAGTTGCTGGAGATTTAATTAAAATGAACCAAAACGATGGGAGTAGCCAAGTAGACTTTTTTAAACTGATGTGTTGATTGCGTTTCAATTTGTATTTTAAATGCCTGAAAACCTAACATATACGAGAATTTAGACCTATTTGGATATTTAGACTTTTAACGTACGTGTTGGCTCGATTTGCAATCTGTATTTTTAAAAACCTAAACATTTAGATAAGGCACCTATATTTGGAAATCGGTAAAATAGGTATTTTGGAACAGGTGTTTCGTTGACCACCCGTCAGGAGCTCGTTTTCAAGAAGTACTTATCGCAAAAGTGAAAACCCATGTGGATTGGCCGATGGTATCCCTCATTTACATGTTGATAAGATGTTTTAACTTTCATTATTGGTATACCTGAACTGAATGGTGAAGGGAAAGTATATTGTAATCGCTCTGAAATGAAATTTCTTTTTTTCAGCCAGGATATATAGGTTACATTTGCAATCAGAAACCATAATTATCTATACGACTATATGCCTCAGACAGATGATTGTGTGTGTAGGCTCATGTAAATTATCTTGTATCTTGTTCTTGTTGTGTTCTTATCTTGTATCTTGTATGTAACATACCTATACGGTGAAGATTATGAAGTCAAGAGAGGTGAAAAATTCCGATTTTGAGGCTCGATCCCTATGGCTGTAAAAAAATATGTCTCGCAGACATTTTAGCTGCAAAGATCAATATAATTAGGCAAACACAAGAAAAATTAGGGAATCCAATTTTTTAAGCATTTTTTTTTTAATTTTAAGCAATCTCGACCAAGGAACGGCTAGATGGGTTCTGAAGGAATGCCTATTAATATTGTTCTGTTTGTACAGACACAAGTGGTTATTCAATCACGAAAATACTCAGGGGGCCGTGAGTGGCAGAAAAACAGGTAAGGAGAGTAGTGAGGCTCTGCACCAGTCACCAGATGGATCTAATTTTACATCCACACTCGCGTGATCGGTCCTCAATTAAAACGGATAAATTTATTGTTGTAGTGGATGTTGGATAGTGGGTGTAAATCAACACCGTAGTCCTGCGTAAAGGTGACGCAACCGGCGAGTCGTGTTACCAGCCGCAACGAACCACCGCACCGTGTGATCTGCGAATAGAATGCGACCATCGGATGATACGGAAAATCACTTTCGCGGCCTTGAGCTCTCCTCAATACTGCGGTAACTCGGCTACCATTGCCTTGCCCTACGACAATGTTCTAAGAAGTGTGGTCTACGTTGAGATTGACGGTTCAGATTTCTTTGGCTGACACATTGTAATTTCCACTGCGTGACTTCTGTTTTGTGTGAAGGTTAGGTCAGAACTGAACAACGGGGATTTTCCCAATCAATGTGTGTTGTCACCAATGCGTTGATATCCAGGGCTTCCATTACACTTCCTCCTAGCTCCCTTTACAAAAATATCCATCCTCGGATCTGATGTCGGTCAGCAGACGAACAACAGCAATATAATCCCTCAAACAAAGGTCTACTTCTCCTCATGAGTCCTCATGGCCCAAGACTCTGTCAGGCGACACCACTATCATTCCTGGGGACATCTCCCCTCGAGGTTCCCTTCCGGCAGTCTTCCAGATCCAACCGATAACCAACAGGACGATACCCACGGTCCGCTACAAGGGACATCTCCCCTCTTCCAAAGAACCTGCTGGCATTGGCTCAATCTTGACGTTCTTTGAATTGCAGTAAATCCAGTCAACGTTACAGGAAATACCATTTTGTAAGCAGTAACCTGATTGGACATTTTTCAAACCAAATTTGACAATTTTCCCAATCATATTAGACTGGAACTCAGTCCAACTTGATTGGGAAAATGTCCGATTTGGTTTGGAAAATTAGGTATTTTACCGTTACCCTACCTCCTAGCTCCCTTTACGAAAAGATCCATCCTCGGATCTGATGTCGGTCAGCAGACGAACAACAGCAATATAATCCCTCAAGCAAAGGCCTACTTCTCCTCATGAGTCCTCATGGCCCAAGACTCTGTTAGGCGACACCACTATCATTCCTGGGGACATCTCCCCTCGAGGTTCCCTTCCGGCAGTCTTCCAGATCCAACCGACAACCAACAGGACGATACCCACGGTCCGCGACAAGGGACATCTCCCCTCTTTCAGAGCACCAGCCTGCTGGTATTGGCTCAATCTTGACGTTCTTTTAATTGCTTTTTTGCTCTTCACAATAACCCAACACTTGGAAACGTAGATCCCAATATTATCATGCAAGAACTGGAAGATGTCATAGAACTGCTTTTCAAATCCCTTTCAAAATTACTTCCTTTCCAAACAATATAATGCGTCTCTGTTTTTGTTCATCTTTTTGGTCCAATTGAGCTGCACTTTCCTATTCTTTGGTTCTGTTCTTTCAATTAAATACAGGCCCAAAATATGGATACTTACCTATTTAAGATACCTCCTCAGAGTTCCAGTCCAATTTGATTTGGAAAATGTCCCATTTGGTTTGGAAAATGCCCACTCAGGTTTGGAATTTGGAAATGCCATAAAAAAATGATGGTAAATAAATAGTTAGCAGTACTGCAGTGCTACCAACTTTACAACAAATTTTTCCTTCTGCCACGAATCGAGAATCAGCGGTTAAAGTTAAGATCGTCTCAGTCACAGTTTCCGACTTTTCCCACGTAGAGGGCGGTAGGAAGCGGATACTATCAAAGCGCCCGAACTATATGTAGGTATACCTTGATGCTGCAACCTTGCTGCTTCTAACCCATCAGTTCAGGTTAAACCCCATTAACGTATATTTGACGTTCGAAATTTCCCATCCTCACCACACATAATAGGGATGTGGAATAATTTCTCACCTACTTCACTATTTACTTTTCTGGATTACTTTATTATTTTCTCTTGTAGCAATATTAACACTTTGATTTCTGTTAAACGAATAAGTTTAATTTATAATTTTATAATATTTCTCCTAACCGTTTTTGAACGTCATTCTCCCCAATAGCATGCACCCATTCTCTAGTTATTGCGTGACATAGGGAAATAGGTATTCATTTTTATATATTGGAAAGATGATATAAATGTAGTGCTCCACAATAGAAATGTTCACTCTCATTTTAGGTTACAAATCACCCTAAAGCAATTCAGTTCCGTGTCCTTCTGTGTGGTCAATTCCTTCCCCCGTTCAAATTGTCGAAATATTAGTTCGATTAAAATAATAATTTCAGGGATTGTGTGGGTTAGCCGCTAGATGGTCCCCTTTATGAATTGTATCTAGTTATGTATTTTAGCTGATCATTATCAATGCACCATGTGTTCAAATGACAAACAAAACCATTTTGATTTAACCATCAGTCCGGATAGACGACTAGACCTTCACTGGACCTCTCACATAATTTCCGTTGATTTGGTGTAATAAATTCACACCAACTTCAGGAATCCAGTCGAAAACCATCATATCAATGAAAAGCTTTTTATTATTAAAGCATAATTATATACAACTTTGACAGAATAAAGAAAAATTTCAAGTCAATGAATTTGAATTCAGCCTTATTGTTTCCGAGTCTTCAAGGCAGCGGAAGCTTTGTTTTCACTTTCAAATGAAGAAAATTGTTGTGCTCAAATATCAAAATTTCCACTCGCATTTTGCGTTCCAGGGCCTCCTGTACAAATTTGGTTCAGTGTATGTCTGTCTGTCTGTCCCCATTCCCATGCCACAGCCATAACTTCCACAATTTTGATCCGATTTCGATCAAATTTTCAGGGATTGTACGGGTTAGCCTCGTGATGGTCCCCTTTGAATTGCATCGCCATCTGACTATGGATAGCTTGAGCGCATGCGCAAACGTGAATCTCCTGAAACCCCGGTATCTCAGTTCCTAATAATTGACCCATTTCGCACAAATTTAGAGGGTAGTTGGGCTACCATTACCTTCTAAAACAGTGCGACATGAAACAAGAACAACGAAATTCACAATTTCGTAATCAACACCACCAGTGGCATTGAATCATGAGAAAGCCAGTCAGGAGGATAGATAGGTCCAGTGGACACCTGTGGGGGCACGGATAGAGAGGTCCGATGGACCTCATAGTGGAAGCGCGGGTTCAAAGAAATTCGCTGTAGAGCAGGAGGGGCGCGGTACTAACGAACAGCAATAACAACACTTGATTAATCACTGATAGCTAGGACGGCACTGAAGACGCCGACACCCCCGGTCTTCTTATTCACCCCTTAATTCCCCTCCAAAGTTTCGCTCGAGGTCCATGGGACCTCTATCCGGACTGAAGGTTAATTTGGATAGTAAGTAAAGTTAGGGGTTAACAAACACAAAATTAGAAACCATTCAGAAAAAACAGATGGTAGACCTACGGTTCTACAGTCAGATCATTTTTAATAATGATTAATTTTACGCCATTCAACTCCGAAGCGTAACAACGAACATTCCATCTTAACATCAAACACAAACAAACACAACCACTTGGTTTCTCTAACATTCGAAGGTGCAATATTTTCTCCGTAACGCTTTTTTATGTCGCGGGAAAAAAATTAAAATCGTCCTGTTAATCATTATTAATTGTATGCTTAAAGTTCATGTGATGGGGTTTTATCAAACTATTAGACCTATACAGCTAAAGCCTTCTTTTGGGGGAAAGAAACTAGATACGCCTTGTTTGGATCAATGCACGATTACTATACTTATTGTTATTATAGAGTACCTACCAATCGTAAATGTACCCTACTAACCGTGGATCAGTGCCTTCTTTCTTCTCAATCTTTATTTCAGCATTATATCGGATCTTCTTCATTCAGATAAGAACGATGGCCCATATTGTTTCAAAGGGCAGAGCGGTTAATGGTCCCGTTTCTTTTATTTGGCTTCTTCTTAAATTTTTTCCGCTCTTGAAAAAACAACATTATCAGTTTTTTATGGGTCATCCGATTTGATTCTCGTCGTTGGTTTTTGACCCCTTTTTATCTCTCAACCTGCGGGCCACATCGTCCGATTTCGATTTGGATGGATAAGCACAATTTTATCTTCTTTCGGCAAAACACTATCAATGACCGTTTTGTAAACGACCGGCGTGCCATTCGACACGTCAAAATATTATGTGTCTACCACCTATATAAACTTGTTGTGTAATCTGACGACCAACACTCTTTGTTTGCCTACATTTTTATGTAGGCAAACAGCACATGCAGGCAAACAGGCTTCCATTTGCACATACTAAACTGAAGATATTTTAGTAAGTAGTTATGTGAATAGTTTGAAAAATAAGCGAATTTTTGAAATGTAAGTACCTCCATATCCATTCTTTGTTGATCTCTGAAGTTAAAATGATTGTTAGGTTGAAAATTATAATATAATCTATAATCTCCTATTCATAATTAAAGAATAATCGATTAAGTTAATAATCGATAAGACTCGGACCACTTACACCTTATTGAGCGAAACCATGGGAGTTTGTTCGTGGGCAGCTTTTTTCCTTTCTTATGCATGAAGATGCATGAATACATCCAGAGAGTTTTGCTCTGAACTGCGTATTTGATTACCAACACATTAGGCGGAGGCGAACATGAGACGTACCTCAACAAAAAATCCTCATCAAGGGTTTCTGGGTCAGGTGACCACCTCCAGCCTTTTTCACGAGTGGGCAACACAACTTCATCTTACCCAATCACTCAGGACAGGTACCCGCTTTCGGCTCCTCTTACCTTGATAGGACGAAAGAGACTAGGTTACTAGGGGGATATCAGCGGTACTGAGGTCTCATCAGAGACACCAAGTTACAGGGGCGAGGCGTGACTTTTTTTCCGAGTCATCGCAAGTAGGTGCATGTGAAAATGTTACAGTCGTCCATTGGAAAGTGTTTTCTTCGAATTTTTAGGATAAAATTTATTACCAGTGTGGCCGTGACTACTATTAATATAGAAGGAATTTAATACCCAATTTTCCCTGAAAATCCAAAATGCGCCAATTCTTTCTCCATAAAATTCTTTTTTCATTCAGGATTTATATGGATCGTGAAAAACTCACCAACAACTTCCCTTTGTAGGATGTACTTAGTCGAGCACATGGATATGTCTCATTGGTGATGGTGCAAACACGGGACTTTAGGTGGCAAACATCTGGTGTGAGGCTTCACGTTACTTTCCTCGCCCGTAGAAACCTGGAAAAATGGCTATAACTTAGCAAGGTAGTATCTATAATAGGTTTAATCAAATCAAATCAGTTTTATTTGTCGTACACACACAAAGTGCATTGACAATATTATTGTGGAAATAATTACTTAGGTACTAGGTCTATTATGACTGCCAGAAAAGAAAAAAAGGGCACGTGAGAAACATCAGGGGCAAAAAAATTTGTAATGAAAATGACCGAATGCATTTCAGCATGCTAGGCATGTGTAAAAGTAGTACATCATAGTGTGTGATAGATACTACCATCAAGGGATGCAATATCGGAGGCAAAATCAATATCGATAATACTATCGAAGCCCTGCTGTCGAAATATCGAAAAAAGTATCAATATATTGGAATTTTTTTTTCAAAAGACTCCACATTCATTTTTTATTAATATATATCGTCCCTCTCCGGGAAGAAGGGTGAGTGTTTATGCATCTAAGCTAATGCATAGCATATATTCGCCCTTCTGCCTGCGAGGGGAAGTTAAATTCAGTCCTAGAAGATTATATAAATATTGTGTTCAAACAAAATTTCAAATGCTTGGATGTTAGAAAAAAAGTAGGAATGTACCCTAAATTATGCAGATCACCTACATGTTTTTATTTCTCAAGTTTAAAGAAATATTAAAGACAATGCTTCAATAAATTAAGTAGACTGAGTATTTAGTAAAGATATTTTTCAGGTGCAGTCATCAGGAAGAGCATTTTTGACAGGTTTGGGACAACCGCTAACGATGGATGACGTAAAAATATCGTTTTAATATCGGACTTTAAAATAATACGATAGGTAATTGATAGTAAAACATCGAATTTCGGTACCTAAAAACGAAATTTCCAAAATATCGACTATCGTTATGCATCCCTACTACCACCATATTGTATTGTTTGTTGTTTTTTATTGTGTTGTTGTTGTCTTTAAAAGGCTTTGTGCCTTCCTTAGAACATTTAGGGTTCCTGGCCGGGTTACAGGCTGTAGGATGTCGTACACCATAATATATTATATTTCATTATGATTTTTTTTTCACGTAATTTATCTACCTCTAGATACTCTCAAATACACCAATCTGAACGTAGTAGGCACATTAAATTGTAAAATAATATAAACTTGTATTGAAGGAACTTTATTAACTTTTGCATAGGAAATTAACTTTGTTGAAATTTGAGGATCGTAAATATATCAAAAAATGGATAATGATGAAAAGTAAAAGTATGAAAATACTATCAAATGATTTTCAGATCTAACCCTGATGTAAAAAAAACGGTTGTTCACGGTTTAACCTCGATTCTGTTGTCCAAACGAAACACAGACAGACAAAAGAATACTCAATGACTTGAATAATTGCCTATTTTGATGGATAGTTAGATTAAAAATCAAAGATACCTAGGTAAATTACAAATTTTTGTTAGATAGATTAAAACTAAAAGTCTGTGAAGCCAAGTCTCGGTTACGTTGAGCTATGCCAGAGATTATTATGTATAAGCATTAATTTATCCAAAGTGAAACATTAAAAATGGTATTGGTAGATATTCACCACAAAACTCAAAAGCTACACATAATTTAGCACTGAGACATGGTTTGACAACGTGCACATCGTACTTGGTCACCAAAAAGAATTGATACGCTAAAATACAACTACCTACATTGAAGGTTTAGAGAAGTCTGAAATGATATCCCATCCGTCATTCTCCTGCCTTGGCGAGTTGTACCTAAGGTTACTGATTGCCCATGGGTGAATGTAGTCGGGATTCAGCCAATAAGTATGTAAATATTCACATAGAGTTATTCAAAAGACGTTTCAGTTCTAAATACACTACAGCCAATATTCGATGACACCTCGTACCTGATTACGTGGTACCCAAACCCCTTCCCTGGCAACAGGTGGCAACCTTGCCTTCCGTTCTGGACAGGGCACTCTAATAGCTGGATTAGTTTATCCTCTTAGCCCTCTTTCCATCTTCCCCGCTTGACTGAAGTCTTCGTGTTATGACGGTTTATTGGCTGTTTTTTTTTTCTTCAATACATGTTGTTCAATTTTATACTCGTAATGTTCCATTTCTTAAGCAGATCACGATTCTGCTGATGGAATGTTCGAAATAACGAATGGATCAAGATGGAGATGCATTTAAGGGGGTAAACGATTGGGGTTATCGTACCGTAATGAGGGTCCCATTCCCTCTGGAGGGTATGTCGGCCTCCGGCTTGAGCTTTATTGCCAAGTCTCATCATTGGGGTCTTCTGAAAATCCCAAGGATCACCGAATATGGCCCGGAGTGTAGACCCATCCTCAGGTGAAAACTAAGGATGTAGAATATGAAGGTAAGAAGAAATGCAGTCGCAGGCACACAGGCAAATCCAAACCAAACTATGCCAAAGAAGCAACGGCAAGAAGTAGGTAGGTCTTGCAAGGCAAGAGGGTTTTAAAGAAAACGTGGCTCTACTGGTCGACATCCCTCCTACCTCCCCACATCAGCTAAAAAACTAGATAAGAATGAGCCTTTTTTCTAGAATAGTTTGAATTGAGGCTGTGTAGTGAACAACGAGAAAACCACATACATTATAAGAAGGGATAAAGAGCCGACTAGCTCTACCTCGTGTCAAAGGCTATGTCGGTGAGTGAAATGACGGTAGCTACTCGGGTTTCTGTTAGTCTAAACAAGGTATAACGCATGTCAGGAGCCGTGATCCCTTCCCTGACAAAAATCGATTCTTGTCTAGCTAGGTCTGAATTTTGAACCACTGTGCGACAGAGGTGAGATTCATACAGTATCATCCAGAGATCCCCTGCACCTGCACAATCCCTGAAATCCTTCAGACAACGCATTATTGAGTTATTTACGAGGTGCAAATAAAAACGCTGCA
>JAEMON010000005.1:27336771-27372887 GCA_030264115.1 Lygus lineolaris
GACAGACCGACAGACAGACAGACACGAAACCAAAATTGTTCACAAATTTCTAAAACGTAAAACGCGAGTTGAAATTTTGATTTTGGAGGAAAAAAAAAATTCATTTCCCAAAAGTGAAAACAATGCTTCCGCTACCTTGGTAGACTCGGAAGCAATAATAGTTCTAGATAATAATGGAAAAAATAATGGATAATAATGGTGCTGAAATATGAAATATATTCCCGTGTCTCCAGTTTATTAACATGACGGCTAAGCACTCCATCAATGCACGTATTATTCCTTATGGAATATTTGGAGGGTAGTTGAAGATCGAAGGTTTGATGGTACCCTGCGAGTTTAATCAAAATCGGAACAGCAGTATCTACTGCGCATGCGCAAAAGTTGAAACCCTTGCAACACGTATAACTTGAAAACTTTTCATCCGATTTTGATGAAATTTTCAGGGATTACGCGGGATAACCCCCAGATGGTCCCCTATGAAATTCATCACGAGCCGACTAACGGTAGCCTCTGCGCATGCATAAACATGAAATCCTTGAAACATCAATTTCTCGCGACCTAATGGTCCGATTTCGCTCAGATTTGGAGGAAAGTTGAGGATCGGAGATCCGATAATGCCCTATGAGTTTCATCAAGATTGGATCAGTGGTACCCACTGCGCATGCGCAAACGTGGAGCTCTCATAACATCAACAATTTTAGTCCGATTTTTTTTTTAACATGTTTAATGTTTTAGGGCTGGGGGTCTTTCTGTGAATTCCGACACGCAAATATGCAACGTTTTTTTTCTTAGTTACCACGGACCGATTTCTTAGTTACCACGTTATATCGGCTCCATTTGGGGTCTAGTTGTACCAAGATGCTTTTGGTTATTGTCACTGATCAGCTGAGTGAGCTCCAAGGCCATTTTCTCTCCTGAAAAACATTAAACATGATTTAATGTTTTTCCCTCGCAAGAGAGAAATTTGAGTTTTAGTAGAACTTGGGATCTTCACTCGATTTTGACTCGACTTTTAATTTGTTAGGTTTGATTACCTAGACCTATGGTTTTTTGTAGTGACGTTGATTTTTTGTTTTTCGCAAAAATTTGGAATTTTGAGGCTTAAATCGAGAAATCAACATGACCACGTTACTCAGCATGAAAGAATACATTAAAATAATGTATCATACTGCATCCAAAATATACGATTTCTTGCTTTTACATCACGTTTGGGGCCGCATTGCGCATGTTTTTGCGCATTTTCGATTGAGGGGTCATTCCCTCATGAAATTTTGCGTGGAATTCGAATCTGCAATAAAAAATGGGGGGGTCTTCATTTGAAAAAACAAAGTCAGTGCGCCAAACATTAAGAAAAAAAATTTTTAATAAAATATAATTTCCTAAGACATTAAGAAAACATTAAGAAAAAAAACTTTTAATAAAATATAATTTCCTAAATTAAGAAAAAAAATTGTTTCCAAAAAACTTTATGTAACGGGAATAAATGGCTGATTCTTTAAATTTTAAGCACCCTGTGGGTATATATATTTTCAATAAACACCTTTTTATTTCATTCATTTTTTTCTGCCTACACGTGGTTGTTTATCGGTCTAATTGTGTACTAAGTCGTCTGGCTATAGTTAACTTCTACACTAACTAGTTAACTACACACCTATGGTTTGTTGATAAATATTGATGGGTGCACAGTATTTACCACTAGCGTGATATTTCCGGAACCCGCGTCGGTCAGAGTTACGAAACCCGGCGCAGCCAAAATTCTTAACAAATTTCCAACGGCGGAAGGTGAACGACCTCCGGCCGGTTGTCCAAAGTTTGTTTAGTCTCCTCTCTGGTTACAGAAGGTTTGAGGAAACGTGCGATCTGCCTTCGACGGCGGCAAGAATACCACCTTGCATCAGTCCTACAGTGACTAGAATCACCTAACTTCAAAAACAAAATCTCAATAACGATCACAACCCTGTAAGTAATGTGTGAAAACAAACTATAAGATATTATTTAATACATTTTGAATGGTTCCCCACGATTTTTTGTGGAGATCAAACATCATTTATTTATTGGAAACACCAAAATAATAAAATTCACCTTTCAGATTTCCAAAATTCGTATTTTAAATATTAGACAAAGCATGCATGCATGCATTGTTGTTTTTTGTGTTGAAGCCTGAAGATGATGGAACAACCATCGAAAAGCAATGTTTAATTTAAAATAAAAATTGTGAAAATGTGAAGGGTGAATTTTATTATTTTGGTTTTTCCAATACCTAGGTACATGATATACCTAGGTATAAGCTATTATTTGTTGAAAAATCAACTACACGCTGTCAACCTTTGGAAATATAGAAATAAAAATTGATTAACCCCCTTAAATTTACCGTTCTTACGTTTCAAGGTTCTTAAAAACGATACTTGGCGGTACTTTGGTATTTTTCCAATAGAACTGTCAAGTTGGGTGGGGGTGCCACCTTAAAGGGTTGAACAAAAAAAAGAGCAGAAACACGAGTCAGAATCGCAAATCTTCCCGAGTAGGCCAAATCCCCGTTGAAGGATCGGCTGACGAATTGCGACTTTTTCTGGTTTCCACCGGATCGAATTTCTTGTTTACTTTTCTAAGCTTCCTTATGAATGACTATGCAGGACCTACAACTCTCGTATAGGAAATAATAATTACGGGGAGGTACACATTGTACACGAGAAATAATTATTGTGAACCTCGTGGTATATTTTCGGTAGGTACCTACCTAGGTACTATTGTACCAATAGGATCTTTGCAGGTGGGTGATCTATGTATCAAAATAATAACCCGTTGTGTAATAATTTGCAGCGTTTTTTCTGTTCTTATTATAATTATGCAAAAAGTGATTCCTATCTCAAAACCTTGCCGCACCCCTGGACGGGGCCCACGGCACCCCAGTTGCGGACCACTGGGTCTGCAAAGCAGAAGGATGATTATGATTATGGAAAATAATTAACCGTTGTGTAATATTGAAGCGTTTCATTAATGTGTTACAATCACTTAAGATGTGTTACATGTAAATACTTATTGGCATTTCGTTTTAAATAGGTACATAGTTACGCCTTTCACTTCATTTTCTTCATCATGGAGAAGCACCAAAGAGATAGTTAAGAATTAGTTATTTATAAATTAAAGTCGTACATTCAAACGAGTTTCAATTTTTTACCTGACTTAATACTGGCAAAGCAAACTCTTTCCTAGCTTGAAATGAACAATAAATCATAAATATCCCATTATATAGGAATGTGCCTACTTATAATTACTAGTACTCCAGCTTAAATTTGTTCTTTAGTTATATTTAGATGCAAGGGATCACAAAAATGGAAGGTGTCAAATATTATCTTCAAACGAGGCATTAGCCGGAGCATTAGCACGTTATCCGAAAGTTTACCTGAACTGAACCGGATTTAGAGGGCCAGTCAAGGTTCTTTTCACGGGTTTATTCATGTTGGGACGTATTCTCACCAACCATAATGGCAGGGGTTGACTGTAAACCCGAGAAAATCTTTCTGGTTCTACACAGAACAGTATCTTAATTTGAACTGCACCTTCGGTGGACAATGAGAGAACGCTCGTTATCCCGGCTTATTGAGTTAAAACGGTCGTTGACTGCAAAGTAGTTTTGTGGAGAATTTGAAATCCTGGGATTTGTTGCAGAGCTATGAAAATATCCAACTTACGCGTAAAACGATTCGGATTAGGTATAGTTTCTCCACTTCCAGTGCCCATTGATTGTATACATCTAGATTCCCTATTCTCAATAAGCTTTGGATTCAACAAAGACTGAATAAATTTGATTGTGCAATCAATACAGGCCGAAAATATTGTATTTTATATAAGAAGGAAATACTTTAGTTTGCGAATAACGATTTTTTACTCTCTCCGCAGTCCACCTAAAAAGGGAAAGAAAAATATTGCGCGATATCCACACTCTTCCGGACTTGTGACACGGCTCGTTCTTGATTAACCTAATTGAGGGTAGCAACGTTGTCTCTCCTATCGAGACTTTCTTCACGTTTTTGACAAATGTTGGGCGTCTCAGGGGGTGTACTCCATGGTAACACCACCCGGCTTGCTCGGCTCGTACCTCAACTGGCGGTCATCTTTTGGGTTTCATCCTTCTCTAATACCTCGTCCTGGGCGTCCTCCCCATTATTAGTTGGATTTATACAGTTATTTTTTAATCGGGTCCGTCTTTGAAGTTAGCTTTGTAGAAAAAATTATAATAGTCACAATTGCGGCCCCCACGAAAATAATGAAAAACCATCCTATAGATTTCTACAAGTATGAGGGCGAACTATCAATAATTTCAGCCTTCCAGATCGATCATTGCGGCGAGAAACTGAGCAAAACAGGAATATAAAAATGTAGGTAGTACATTTTTTTTAAATCTTTTCCACAACCTCTCTAGGGATTTAGATGAAATTCACAGGTTGTATATTTATTGAGTTAAAACAACTTTCAATACCCCTCATCTCCAGGAAAATATGCTGAGGGCTGAAAACAGTTTGAAATCCCCAAAAATGGCAATTTTTTGGGGCGAGCAAAATAGTATGAAGCCTCTCATCCGATTACGATTGTTACTATTATTATTACTATTGCCGATTATTGGCAATATAAATTGATCTTGGAGAAACATTGTCAACCATCATCCTACCTATTCTGGAACCCCTATTAATTAGGTAGGCCTAGTGAATAACCAATATCACCAAAAAAATGTTTTCCAGCTGCATGAATTGGTCATTCGTTCCTCCAGGGATTCGTGAGCCATCATCATCACCCACGCTTAGAAACAAGAAGATTATGCTAGTTGCCACTGCACCCCTCACAAGATGACCCTCGACAAGTACCCCGGGGTTTTCGGATGAGGGCAAACAGCTGTTGAGTCGGTGAAAAGACCGTCTCAATGGGTCCTCAAAGATGTTTTTGAAGCTCGGTTATGACTTTCAGGTAATATTTTTGTCGTGTCGTAACTCCTTTTTTTCGACCTTCCCATCTGCCAGGTTGCGACATTTTTCTCATGGGATGCACCGCCAAAGAAAAACCTCGTTTTTCGTTTGCATATTCCCCGACCCACCCGGCTGCACCCTCGACACGTCGAATGCACTTCGAGAACGGATGTTGGATTGCTTTTGAATAGCCTGAAAATGTTCGAATGAAAATTTTTACTACCTACGGTTTATGGGGGGGTTAAGATAGAGGGTAGATATACCTACGGTTAGGGATGTTGCGATACTACCAATATGATACTGATCATGTCGATACTCCTCTTTTGATAGACGTTGCTTTGTACCGAGAAAGAGGTTGAAGAGTCCAATGTCTTCCATGGAAGTAGGAAGATCCACCTATGGTTCTTCTTCCCACTTCTATGCATAACACGGCTGTCCATCTTCACCATCATTTTCTCTAGGATCTTCTTTCCTGGGATAATAATAAAACGAATTTAAGAAAGAAACTTGGTATATTCAGCCAAAACTAACTAAGCACATGTCTTCTTCAAAGAAACTCCAAAAAGGTAGAGGTTAAAATCACTTTTTCACTTCGTCTTCAACTTTGGTACTGCCCATGCTGGTGGTGGTGACAGCCTTCAAAATGTAGTTTCTATTAGGTAGTGGTACTTCAGCGGTTCTGCGACACACGTGATATCCCCATAAGGCGAAGTTCTTTCTGCTTCCACGAGTAGGTATCACTTAAGGGTTGATTCACCAGAGTCCTTATGGTTAACTCCATTCTTCTTGATTAGATATACTTTTTATTGAATTGGTAATAGGTATTAAGTACCAGGTGCTCATTTAATGATAAATACTTCTCCGGTATCGAAGGAAAATATTCGATACTTTCTTAACTTAAATTGGAGGTATATCGCACCTCCTGTCACTATCAGGGCGTATCAAATATTTACTCCATGATTAGTAGGTGGGAAGAGACTGGAAAATACTGGTATCGGTATTTTCATCCCACACTGGTATCAAAAGAGGTCAATCGAGGTCGAGATCGATACCCCATGCCTTGGTGCTCTTTTGATATTGGTATCGTAATTAGGTGGTATCGCAACAGCTTTTGATACTATTGTAGATACTTTGGTAGGTAGTGTGGTACCTACGTTACAGCATGGTACTTATTCTATACAACTCAAATATACAGTTTGTCACAGCTGTGACCCATCATCATATTATCATTCCTCTTAGTATGATCTTGAATAAAAAATTAATATAATTAAGAAATTAGCTCGAAAATTACTCCAAAATCATGCATCACATAGGTAATCCAGGAACAAGAACCAAAAATTATTCGGTACCTAACAATTCATGGCAATTTTCCAATCTTTTGAGCCTGATCCGCAATCAAGTGCTTATATCTGGATAGCCCTAGAGTGTAGGTATAGGTTGGTATACATTGTTTAGGAATGATGGTGTGATCTGGTATTCTCAAAGAAACGCGTGTCCCACCGACAGTGTCTTTGTACGAGTTAAAGGCATCTGTCGATAAAACTTGGGAAAATCAGAATCGTCGATTCGAGAAAAAAATCCATTATGCATATTGTGAGGAAGAAAAAGAATTTATTGTAGGAATTTATTCCCCTACAATGGGCACGTGCAACGGTCAAGTGGGTATAGAACAAGCTGTACCTACTATCCTGTTCTTTATTCAAGTGGTAGATCTATATGTATCACCGGTAATACAGAGGAATGGGTTTCGCCTCCCTTCACAAGCCGATCTTGCAAGCATTTCATGGTCAGTCGGTTTTATGGAACGGCCTTGAGCTATCAATGTGTACCAATTATTATTACAAATCACAAGTCTGTATAATTTTTTTCAAATGAAGTTCATGGAAGAACGGTTTCGTAGTATGTGTGATGGTACCTATTTTGTTCATCCGCAGCGGTCTGCATAATTATTTCTGTTGGAAATGACAAATTAATTGGTAAACGTTCTTTTGCGCCATCCCTCAAGCCCTTGAAATGTGTCCTATAAACTTGGAAATGAGTGCCAGGCTACTGAATGAATACTAACTACAGTCTTATTTTATGAATAGAAGAAGCAGTAATGAAATTCTGTTTTATTGTTGGCCAGTGCCCAGTTCGGAAGGAGTTTAGATGTAGGTACGTCTAGAATCCCTAGACTGCAGAGAAATCCAGAACTGCCCTCAGAACTAGCAAAACAGTAGACGTGAATAGTTTTATAGTAGTTTTTAATCCTCAATTGCCCTCAGGACAGTTTAGGATTAGTGCAGTGAAATACTAAACTGAAGTTGGGCAGATAAATCTTCTGGAGTAGATAGTGCAGGGAAATCCTAAACTGCGCTGTGGTGGTGCGGAAATTCTGGATTTCTCATCAGTAGTGCAGATAAATCCGAAAGTGACCTCATATAGGACTAACAAAACAGTAGTAGTTGTGCCTAGTGTAGGTAGTGTATGACCCTAAAATGCCCTCAGGACAAGCAAAACAGTGTCTAGTAGCGTCTAATCCTCAATCGCCCTCAGCACAGTTTAGGATTACTGCAGTGAAATCCTGAACTGCAGTTGTGCAGATAAATCCTAAATTGCCATATTAATTCAGAGATATCCTAAACTGCGTTGAAGTTGTGCAAAAATCCTGAATTCCTTAGCAGTGCAGATAATTCAGATAATGTTCTCCATATAGGACTAACAAAACAGTAGTTGTGCCTAGTTGTCTAGTACAGGTAGTGTATGACCCTAAACTGCCCTCAGGACGAGCAAAACCGTAGTAATGTCTAGATGAGTCTAATCCTCAATTGCCCTCAGGACAGTTAAGGATTAGTACAGTGAAATCCTAAACTGCAGTTGTGCAAATATAAATACTAAACTGTCGTTTAAAATTGCCATATTAATTCAGAGATATCCTAAACTGCGCTGAAGTAGTGCAGAAATCCGGTTCAGCAGTAATGCACATAATTCCGATAATGCCCTCACATAGGACTAACAAAACAGTAGTTGTGCCTATTTGTCTAGTGTAGGTAGTGTATGACCCTAAAGTGCCCTTAGGACTAGCAAAACCGCAGCATTGTCTAATCCTCAATTGCCTTCGGGACAGTTAAGGATTAGTAGTGAAATCCTAAACTGCAGTTGTGCAAATGTAAATACTAAACTGCTGTAGTGGAGCGAAGAAAATCTACACTGCGCTGTGGTAGTGCAGATAAGTCCAAAAGTGCCCTCATATATGATTAAAAAAACAGTGGTTTTACATAGTTGTCTAGTGTAGGTAGTGTATGACCCTAAATTACCCTCAGGAATAGCAAAACAGCAGTAGTGTCTAGTTGTGCTCCGAAGCTTGGTTTTCAACCTTTCAATTGAAAAGTAGGGGTTTTCAATTGTTTTAGAGTTTTTGGAATCTTGATTATCATCAAACCAATTATTTACCTACAGGTAGGTATTGCTTCCATCTTACGGTGAGTTCTTCTTCAGCCTTAATATTGGTATGTGGGTTGCTTGTATATAACGTACTTTTTTGGAGCTCCATGTTTAATTTGTTGTTTGGGAATAGAAAACAAAATATAGGTAAGTTTTTGAAAAAACACTCATGTTACTTTTTTGAAATTTTGTTTATTTTGTTGAGGAATCGAAGGTAGTTACTCTTGGCCAACTGGAAGAAGGACCTTTTTGGTGAGGCAAGAAGGAAGTGACGAACGGAGAAGCCTTGGATAGCGTCTGCGGTTTTGAGCAGGGACGTATCTTGATACTTCAGTTATAAAAACAATAAAGTTATCTTTCGACTCATATCGGTTCTAAATTACCTGGAGGGACGTACCCTGTAGCTTACAACAATATGATTGATTTTCTGATAAATTCTATGTATTTTTATTGTTTTCGCTTACCTGTATTAGTGTTGAATTTTGCATTATGTTTCAGTGCAACACAGCTGCTGACCTAATTTTTCCCGAAATGAGTTAAGGGTTGGGTTCTGATAGATACGAGTATTTCATGCCCACTAACGGGGAATTGTCGGATTTTACCTACTCACCAAAAATTACCCAATAAATACCTAATCAAAAATTTTAGTTGCCCTCGGCACATAGGTACCTAATTCTTACACTTTTCATAATTCTCATGATTTTGCTCTCAAACTTTTATTTAATAATAGATTATTTTGGTCCGATTAATCGATAGTCGTTATAGGTGGATTAGGGTAGATTACTAAATACCTAATCGATCACTAAATAGAGATTACTAAATAATCGAAGTAGATTACTAAATAATCGATTCATTGAGATTCGTGCCCACCACTACGAGGAAGCTATTTGCCACACCCACGAGGCATACGTTTTTATCCTGCTCAATCCGGCATTCCCTCTCCAAACCCCCCTGGGATTGCTTACACGAACAACACATTGTACGGTGGTCACATTAAACTGGAGACATCGGAGAAAGGGTCACTGGGCCGATCACGCGAACCTTTGCTCATGTCACTTTCAGAATTTCGAGTCAGACTAATGGGCGTTTCGGGAGAAAGTCACGAAATCGTCAGGGCAGCTAATAGCCGCATTGTCGAGGGTGATGCTAAGCTTTTGTTTGTTGTCATTCCGGACGAGTTAACGAGCTTGGCAGCCGAAATACTATAATCCAGCTATTCAAGTTGTCCTGAAGGCTGTTCTGAAGCGTATTTCAGTGTGTCGATCGTGGAATATCCAGCCCATTAATTCATCGTCTTCACCGCTGTCGAAGAAGAGACAATCAATCCACTGTCGAGGTACCGGCGATGTTCATCGCGGTTGTGCACATTAAATCCACCGACTCCCGTCTGTTATTGCTATTACGAGTCGCGATAGGCACCCCCTCGTTTTCCACATCGCTGACCGTCCAAGATCCCTTCCGCTCTGTCACGCTTCAATCTGCCCAGTCGTGCAAGAATGTTGCCCATCCGCGACAATTCACTTGTGCCCTTGTACCTGTGCCTGTACCAGAGCCGCAGATATCATCTCTCACGAGCGGTACCGAATGATGGACGGCAGTTATTTCTCTTTTTGACGGCTCAGCGGGAAGGGTTGTAATTAATGTATCATTCTTTTCACCCCTAACGACTGAAACATGGATTACAGCAAGGCACTGCTGCATCATTGTTTCTCAAAATATACTAGATGAAAACAGGATGATCAAATACCAATTTCCATAGTTTAAGGTAAAGGTTTATCAGCATGGAACATGCATGTTTCTCTTTGACAGTTTTCATCCCGCGAAGATCGTTCACCATTTATGCTCTCTAGCAGGGCCGTCCTGAGGGGCGTGCGACGTATGCAGCCGCACACTCGAGCCTTTTGGAGGGGCATCAAATTGACCAATTTCGGTTTAAAAAAAAAAAGGCAAAATTTTAAAACTTGATTTAAATGTTGGGCAGAAATATTTAAACTAGAAGGGACTTTGTCTCAAAACTATTACAGTGGAATTTCAAGATAAAACCGAAGATCTACCTCAATGAGTCAATCAATAATAAATCAAATTGAGAAACATAAATTTAGACAATCAATAATAAATCAATTTTGAGATATATAAATGTTCTAAATGGACCAAAAGTGTACAAAAACTGTGTTTTTAGACCTTAAAATTCAAAAACAGCCTGTCAATCTTATCCATTGAAAACGAGCTGTCTCAGTCAATTGATTAAGTGATACAGTTGAATAATTGTCTCAGTCATCCCCCGGACCCCGTTTTAACTGGGGGGTGTTCCATACCTTGCACACTTGCAATTTTGCCTTAGGCCGGCCCTGCTCTCCAACCTTTTGTATATCCATGTTTAAGTTTGACCATTAGTTTCGGACCATTTGAGTTCTGAATCGATTCCCTTATGTAATGTAATGTTTACTCCTGTCGATATATTTCCCAAGTGGGTAACGGTAAAAAAAAATCCAAAATGACCATACTATCGAAAGAAATGTTGAGTTTGCGATTCAAGGTGAGATAGAAGGTATGGAACGTGGAACCCCTCGGAAGCGTTAGTTGATATGAAGGATCCAATCGTCTCCGATGTCCACTGAGCAAAGAGTTTAGATAGTAAATCGGGTGGCAATGTCATTAGCAGCCAGAGGGAGTTTTTTGAAGCAAGTAATCCCCAAAAGGCAGAGCTCAAAATCGGGGTAACCTCCAATACAAAAGCGGTAAGCCAAAGCCATCGATAGAATAAATCGATACTCAAACCTGGATAGTGGTATAGATCGCAATCCCATTGGCTGTCTGGCTGCCCCCAAGCGGCGGAGCCCTTCGTTCCTTTCCCTCCTCCCTTCATGTTAAATCCCCTCATCCTCTATTCTGAACTCTTTGCCACTGGGAAGGTGTTACAGGACTGCTGTCCTATACACGTGGTTGCCCAGCGAATACTCATAGAATTTTAACCTTTGTTTGCCCATGGGCTAAATCTTGGCCAACCAGTACTGTGGCGCTCAATTAGTGTATTGTCAGAAAGGGATCGCCACTCAACTGGTATACATTGGAATAGAAAAAAAAATTACTAAATCTCAGCTACCGAAGGGTATATAAAACTCTTACTATAACATTATTACTACTTAGGACCAATCAGTTTAAAATACGGATAACCTCCCCTAACCATTTTAGCGTTGCACAGTTTTTTCCATTTTTCTCGACCAATTTCCAACGGATTTTGATGCGGTTGGCGGCATTCTTCCTATTTTATCATTTTCTGCGGAGAGGTTTTGCCTTTATGCCAATTTGACTTATAAAAAAGGACGTGAACAATTCAATATCACGAACTTAAAATTAGGTATACATAGATGCTCTCCCTAGAGAATTGAATGACAAGAAGGATGCCGCACACTGAGAAGACGCTGAGAAAAATGGGAAAAAACTGAATTACATGGGTCCTTGGCCCCTTAAAGGTCTATTGTTTTAGAGGTCCTGCAGCGGATGAGAGGTCCTCCTCTTTCTAGCACTCGACTGTTAAGCCCCCACTTACTGATATTCCGCCTTGATATTCCCCATCATGGGATCTCCATAACAATATCTTCTTAGAGTACTTGAAGATGACACGCGTTCGGCGCAGACACAAGACGCAGCCGCTTGCACTTTTCACGGACTTTCACGCCGGATTTCGCAAGGCGACAAAACACTTCTCATATTATTACGACTTCCAAGCTCATCTCATCTCCATAACTCGAGAAGGGAAGGCCGTCGCCCCCCACGACTTCCGCGGCCTCTCCGCCTCTGATTGATGAGATTTCGAAACGTCGACGACTTAGTCAAACTCGTAAGACTTTACCGCTCGACGCGTTGATTCGAACTTTGTTTGCCACAATTGAGTTACAGACGAACCTCGATAACTCGTTTATATTATTATACTCGAAGTTTTCCCATTGTCCTTGAAACTCTCCTGACAATTCTATGTAAAACGGATCACTGATCTCTACTATATATGTAACTCGAAGTTGTATCTCTCTTCCACTCTCGCTCGTATGTGTGAATTTGAATTCAATTTTATTCAATTCAATTAAAACATTTGGTCATTCAAAGAAATGGTGTTCATGTTGGTCAGAGTAATGACAGAATAAATATTGCCCGTCTAAAAGGCTTACAGCCCGCGACGAAGGGTCAAGAACAGTTAATCAAGACACCTCGTTGATTAACCCGTACGTTCCACACGATAGATTAGTGATAATTTGAAATCGATACCTACGTTGTTGAATGGCAGAAATCGGACAAGATCCTCATCGAAAATTCCTTGATGTAGTACCCCACTTCTTTCCCCAAAATACCCCCTCCATCTCAATGTTGAGAATTCTTAGCAAGATTCCCACATTCATTTTTAGCTTACTTGAAGATATTGTCAACGTTTCATACAGTTTGGATCATGTAAGGGGATGAGACTGCAGAAACCCTTCTATCAAAGAAATAACTTGTCTCGATAAGGGTGGGGTAAGTAAAGGGGAAGTTTTGAGATCGTCAAAACACCCCTTGCTTCGAAGTTTCGAACGGTTTATTGAATCTCGAATTGGGCAGGAAATTGCCAAAAACCCTTAACTTACCCCTCCCCTAATAGATTTCCTCAGCATAATAGCCCAAGTTAAGACTTCATTAAGTTGAAAAAAATAAAGTGGTGTTGTAGATATTCCACCTCTCGTATAAATAATTTTATGTACCTATCTGTGGTTGTGAAAACAAGGGCGGAAAACAAAGAAAAATTGAGATGATAGGTACTCCCAATCGTCTACAAACAGCGTGGAACAGGAAAGAAATGAAAAATCTCATGAGCCAAAGTAGGGCACAGACAGACATTCTTACGATTTTATTAATAAAATAGTGAAGGTATATGTAAATAACACGGGGAGGTTTATTTCCTTGGTGAAACAGATACCTGTTATAAGAGAGGAACCGGAAATCTTGTATGGTGGGGTGAGATAACTGGTAGCACAGTCAATTAAGGGATGAAAAATATGGTGGTTGGAATTTTCAATAGCATAATGGTACATGTTTTTTTACGATTTTTATTATCCACACCTACATACATTACGATTTCTAGGATCGCTCTTGAACCACACTCGGAGTACCTAATCCACAGATGAGCAGCTCACTCCCTGGAAGGGGTTAAACGGGGAATAATAACGAAAAAACAATTTTGAAATGCAAATCCATTTTGAGTAACGAAAGTGGGGGGCCATTCCAACGCCAGCTGGTTCTTTGTCAATGGGGAACTTGTATGGTTATTTTTTACTTCAGCTTTTGAAAGATCTTAGTGAGGGCTTTCCGAAGAGGTGCCATATGATGGCCATCAGAAGATTGAAACCTACGGAAAATGGGTCTTGTAATTTTAACCCAACTGACGTCGTCGACTCTCCGCCTGCCTGGGCGGGTACCTCACCTCCCTACCCTAAATGACGTCACGCACTCCCTTTAAACCTGTTTTCTGGTTAAAACCAACGGAATTTCAAGCTCAAAATTGGCACTGGTGGTTTCGAGGGGCGCCGAATCAGATTTTGAGGGGCAAAATGCAACATTCCTACCCATGCAAGTTCCCTATTGGTAATAGGTTACCTGTACTTAATTATGATCTCTCTAGAAACTTTGATGACTTTTGAAATCAATATTTTCAAACGCTTTATCCATTTTTAGCTTTTTATCGATATCTTTATATTTAACCATTGTTGTAAGATGAGGAAATAGCGTACGAATGCGAGAAAGTCCAGTCATACAGGTTGAGTTAATAAGCAAATTTTCAAATAATCATTTCATCCGATTTTTTGAACTTTTCGATCCACTTGAACTTTTTTAATTTTCCTGTGTACCATTCATATTGGAACCTGTGCGCTGATTTCGAATACACCATAAGTTCCTAACGGTATTTTCAAAACTTTGCATAACGAAAATTCAGGAGCCATCGCAATATTATAGCTTCGTTTTTCTCAAAAATTCGCTTAAAATGAGTAATTTATTAGGTATGCGAATTTTGGTCTATAACATTTAAATATCTACCAACTTCAACTCCATAATATGAAGTTCAATCATATGATTGTTGAATCAAATGGTGACTCCTGTAGGACTCCAGGGCTACATTGAAACCAATTTTTTCATCTTTGAAAATCACAAAAAACAAGAAATTTGTTGAAAGAATGTTTTTTAAAAAGTTCCATTCATGCAGCATGAGTTGGTGAGCGAATTTTCAAAGAATAATTTAAACTGATTTTGTGGGTGATTCTTATACGAAATTTCACGCTGATTCCGAATATACCAAATGTTCCTATGTTTACGAAATTATTTCACACCAAAAACCTCAAAAAACATGTTTTTAGCGATTTTTGAAACTAAATTTTCAAAATTTGACCCCTTGGAGTACTCCAAAAATTCTGGCCTACGAACTAAGCCTTACTTTTGATATTATTGACATTTAATTTTTTTTTGGATTTTTTATCTTGATCCCACGGGAGATATCGTCTGGAGTGACACACATATATATATAACTATATATATATACATATGAAAAAGTGTTACATTTCAGGAATCGTTTTAGAATGGTCTGAAACGGATTTCCATGAAGAAAATTGTCAAAAATTTGCATTACAAAACTTTTGAAGCCATTGCAATTGCTTCATTTTCTTTGAAAATTCGCTAAAACCTGAAATACCTGTGCAATGTGTCATCATTTCTCATAAATCTAAAATACCTGCGTCGGGTCAAACTTTTTTTACACGATAGCCAAATGTGGTTCACTTGGTAATAATAATTCAAGGTAAACCTCCCATTGATCATTTAAAACTGTCCGCCCATTTGGCAGATTGGTTTCTCGAAACTAGGTTGGTATTTCAGGAATCTGGTAGTACGTAACTTTGAACCAGTCTGGGAACCTCATCAAGGAGGATTCTGTAAAAAAAAAAAAAAAAAAACTCCACTTTCATGACTTTATATTTTTATTTAGCCAAAATAATAGCGACCCAGTAGCGTCGATTTACAATGGAGTGCGCCATAACAAACAAATCTGTATATTTACAAGCAGAATACAAAAAAATAAACATGAAGGTACCCTATATAAAAAATAATCAAGTCAATCAATCAATGATCGGAGTCTGTGAAGTAAAGTCTAACGGCAGTTTGATGTGTAGAAGTTTCTTTTCGTGATGATCAGAATTATTATAACTATCATCCAGGAACGCGAGGCGGCAGTAATCGTTTCATACAGGATGAACAAACAAAATTATCTTATTTAGTACACATACAAAATATAAATTAATTCATTATAAAATAAAAGTTCCAAAGGCGAACAAAAAACATCAGTCAGAATTTATGATCAGTCCAAATGAAAAATTAAATTTTTTAAACCCGAATTTTCACCCTTTTACATGGACATTCATAAAGTCAAATAAGAATGAATATAAAGATAGTAAAACGAACATAAATGGAACGATGGAGCTGTTTAACAAAAGACATATTGTGGATTCCTTCTAATGGTGTAATAATTAGTCTTCAATTCACCATCAATAAAAGTTAAAATTGTTAGGATGATACGTTCACCAGAAGGCGGTGTAACATTGAATTGAGTTTCAACAAGTAAAATTAAATGTGGGAAAAATATAAATATTGTTGTTTCTTAATCTATTTAAAGGGTTATGCTTTTTAATATTAGTGATTTGAAAAAAGAAATACAGTATAAAAATGAATAACTAGGTATGTAAGGCAGTGTTGGTTCGGGAGAAGGACCTCTAAAACTAATATCGGGTGATCCAGTCATGAGGGCGAGACAGCGGGAGGTGGGTCATCCAATTTCTGTGTCCCCTCTGTAACAGAAAGACCGAAAGGTCGGAAGATTAGATAAGATAATCAATTATATAAATCCGACATTCGATAAGCCATTGAGAATAGTCATTGAATATTGATATGGTTCTCATATTTACTCAAAATTGCATGTTTTAAGGTTCTATTATTATTACCTACGACAATCTATTTATTGGAAAATTGATTTAGTTGAAGCATTTCGGGGGTACCGAAAGCAATCCGACACGTCCTAAAGAATGCCCAAATCTGTAAAATCGAAGAGTTTATACGAACTCCTTCTGTAACCTTAAAACGGAAAAATGGATAACCTCCCCTTCCCATATCGTTTTTGCATTTACAATTTTTCCTGTCATGTTTTTCGTTTATAGTCTTTCTATTACTCCATTCAGAAGATCCATCAACTATTGATATTTCAAGTTTATGATCAAATTCAAAATTTGGATAACTAGTTCATTTGCCCTTGTGATTTGACGAAGACGACAAATTATGCGAACAGATATACATTTGGTTAAATATTGGCTGACGAAGTTTGAAAAACTGTTCAAACCTATTGGTACCACATTTAATGTACGACTTGTATTTACAAATTTTTACAAACATATACAAATTTATAATCTCAGATTGAAAATGAGCAAAATTACATAGAGCCGGCATATTGCCTAATTTGAGTTTTTTTTTCACAGGGTTTCGCTGGTTTGCGAAATTCAGGGAAACCTTGACGAGAACCTGCTAAAAGGTTGGAACATTCTTGCAAGACGACAATCGCAAAATGGATCTTCACACTTGAAAAATAAGCTTCATTGAACTTTTAATCCTATTATCGGCATTTCTATACATTTTGAGACACTTTTTTCAACAGCAATTTCATGTTTTTGATTTTTTTTTAAGGGCACACAGAAAAGATCAATCGCGATGACTTGAACAATTAAGAAGAAAAAACAAGTTGTTTGAGAGGATTAGCTGATACAATTTTAAATTTTGTGGACGGGCTGTTCGTGGATTCATTCATGACGTACCCAATCCCAGGAAGGAAGTCAGGAAATAGACCTCGTTTGATCAATTTCTATACATCTCGGGAAATACTGAATCTTACTGCATGCGATGACGGCTTTCACAACGGAAACACAACAGAAACTCAACGAGTAACGAATGAGAAGTCACAGAAGAATAAATAATCGAGAATCCGCTACGGATCACCGCGGAACGAGCTTCATAAACCCGTCTCCCGTCTCTCTCGAGCCTTCGTCCGCCAGTCTATTCCCCTCTTCCTCAACATGCTCTGCCCCTCATCGTCCTTGGAGGTACCTCCACCGCACGTCCTGCAGTTCTATGTTACTGGGTCATACAGAAAGAAATTCGCCGGTTACCGCGCATGCACCCCACTCGTGCAGAATGACTAAATGATCGAATTTTCAAAACTAACAACTCTAAAGAATTTTTAAAAATGTGTACACTTTTCGACCAATAAAATTTGATCCAGGGTAGAAAGAGTGTAAAATGGGTTCAATTTCATTTAAAAACTTGAGTATCAAAATTTAAGAAACCCATTGCAATATACATTAGCTTTATAGGGATTTCGTCAAAACCAATAAACTAAACTCACTACGAACATTCAAATTTTGTATTTTGCACGTCGAGTTTACCGATCAACGGCGCTTTGCAGAAAACGTTACCTACGACAAACGGTTCTTTTTTTCTGAATCGACTTGAAGAAAAGCTCCGCAAGGAAATAATTGGAGATCGGCCTGGGGGCAGACGGTTGGATGCAGCATAATGCCAAGGCCTGAAGGACTGAGTGATTGTTCCTCTTATAGACTAGTTGCACAACGGCAGTAAAACGTCCCACGGGAATTCCTACCTAGACGGAAATGCATTGGCGTAACCTACGCCTCATCTAGGATGAGAAGAAAAACAGACTGGTATAAAATTATATTTTATTATTCCCCCAAGTACCTATTTTATTTTCTTGGATATATGTCTTTGTCTAGGGATGACGCGCGATAAAAACGTTTTTTTTTTTTTTCGCTCAGCCTTCTGAGGAATCGTAGAAGGTACAATGTAAGGGTTTTCCGGGTGGAATACGATTATCTTGCACCGGCTCGGGTAGTTCCATCGCAAAGCGACTTTTGAATTGAGAAACATAACGATCATTAAATCGGTTAACACCTTGATGCCTTGGACGAGTGCAAAGATGAATATTTATGGAAATATTCCTCCAATCAAATGGATTTACGGCGACAGATGGAAGTCTAGTATGAAAGATGTCAGTATTGAACTTTTAGGGCAACTTCTGCGTAAACTGGTCGAGTTAAATAATGCAAATACGTACTATGTAAATGTGTGCAGGTACACCGATTGTATCAATTTTTGTTAAGGTTGGTGCCTGGGTGCATCGAAAAATCCAATTTGAGTAACTTAGTTTCGTTTTCGCCACAGTTTTCAATTCGAGTTTTACAGAATAAAGCATGTTCTACGTTTTTTAATGTTAGCCGTAATTAGATTCAACCAGCATCCGAAGGACCAGGTCCTTTCCCCCTCAAATTTTGTTTTTCCCGTTCAATTTGATATTTTTCAGCCAAATTAATTCAGTTTTTTCAAATGAAACTCGCTTCAGCTTTTTCTGCTGGAAAAAATCAAAAATGATCGAAAAAAACAAAAATTGGGGGGAAAGGACCTGGTCCTTCGGATGCAGGTTGAATCTAATAACGGCTAAAATTAAAAAACATGGAACATGCTTTAACCTGATTTTCTGACTGGTTACAAGTACCTCATGATTGAAATAATATGGTACCATCTCCAGCCTTGCTGGACAGCACGAGATGTCGAGAGGAATTGAGAGCTGTCTAACTATGGTGAGATGGCTACTTAATCATGGTTATAGAGCATATTCCATGCTTTAAAGAAGAAAACACTAGATCCACCGAATTAGGTGGAAATTAGAAATGAAATTCTCAGGGGAATCCCGTTTATTGGGATCGATTTGACATCCACTAACAACCCTCAGCAAGTCAACACAATTAACAGAAGTGCGGCGTCTCGTATTTGTCCTTTCGTAAGAGGTTGTTTTCCATTGTTGTCTCATGTTTATTTCCTTCCAGTTATTAGGGCACAAAGAAGAATGGAAATCATTTTTTTCCATCATTAGTGTCACTAGTAGGTAGTACATTTTGTTCTTCCAACTTCTGTACTTGTTATTCCTACTTACGTTGTAATTTTTCCAGTATTACCTGACGTCTGCACATTTTTAATATACTAAGTTGATGGGTCAATTGATCGTTTGCCTCAATATAGATGCTCATATTATGTTAGTTAGTTGTCCGTTTCAAAGGTCCATTGCGAATATTTTCTTGTTTGTACCATTGTACCATTTGTACACCTTGTGTTATTATATTTGCTGGTTTAATGCCCCCCTCCTCAAGGGTCTGGCTGAAGGAACAAATCCGATCAGATAATACATTGTCGCAATTATGAAAAAATTATCTAAAATACTCACCGTCATTCTGATAAGGGTGGGTTTGGTGATCAGCGGCGCATCTGTCGGTCTGAGACTGTCAGAAACGTCTACCTCAGTCTCTGCTGAACAGCCGTGGCTCCGGACACAGACCTGTATCACAAAAACAACAAAATTGAAATTCACATTTTTTTTCTATTTGATCAATTAATCGAATTGTCTTAAAAAATCCTTATAGAAAAGTGCAGGAACCATACAAAATTAATATTATATTGAATATAATACAATAATCGTTAAATTCTTCTGCTTTGTCAATATTTCAATTAATTTTAAAATAAATCCATAAGGCAAACAATAAAATCGATTATAAATGGATTATTTTCCAACAATGGATTTGGGCATCTCAACGTTATGGTTCTACCTAAAAGTGAACCTCGAATATTAATAGGAAAATTACTAGAAAGGGACCGATGGTTCACTAGATTCATCTAAGTGATCTACCACAGAAAACCCCTTGATTGGTATGATTCGTACGTTACTAATAATCAAAATCGACCAATTCACTACCTAAAACGTTGTTTGAACGCAATGGAATTCGCCAGAGGTATGTTTCCGGTGTCCGAGAGGAGCCCAGGTTTTGTTACCATGAACGACTTGGACCAGTTAATGCAGTTAAGCTGGACCCCACAACTACATGAGTAAATAATTCAGTTCGAGATCGTTATATTCGTGATCTTCGACTTCGAGAGTAATTGTACACTCAGGGCCTGGTGCATGACAAGGTGGCGTTTAGCAAGGGAGGCAGGAAGTACCTTGCTCCCGGGACCACGCCTTCTCAACATCCCCCCATCAAACTAGGAAGAACAAGAAAGGACTGAGCTGGGAACCTTGAGGAGTCTACTTGGCATCAAGTCTTTTGATTTAATTATAAAAACTCACCGCTTCAGAAGCCTCCCCTTGCGACACATTTAATGCCAAGGTCGGATCGGTTCAATTTTTTTATTATTCGCATTTTTTCTATTCTCTAACGTTTTTATTCATTTTTCTAGCTCTCTCAGACTTGAGGAATCCTACGGGGTTCAGGTTTTGTTCGTTTTCCTTTAGCCTCCTCTCCGGTTAAGATGGTTATCTGAGGGTGTAGGCTTTTACCCGTCTAATACATCTCAAAAAAAGGTTCGCATATACCCTTTAAAGAACGCACAAAAGACCAAGTGCAATGACTGGGAACTGAGGTCATAAATTTTTGCATGTTGACGGTCCTGGAGGCGCGGATATGGGGGAACTTGTAAAAAGAACGAACGTTTGCATAAAAAAAAGACCTTGTCCGTCACCTTACCTGAAACTCAAATGCATGCAAAAAAGTCGGAAACAAGGTCTCCGGAGGAATTGAAATGAAAGATTTATGGACGAACAGTCGATAGAAGGGAGCAACAAGCCTCGCTAGTTCGGGAAGAACACTAAAGACCACTAAATGGTAAAAAAAAAACGTTTCCCCGTTAAAAAGGTCGCCCAAAAAAAGAAGACTCCGGCAACTAATAGGAGGATTTTTTTGTGGTAATGAACATGCAAGCAAAAAGGTGGGAAACAAGGTCTCCGAAGGAATCGAAAGATTTATGCACTCAAAACATGAATAAACCACGTGAAGAATCTCCTTATTTGTGAAAAAACTACAGAACACAACAAATGCTTCGAAGACCACAAAGAAAACAAATAGTTTTTAGTCAAAATGACTTGAAAAGCACTATTTGGTTTGTTTGTACATACAACGGACGTCGTTCTCCTAACAGAATACACTTTTTTAATGAACAAGATAATTTACTGAATGGCCGGTTGTTCTCAGTAATATTTATGAACCATTGAATTCGCGGAGTTAATGGTGTTAAGAAATGAGAATAAAAATAGTGAAGAACCAGACAGGATGTAGGAGTGGGTTCGGCGTTAGCGATAGGATGACAAGTTGGGCGATTGTGTTGTGAGACCTCTTGTGACAACTTCGCGAAGGCCGGATCGGTGGCATTCCTGGTCGATAGCAAGGTCGAAACCTCGGCTAACAAACGGTTACATAATATAAAAACCGCGGATTTTTTAAGTTCAGTTTTATGGTCGGGAAGAGTAGCCTAAATTTGCACGAATTAAGAAAGAAATTCGAGGTGGATACTAAGATTAATTGGAGGGTAATGTGTTAAAGTGGCTAGGTACTGAATAAGTTCGAGCCAATGCTGATGCATTCTTTGACGGTCGTTTCCGAAAATTGCTATCGATTTTTAGTCAGATTACCAGTAATGCCTGTTCACCCAAAGTTGGTCAAAGAGGATTCCAACTTAATCCAAATTCCAAAAATCTGTGCTCAAAGGAGCAATTTTTGCTCCACAAAGGAGCTGGTCGTTCAAATTTGACGAGTTTAGTGTTCTTTTTGCCCAGTTTTTTAGAATCACTAGGAAATGTTTCCGCCTAATGGAGCATAAGAGCTGCTAGGAACTCCACAAATGGTTGTGCAAAAAAACCTTTGAGTTACGTAGGTACACAAGTACCTATTTACATGAGTTCTTCTTCGTTGTTTCATTTTGGAACATGCCTAAATAGTATAATTACCTGGCCCTTTTCAACATATTATATTCAAGTAATCAAGAAAAGTTATGTACCGATTGAGAGTGATCGAGAAGGTTGGTTTATCAATAGATGACGATCTCTTAGACGCTCACTGAGCAAATAGATGGTCCCCAGCGGGTGTAGTCCTAAATGTATGTATTCCTAAAATATTTTATACAGATCATCGCCAATTACCAAGACTTGTGTCATCAAACTGATAATAGTGCTCAAAGATGTTCCAAAATCACGACAGCGGACACGTCAAATTTTTTTGACAGATTCGTTAGATGAGCTTTTAGATGGTTTTAAGTGATCAGGATGAAATACTTGGATGATGTCCGACGGTGAGTGGTATTCGAGGGCGAAAAATGATCCCGTATCAGACTCAGCGGAAGAAGCGCTGGGCGGGGAGCCTCAACAATGACGCGGTTCAAGGAAGAAGACCCCATTGTGATCGCCCGTAAAGTGCAGGCTGGTGACCCCAGGCAGGTCGAGAATCCCAGCGCGGTAAGTCATTTGACCGCGGTGATTCCTCCCAGCACAACTCCCCCGCAAAGCCGGCAAGGACCTCTCCAAAGACGGATGAAGACTTTACGCAGAACCCTGCACTGTCAAAGTGGCCAGGGAACTTCTATTCAAATGCGGCCTCGATCGGTTTTTTTTTTTTTTTTTTTTTGGTCCTCCACGCCTCTTGAACAGGTCGCGGGGAACCCTAAACTTATCTCTTCGAGATGATCATCTCGGGAGAATGTGATCCCTGCCTCAGTGTTGTTGTGGTTAGTTGTGAGTGTGGACTGGAGAGGGAGTTGAGGCCGCGGGGTTAATGACCTAAACGCCGAACACACATACACATCGGAGAGCTCTCTTCCATATTACACAGGCCGAGTTCCTGGTGGTCATCCCCAGTCTCCGAACGATCGCGTCAATCCCCATTTCAAATTACACTAATTTGGGACGCTTTTGGGGAGATATTAATTGGTAGATCGAACCTTCATAATTAATCCCAATCGAATTTGATCACAACGGATTCTCGTCTTCAAATCATTCAAGTACATCAATCTCACGATAAAATCCCGAAAATCACATAGCTCTGTGCTTTAATTGTCAATAATTTACCAAAAATCAGATCGAAAAAAGCAAATATCGATTTGATGTCAAGTGAATTATGGTCCTAACAGAACAGAGTGACAAGGTTTACTAGGGCTAACAAAGAGACCTTTTAAGATTATCGAAAGCAATATCTGATAAGCGGAAGGCTGAATGGCCAGAGGATGCTGGGTGAATGAAAGGTAGGAATGCGGAAGCAACTTACGGATAGCGCGGTCGCCTGGTCGAAGCACTGGCAGTGGGGTTCCGTGGATCGGTGCATCTCTTCCTTGAAGTTCCAAGCTTCCTCGACGACCGAATTCGGTTTTTGACATTCAAAAAAACCTGTTTAGGTTTTTTGTCAGACTGGGTCGGCTTTTTATCCGGAAACGCCGGAGATTTCCTTAGTAAAGACCGGTGGGGTCCAAACTGTCAGGTCCGATCTTCAACATTTTGGAGTCGTTAAAGTTCGGGATGTCAATTTTTAAAAAATCTGTTTTTTAACCGAAAATTCGGATAAAAAATTTAATTTTTTCGTTGGAGCCGGAAATTCCGCGTTGGCGCACGGGGTGTCTAGTAGAGCCCGGTCGGGTCGAGGGTTTTCGCAGACATGATGGAACGTTTGATTGTTGACACAAGAAACACAAAAAAAAAAAAATTGAAATGTCTGATGGGAATCAGACGAAGGCAGTGATCGAGATGAGAAGTCACCTCTGTGAGCAATCGGCACGTACTGTGTCCCTTCTCAGGCGGGCCCCGGTAACCATACAACGTCCAGGGCAGCCACCTCCACGCCGCCAAATTTCCCCGACACTCCCGCCCGTGCCTTCAACGATAGTTCACGTAGTCCCCACCCCTCGTTCTCATAATGTTTTGGTCCGTTTCCAATAATAAACTACTCATCGGGAGATCCTGACGATGCTCAGTTCAATCAACCTCCACATCACATTAGCGTCCGAGTATCACATCTGGGGCTCTAATTTGGGAATGCCCGTATAAAAATAAACGACGCAAATTAGGTACCTAACAATCTATTAATGCCACGAATTAAATAAAATTACCTAAGGTTCATGCAGCAGTGGAGGTAATGATAGCTAGTGATCAGATGAGCTTCTACTAGATGGCACGATCTGCTCCTCTCACTACAGGTCAAGTCAATTTGTGTCAATGTCAATGTCTTCAGAATGCCTTCATTTTTGTTCTTCGCACGTATTTGGGATAAACTGAATCAGTTGGTTTCAGGTCCGTAATTCACATTTGAAGAATGATATTGTACAATCTGCATTTCCACTAAAAACCTAAGCATTTATGAATGAAATCAAAGTCTTGGCAATCAAATACGTACCGACTATATGAACTACTCATTTGTATAGCAAAATCAATGTCCACCAATACCTCCCTGTTCAAACAGATGTCAAATCATGATGTCTTGGAGGCCAACATCCCTACATAATACAGTAAACTGATGAGAAACACTCTGGCAAAGCTTTACGAATTAGCTCCAGATACCAGAGAACTCATTCTCATGTATTCTCCGTTATGAGACGAGGGTAAATCAATTTATGTAATCAACACAGCTGAACAAGTACCCATAAATAGTGAACTTCTTCTTCTTATTTATGATGTACATTCCCTCGATCTTTACTTCTCATAATACTTATTCGATGCCGGGAGAGAAGCTTATTCGGCTAGGTACGTGACAAGAGGGAAAATTCTCCCGAGTTGGTAACCCTGCTTTGGCCCCGCCTTTGGCCCTTGGAGGGGATCAGGAAGTGCAGAACAGCTGGGCTATACGGTGGGGGCCTACCCCCCAAAATGTATCAGGATGTATTTTCATTCGGAGAACCAAGACACCCCTTCTCGCTCCCCAACGTCGGCAGCTTTTATTTCTTCGATACTAACAAACAACGTCCTTCAAGTATATATGAATTTTTTTTTTATACTTTCGACAAATGGTTAAGTAGGTACCTATTTTGTTCGTGTCACGGTATAACTTCCTACTTAGGTGAACATTATATAAAATCAGTCATACCGATTGTCGTTTCAACCTAAATCAATTTAAGGTTTTTATGGTTATAGGTATTATTATCCTCGTCTTTCTTCAACAGCTCATCCCTGGATCACTGAAAGAGTCGCTCTGTACCAATATTTCCGCCGTAAACTTTTTTCGAAAGATCATCTTCAAGAAGGTTCAAATCCAAGTGCGTTGAATTTGATTCGGAAAACCTGTAATATTAAATTCAGTAAAATACTAGTACATCTTGGGAAAGGGCCCCCCAACCTATAACATGAACGAACAAAATCAACAGTGGTCATTATCGCACCATAAAATAGTAATAGGTATCGCACGATTTCCATGAAAATTCCAATAGTTTTCCAATAAATTCCAATTTCTATTAATCACTTATACACCCCCCATTTTAGCTACGATTGTTTATTGTCTGCAGTCGTATATATATCATGTATTTATACAAGTACAAAGTATGCGCTTCAGGCTCGTATAATTTATTATATTACAGTGGCCAAATGAAATTTAAGCTTCTTACAAGTTCTTAAAAGTAAAGAATAGGTGGATACCTACTTTGTACGTCTGGTTCTGAATGGATGAGATAAGAACCTACCGGAATGGCTTAGTTTTGATGACAATTAGATGATATAGCTATATATTATCTTTCTTTTCTTTCTTTTGGTGGGTTGAGCTGGTCTGAGTATGAATTGGACTAAAAGATCTTCTTGATGAGAAATTTCCAAATGAAAGCAGTCGTTTCCTAGACGATACGATTGCCTGGCAAATCTATGAGGTCTTCATTAGCTAAGAGTTCCTAATTAAAACGATGCCATTATGGTATACGACATAATACTGTATCGTACAGCCGTTTGAAGAGAAAATTCGATACCTTGAAACGTCGAGTGGCGTTGGATGAGGCACACAATTTAGGTAGATTCAGGTAACCTATGTATACCTAACATAAACAAAATGATCAAGAATTCTTATAAATAATTTAGGTACCTAATCGTAGTTCGGTCCTCGTCAGAGTTCGGATAAGAAGCCAGTGAGAACAATCCTTCCTGACGATCTGATCAGCTAGAGTGTTTAGATTCCTTGGAATTCCCTAAGTCAAGTTTCGACTTGGAAATGGTGTGCTAATATTCGTGCGTCATCGGCCTTTCGCCCAAACGCAGAATGAGATCACGTACGAGTACACTATTAGGTAACCGAGACACACGTTGAAATCTTCCTTCATAATAAATTATCTTATTCAAGTAACCTCATTTACGATAGCGAAAATGTTCCATATTATTGTATAGGCACCTATGCTTTTATGGATAGCATTATTAGTTATTAATTAATAACAGCAGCAGTTAAATATGAGAATGCTATTGTAATATCATTTAAAATTTATTGTAATTAACGATTTACCTAATCGAATAAACGGGTTTCAAATCAAATTGAACAGTGTCAAAATGAAGTTCCTACCTAGATTTCTCCATTTCCAAAATAAAATTTTGTTTTTAATTTTTCGTATAAATAACAGTTTGCCACATACACAGTGGGGTGAAATGCTTTTTTCTGAACATGATGATGTTACGAACGATTCTTATAAGAAATTCTGCACTGATTCCGAATATACCCCATGTTTCTGCAGCTAAAATAGCTAATTAGCTGCTAAGTCATTTAAAAAGAAAAACCCTAGAAAATGCGCTTTTTGACCATTGGAACAGCCCAAAATTGTTTTGGAAGGCAAGAAAAGTTTAGGAGCTGAGAATCCTGTGTCGGATGAGACCAACGCCAACTCACTATCAAAATAGAAAAGATTATCGGTGATTTTTTTAAGTTTTCCGTTTTCTCGACTTTTTCGTAAAAAGTCAAAAAACCGAAAAGTTTGAAAATTAGGTACTTAAAAAAAAAGACTACTTTTTTCTGGTCAAAACTATGTTCATTACGATTCTTATAGGAAATTGTGAGGAAGCAAAAGTGTGATAAATCAATTTTGAAAAACAACATGGGTAAAAGTGGAGCAAAGTTACCTCGTTTTCCGTTAACTAAATAACTAAACACTAAAAAATGGTAAATGCCATATTGGGAAATATAAGCAGAATCCCTTGTTCCAGCATAAAAACGTCCGGTCTGTAGTATGTATTCGTACGAGCAAATGTATTCCAAATCGGGAGGGCAGCTCGAGCGGCGCGAGGTCAGATACAGCGCTCCTCGCGGTCATTGACATCCCGCGGACGTAATCATGGAGATGGGGCATGGGCTCTGGGAACCATGGAAATTGGTCTGATCCTAGGGGACTCTTCCGATGCGAATCTTGGCTGAAATTCCGCGAGGGCGAGCATTTTTCAGTGAGAACATCTCATCGGGTTATTCAAGACTACCGTGACAGGAAGGTACAGTACAAATTATAGGATATCCCTATTCAGCGATTCAAAGGGTCATCGTATACTTTAATCTGCAGGTTTTTAGCGATTTTTCGAAGAAATTAAGGTATTGCAATGGCTTAGAAATTTTAGCAATGCAAAATTTTAAAAATTTTCTCCATGGAAATCCGTTTCAGACTATTCTAAAACAAATCCTGAACTTTAACACTTGTTTACATGCTTGTATATTTATATTTTTATTTTTATATATATATGTGTATCACTCCAGACGATATTTGAGCCTGGAATCGAGATATAAAAATCCAAACCAATTTCAAAATGTCAATAATACCAAAACAAAAGGATGAGTTCGTTGGCAAGAATTTTTGGAGTACTCCAAGGGGTCGAATTCTCTGAAAAAGTGTTTTTTGAGGTTTTTGGTGTAAATTACCATTTTAAACATAGGGAAATTAAGGTATAATATTCGGAACCAGCGTGAAATTTCCTATGAGAATCACTCACCAAATCGGTTAAAATTATTCTTTGAAAATTCGATCATCATCTCATGATGCATGAATGGATCTTTAAACCGTAATTGACGATGCTGTTGATTGATATTTGTTGTTTCGAATTATCTACAGGTCAGTTTAAAAGGTAAATTTCGTCGTAAATTCGAGGGGAGCTTATCTTTGTATTAATATCTTTCACATTCAACTTTGAAGTGTTCATAGACTATTCATCAGGGATCTTTGAACCACCTCTGGGGGGTGTTCTAAGTAACTTCGGAGTAATCACAATTCTTGAAAACCACTGTCGGAAAGTCAAAACGACTGTTGTGGGGCAGAACGGCTGTTGTAACAACAGTTATGAGAGACACGGTTCAAAGGACTACTGACGTTATAGCTCTTAGGACTCGATGTACTGATTGTAAATGTCAAGGAGAGAGGACGACACAATAATTTATGGTTCAGATCACTAAAAATTACCTCAACTTACTGATTGATGTATCACACTAATAACTCATTACAAACGCTAAAATTATCGCCAGTAAATTATAATAATCCAAGAACACTTGATTCAGTCATCTAACCTCATCTCGACAACTTTTCTCACCACCTCCCGAAGTGTTCACAAGCTTATCAACTGTGGAGAGCTTTTGTCGTTGTTTCTTTCTTAAACAAAAAACAAAAACAAGGGCTGACGTTATAGAACACAAAGTTAAACACCCAACTGTTGTTACCATAACTTGTTGTTTAGCTTACAGGACAAAATCCCCCTTCCCACTGGTCTGAACATTTCAATTAAAAGCAACGACAGAATGAATCACCGAGCTTGTGTACCTGGTAATACAGGTATGACTGTCAACTTTACGTTGAAAACCAGTGCTCAGGTTCAGCTGTGCAGTGGGCTAGACCTATAAATATCACTTGTTTTCATATAATATTGTACCAGTATCAGTGGATGATGTGGTTGCTCAAACTAGTCGATGTACTCGTATTTTTGAGCTCCTTTATTGAAGGCACAAGAGCGGCCCTTACTGCTAGGACCATTCCATCATCCCACATGAAATTGATGTTAACTTACCCGGATTGTAGCCTCTGAAGATCGTATCTGATTTCAATATATATATTTTAATGTGTAGTGAGTAGCCTATAAGTAACTATATGTTTTATTGTTAATGAGGCTCTAACCACTCAATTTCCCATGTTAAAACATAGCGTTGGAACTGCCTGAGTCTCTAAAATGCAATAGAACCAACAACGTGAATCTATGAAATATTGTAATTCTATGAAATATTGTAATTTGAGTGAATAATTACAACATTTTAATTATTTAATTGAAACATTTTAATTAGAATTGTATTCTAGAGACTTAGGCGGTTCCAACAGTGAAGTTGAACATGAGGAGTGGTCAAACTGTAGATCTGGACCTATCAAGTTCTCACCTAAGAAATATTTATTTATAAGGTGGAAACGCATAAGAACCTTAGCCCTAACAAGTAAGTACAGAATAACCTAGATTCGTGCAAACATGACGTAAGTACCTTGAATAATCGTCTTAAGAGTCTGATGGTTAATTTAATTCTCACATTTAAAATGACGTCGAAATACGTAAATGCCCTTCACTCAGGTACACTGCGTCACGGGGATATCCCGGGGGTTGACCTAAAAGTTCACTGATAGAGTTTATTTTAGGACCAGTTCATACGAGCTTTACGTTAGCCCCCAATAAGTGTGTGATACTCGACAAAATCATCGAGAATCAACGTATCGCAAAAGGAAACCACAGATAAATTTTGGAATTATCCCAAGTTATACCCAAATTACAAATGTGTGTGAACAACAAGATAAATTATTGTGTCAAATTTGGTTACCGGGGATATTGAGGCTGATTTGATACGCAAGTTTCTTCTCGTCAGTTTCGAAAAAGACGCGGAACGAGACATTAAAATTTATGAAATGAAATGAAGTTTTATGAAATGAGTTTACATAATAGTATACAATTCCCTACTAAAATTCAGTTTTTTCCCAACCCAAATTTCGTTTTTTTCTACTGAAATTTGAACCAAGCTATTGCAAGGAAAAACCCAAGCTATTGTATGGAATGAACCTATTATTGGTGAAATATGATTTGGAATGAACTCATTCAAACATTTACCTTTCACTTTTGATTATCTCCCCCCCCCCTCCCCTTCACTTCTCTCAGCCAATAGGGTTCAAGTTCCTTCCCAACCCTTTCACATTGCTTGCACGTGATCGGATATTCCTCTCAGCCCCTTCACTTTTCTCGACCAATGGGAGTAAAGTTCCCTGTCTCATGTGGCTATAAATAATCTATGCTCTTTCCAATGTACATTCAGTTCTTTTTTGTTACTGATGATGACCTAAACGACGAAACTTCGTCGCGAGTAATTTAGATCGTATATCCGAAACTTATGATCTGATTTCATGAATTGTGCCAAAGACGGTCCCCTATGCATTTCATCGCAGACGGACCAATATTATCGTTTGATAATATCAAATATGGTGGACACAACTTTTGTAGGGAGGAGGAAAATAAATATAAAAATTATGAGCCATTTTCTTAACTGAATTAACTGCAAGGCAGTAATTTATTGTACAATTATATATTTCATCATCCATCTACTACTTTTTTGCTCATCAAATTTCCAGATCTTTTTTACGTTTTCTGAACAATTTTGGTTTCGTGTCAATCTGTCGTTCGGTCGGTCTGTCTGCCAGTCGGCCGGTCTGTCTGTCAGTCGGCCGGTCTGTCTGTCTCTCGGTCGGTCTGTCTGTCAGTTGGCCGGTCTTTCTGTCAGTCCCGGTCAGACGGTCTGTCTGTCTGTGGTCAATTCCTTGTCCCAGGCAAAACTATATGGAGTGATGGTCAGTTTTTGATGAAATTTTCAGGGATTGTGCGGGTTAGCCCCCTGACGGTCTCTGACATTTTCATCGCCATTTGATAATTATTTTTTCTGCCCGGTCGATTTTCGTAATGATTGTCCAATTTTAACTTTCATCCGTTCTTGATCTCGACTTTCGTGTTGATAAATTCGCATGACGGAATCACAGACCTCTTTGGATCGAATCTACAGCGATCTCCTTCTCATTACGTATCTGTTTTGTTATTAGGATATCAGTAGGACATTCTGCCCACGAACGTCAGTTCCATGCGTTACGAAAACCAGCAAACATAATAATTTAGCCATCAAGGACAAGCGCATTACTTGGTTTATTGACGTCAATGGGAATATGGCCCATTAGAGCGGGGTGGCAGACGGTGTGACGCCCAAAGGGTGATCATCATCTCACCTGCAGAACTTTTCAACTGATAGAATCAGTTTAGTGAAAAACATACCGAAATTGGTAGAGTAGTTCTTGAGTTATGCCTTTGACAACAACTTTCAAGTTTGCGGGTGTGCAGTAACGAGGCATTACTAATCGAATTGTTACAAAATTCTTAGGCATTCGACTTGGAGTTAGCCCCCAACTACCCTTCAAATTTGAGCGAAATCGGTCCATTATTACCTGATAAATCGTAGTTTCAGGAAATTAGGGCATGCGCACACGCACAGTGGCCAAAAATATAGGGTTTTTGGACCAAAACAATTGTCCCCTTCCGTCTTATAGGGATATGTGCACATATACCTACCGAATATAAGGGGTATATTCCCGTATTCCGGGTATGTTTCCGTAGGTACCTAAAATAGCTAATTAGCTGCAATATCTGAAAAAAACATCGAAAATTCAAGTTTTTGACCATTGGAACTGCCCAAAATTGGTTTGCGTCGAATGAGACCACCGCAAGCTCACCAACGCAGTACCCATGATTTCTGATGATTTTTCAGTTTTCCGTTTTCTCGATTTTTTTCCGAGTTCCCAACTGAAAAAGTCAACAAAATGGAAAACTTTGAAAAATCTCCAATAATTACGGCTACTGTGTTGATGAGCTCGCGTTGGTCTCAGTTCCAATGGTCAAAAACTTGTATTTTCGGGGGTTTTACTTTTATCGCAGCTAATTAGCTATTCTAGTTATAGGAACATGGAGTATATTCGAAATCCGGGCAAAATGTCCTATGAGACACCTCTCTCTCTCTCTCTCTCTCTCTCTCTCTCTCTCTCTCTCTCTCTCTCTCTCTCTCTCTCTCTCTCTCTCTCTCTCTCTCTCTCTCTCTCTCTCTCTCTCTCTCTCTCTCTCTCTCTCTCTCTCTCTCTCTCTCTCTCTCTCTCTCTCTCTCTCTAGAGATTTAAAAGAAAACTTCGTTGTAACGACCAAATGGGCAGTAGAAGCTACTGAAAACCTTGTATTTGGTAAACAAAATACCGATAGATAGTCAAGGTTTTCACAGGTTCTGGAATAACAACAAACTGACGCGTTTGAGGCTTCAAAAGAAGCACAAACAACTCTAAAAAGTAGGGAGGATATTCCGGTTCTATCATCAATGATAACCTCGTATATCTTCGAGTGAAAAACCCATAATTTCAGTTTTTTAGGTATCCTGTAAAATTTGCCGAAATAGCGATAGTTTGTTATTATGATGCCATCGATATGTTCCTATGTTTAAGATGGTAACATACACCAAAAGGCTCAAGAACACGATTTTAGACCCTGAATTAACAAATATTTGTTGATCCTTTAGTGTACTCCAAAAATGCTGGCCAACGAACTCTTTCTTTCTCTTAATATTATTGTAATTTTGAAATGTTTGGATTTTTTTACATGGTCAGATATCAAATGCCAGTGGCGGATCTACGAGGGGGGGGGGGCTTTCGGGCTGAAGCCCCCCCCCCCAAAAAAAAAAAAAAATTCTAGATCCGCCACTGATAAATTCAAAAGTGAAACTTCAGGGATTCCCGAGGAAAAGAATTTCCCGAAATTAGCATAGGTAACTAAAATGTTTAACCATTGCAATAGCTGAATTTTCTTCGAAATTTGATAATTTATTGTTCGGAGAGCTTTGAACACAAAAAGCAAGGGCAAATTTTCATTTAAGAGGACAACACATTGTTCACTTCTTTCACGAACGAAAAGCTTCCAACCTTCGTTAGTGAGTAAGCAAAATTGGTTGGTGTGGTTTGGTGAAATTTCATTGATGAAAATCGAATTTGCAATTACATAAACATAAACAGGATTCTGATTCGAGTTGAAGGAGTTAATGCTTACGCAAAAATGGGGGACTACATAAGATTCCATGTTCCCTATGTTTTGGGCAAGGATTTTTGGGTAGGGTACTCTCAAGAAAAAGTGGGGACCGCCCTGTGCCAGGGATGATGATTTTGAAATAGGCAATTTCCCGCAAGACCGTTAGGTCTTGAGGGTGGGGTAGAACTTCAGCGCCGTTCACGATGTGTTGGGCGAACAGAGCTGATCTCAGGAAGTTCAGTCATATATACGTAGGTTACATTGTTTTTCAGAAATTTCCATTTAACCTTGGAGTAAAGCTGAAGTGCAGGTCCAGGGCAGTTCAACTTGATTCTCGAAGTCTATTAGAGAATGTTGATAATGCGTGCGTTCATAATTCATAGGTTCTCGTCGTAGAGTCAGCCCCGAACTACCATCCGAATTTTCAGCGAAATCGGTCCAATAGGAACTGAGAAACCGGAGTTTCAGGAAATTCACGTTTGCGCATGCGCTGGCTACTAGTGGTCCGACGGCAATTAAATTTATAGGGAACCTCCACTGGGCTAAGTCGCACAATCCTGAAAATTCCATCAAAATCCGACTTTAACTTCATAATATAGTTTTGCCTGGGACAAGGAATTGACCATAATAGGACCGACAAACAGACAGGCTAACAGACATGGAACCAAGATTGTTCAGAAAGCTCTGAAACGTAAAAAACGAGGGAAAATTTTAATTTTGGAAGACAAATTTCGTTTTCATTTCTTCCGGGAAACACAGCTTATTCCTGCCTTCGGTAGTGAGGAAGCAAAAAAAATGTTGTCATTGTACGGGGTAGCCCCTAGACAGCCCCCTATTAATTGCACTTTTTGAAAGAATTGAAAACTCGAACAATAGAAATTGAACAAACGTGAATTTCCTGAAACTTCGATTTCTCAGTCCCTAGACCGCTTTCGCTAGAATTCGGAGTTTTATTAACACAGACACTGTTATGACAGTCAAGCAGACAAACACACAGACACTGAACCAAAATTGTCCAGAAAGGTCTGAAACCAACCTGAAACCAAGTAGACCTCTTGATTTTGGCGGACAATATTTTTTTCCCTGCACGAATACATAGCTTCCTTCCGTCGCACTGTGGTGCTAAAAGGTGGCGGAAATTGAAGGAGACATATTTACTCATTGGTAAAGCTGGATTTAGCATAAAAAAGGTAAACTATAAGTGTTAAATAAACTTATAAACTTATAAACTAAGTGTTAGCGGTTTATTATCACATTTCAACAGAAAACATACCTAATTTAAAACAATTTTTTCCACTATTTTTACTATTTTATTGCATTTTTCCCGAACTCTAAAGAAAAAAAATCAAAATGTTTCCTGAAATTCTTCAAAAATTAGATTTAGCTAAAAAAAAAAAAAAAAAAAAAAAATGTCATTCAAAATTTAAAAAATTTAAATTCAAATTTCAAATTAAAAAAAATCTTTCTGAAATTCAAAAAAAAATAACTAACCTCCAGGATAACAGAATTTTAAATCGAATAACAAGAAATTGAATAACAAGAAGAATGCCTCAAACCGAATGTTTCAAACCGCATCAAAATTGGCCCAAAATTGGCTGAAGAAAATGGAAATAGTTGTAACATTCATTCTTGAAGTTTGGTGGATCGGTTTCGGGAGGACCTGTGAAGAGAGCAGGTGACCACCATTTGACTATGTAAGTAAGGCGATTGGCGCATTTAGGTCGTCGCCGTACTATCAATTATTAAAGATTACGAACACATTTTCCCATAGAGGGTCGATTCAATTCGCATTTCTTAACTCATTTCTCTTCCTGTGAAGAGAGCAGGTGACCACCATTTGACTATGTAAGTTTAGGCGATTGGCGCATTTCGGTCGTCGCCGTACTATCAATTATTAAAGATTACGAACACATTTTTCCATAGAGGGCCGATTCAATTCGCATTTCTTAACGGTTTGAGTCGAATTAAAACTCACGATATATAATTGCCTTTGAAGAGCGGTCGCGTCGCCGATTTCGTTTCCGCTACTGACACAGTGGATGAGGCTTGGAGGCCCAGATCGGTTCTTCGAAGGCTGATGGCCCTCATTGTGTGGGAGGCGACTTGTTGAATGGAGGAGACCCAAATGACTGGAGAAGGTGAAGACTAGGGCTTCCTATTCGCTCTCTATTGTGCTCGTAGTCCTCTGGCCCATATACTTTGAGAGCTACCAGACAAAAGGGTTCTTGATCCGCGTTCCGGAACCTCATCCATAATAGACTGGATGGAGAGGCAAGTTAATTTATACTATCCAGGACGAACGATCTTTTCCTGACATATATCTCAACTATGGAGACTCTCTGTTAGGTTTAAACTGACGAAGAAGCACCAATAATTATGAGTTAATGAGTCAAATAGTTCCATCCATACCTTGGTCACAGACCAGAAACAACCCCCCCCCCCCCCCCCCCCCCCCCCCCCCCCCCCCCCCAAACCTCTAAAAAAAAATTTGTAAGAATGTAAATTTTATACCAATATAATTAGTTTGAAGCTCGTAAAATATATTCATTAGCTAGAATGACCTGATTCCACTCCTACGTCTTCAATTGTATGATATCCGTTAACGTGTTCATACTTTGTATAATGTATTAGTTACATTTACATTGCCTGCAGTCAATCAACATAAAGTATTTTGATTTTTGTGCCCGTTTATCTACTGTGCCACCAGACATAAGAAGCTGGTCACGTGACTTTCAGGTGGCGAG
>JAEMON010000005.1:27375519-27389615 GCA_030264115.1 Lygus lineolaris
ACTAGACTAAAAATTGAGTAGAACGCCGCCAACCGCACCTTTATATCTCAATCCGCTCCCGTGATATGATTTTTCTAAAGTTTTTTTCAGATCGCCGTAAAAACCCACGTTTCTTCTCTTTGAAACAATTGTTTCCTACTTTTGACCATACATTTTCGGATTCAGCGTTAAATTTCCAATACGCCTAATGCACATCCATAATCAAAAACGAAGTCCTGTGGACCGCAACCGCAGTTTAAGCATTGAAAATGTTTTAAAAAAATTAAGTTTCTGAAAATACTTCTACGTTAACTGCATTTCCAAAAAACGTGCTGGAAGCGGTAAAAATCTCTGGAAAACTCGCAAATTTAATCAGCTTTCTAATGGTATGGTCAACTTTGCGATTCCTCGTCGATTTCATGAAGAAATTCAAGTTTGAATGCGGAAAAACAATAGGCACCTACGGAAATACGAGTACCTAATACCAGAAAATTAACGAACGGATTCTCATTTTTTGGCAAACACCCTGTATAATCAGTTAGTTATAATAATTAGTAATTTCAGCGAAATTGGTTCAATAATTCTGGAGTTAAGCCTATGGCAATAAATTTGAAGTTTGCACAAGCGCAGTAGCCACCACTCCTCCAATTGGCGAAATTCATAGGTGAGTGTCTTCGAGTCAGCCCCAAACTACACTCCGAATTTGTGCGAAATTGGTCCATTAGATACTGAAAAATCGTAGTTTCAGGAAATTTACGTTTGCGCATGCGCACACGCTACTAGTGGTCCGAGAGCAATGCAATTGAAAGAGGACTGTCTTGGGGCTACCTACCGTAACAAGGCGTTGAAAACTCTGAGGAACTTTTTGTATAAGTTCCTGAAATTAGGTGGATTGCTTCGGGACACCCTGCATATACGTTCCTGCCCTGAAGGACACAATCTCCCGATTTCCTATGTTTTGAAGAATATAATCAGGGATCAGAATGGAAACGATCATCTTTCGAATCACTGAAACCGTAATGTTTGGAATAAGCTCGAAATTTCCTATATTTTTTTTTTTTTTTTTTTCAGGTCAAAATGAGAACCTACCTACCTATCTAAAACAAAAAAAAAAAAGAAAATCTGAATAATATCAGAAAATTTAGCCATTTTACCTCTGTAACCACCTTTGTTACCTTTTTTTTCCCTCTGTAAATATTTGAAGTTGGTCCATTTATTTGCGAAAAAGATTTTGTATTTTGCTCAGTCGAGATAATCATACGTGCCAACTTACAGCTGTATGCTTCACAGACAGGCCTTTTAGTGTTATGCAATCTTAATATATAAAAATGAATCCCTATTCCCCTATGCAAGCAATAACTTGAGAATGAGTGCACTAAATTGAATAATTATTTTTTTGTTGTGGTCGTTTATGTCAGGAGAAGGTTTTTATGAAAGAAAATTCAAATTCAGACCTAAGGGCTCTGTCCCACTGCCCTTCAAAGTTCCACGCAAGCAAAGCGAGCGATTTAGATATGGACAACCAACCACGAGTAAAGTGAGTGGGTGAACGTGGGGACTGTGCAACTAGTGATAATAATATAAAATGTGCTTAGAAAAAGAGGCAAACAATGGGTTTGTGGTGCAGGCAAAAACCTGCATGACCGTTGGGTATTGAGGGTGAGGTAGCTCTGCTCGCCGTTTTCTTGACCTTCAAAGGCACACAGTCAAGGTCACTAATGACTAATGACGCAGAGCTACCCCATTCTCAATTTCCTGCCAGTCGTGCAGGTTTAGCATTCTCGAAATTATGGTTGATTCTAATTGATAAGTACAAATTCCACCAGTCGAGATATAATCATTTCAAAATTTTGTAATGTTTTAATTTTTTGGTTCCTGTACCATGATACTACCATTATGTCCGAAAGTAACTATTTGCATGATTGTTATAAATCACACAGTGAAATACTATTTGTACAGAATTGATTTCGATATCTGTGTGAACACGTTTGTTCCATCCATTTCCTGTCATTCTTTGTTTTCCCATGTTATTGGTCAAGATTTATCTTGGAATTTGTCTAACGACTTTCGGAAACCACTCTACGTTGCGATAGGGGCACTTAATTCGATTGATAACCATCATTTAGTGAGAAAACTCACCGCCGAAAATACCTACCTACTCGCTACACCAGTAAGTTCGCAACTGTTACGTGACATACCGGGTGGGGGCCAACCGCTTGAGGCGAAATGGAAAATTTTCCTCGCATTCGCTCTTTGAGATGTTTTTCATCGAGTAATTTCTAGAATTCGACAGTCTTGGTGATGCGTCACTGTTGCGTAACTGGCACAGGAAAATATCTAGTTCGAGTTGACGAGGGTGAAAACGAGGGACGCCTTTATAGAGAGCTCCCATAGAGTTCCACTGATCTGCGGTTCCGCAAATCCACGATTTTTGATTCCACGATTTTATCTAAATTTTATACAACTTTCAATCAGCTCGATCAATCCGTTCAATCGTTGGATCCTGATAACGGAAAGCAACAATTAGGCGAAGGTTCACATTAAACGGAGAAGAATGAGGAATCCAGAGCATCACCGTCATATTCAATGTTTTAGCGCAATCATAGTTATGTTTTAAGGGTATAGTATAGTAATTTTTGGGCGAAAAAATCGATTTTTCAATAAAAATTGTTTACAACACAGTCACAGTCTATCATATTGTGAACATGACGGTTAAAAAAATATTCGAACTTGTCAAAGTCGGGCGGGCAGACACACATCCAAAACAAAGCACATTACCAGACAAACTACAACCTATTTCTATGGTTACAGTTAGAGGTTACGGATGAGGTTCCTCACCTGTGTCTCATCATAGCTAACCGCGTTGTCAAGTAATTATGAAGGTAAAGTAAAGATGAAGATGAGGTTCTTCTTCTTCATCTTCAAGGAGTCCACCTCAAACAACAACAACAAAGTTTAGAAGAGTTCAGACAGTTCAGAAGCCCTCGAAATTACGTCAGGGCATGAACAATGATCCTCTACGGAAAATCGTGTTTCATGAGAAAACACGTTTTTCAGTAGGTACTCAGGAACCCATTTCTCCCTTATCGCATTTTTTTAAAATCCTTTAGAACATAATACACAAGGATTTTGGGAGATGTGACAACGATTTTGCGTACTTTTTTCAACAACGTTAGAGGCATCGCATTATTTCCAATGGAATAATGGATGGTTTCCGCTAGAAAATTTACATTTTCTTCAAAACCTTGGCTATTTTTCTCTAGCAGTCATGCTGAGCTTTCCTTGGTACAGTCTTGAGAGCCTAACATTCTAAACAAAAAACAAACCAAAAAAAAAGTTGAGATGATGAGATCCTGAAAAATCGGTTCCTAAAGTGAACTACTTTTTAAGGCGATTTCATTAGGCCGAGAAAATTACATACTGCCCTTAAGTTATAGACCAACCCATTGATGGTGTGGGAAGCTTACGAACTTCGTATGTTTTGTGTACTTGGACTAATGCAAGTAACTGAAATAGTGCAATACAATATTCAGAATCCTGACAATATCTGGAGGTGGGTGCGAAACCGTAGGGCCATAGAAGTTCCTGGATTAAGGAAGGCCTTTTGGTACGAACAATAATTTAAAGAGCATAGTTCAGAAATGTATGATTGTAGGGTACCGTGATTAATTTATACGTCCATGTCTGTACATTCCTCTACTACCAATGAAATTGAACCACGGATTGAAGCCGGATGATTACCTATCTTGGATTAGAACAGGAAATTACCTTCACGGGTTTCGAGATCATGTCTTGTTAAAATTCAGTGCAGACCTACTGGGCAGGAACGACGCTGAGTGGGCCAAATAACCAATTTGGGAGATCAAAAGTCCAAAAATGAAGGTGCTCGGATTCCCCTCAGAACTGAATGTTGTATATAAGTAGGACACCTCGAAGTGAAGAAATGTGAACGAAAAAAAAGAATGTTGAACTATTAGAGTAAACAATGAATCGAGTACAAGCGGAATGTATGTTAATGAAGGCAGTATTTTTATATTTGTTATGTAACTGTTATGTACAATACTCTATGTTTTTGGAAACCAAACGGAACTGGAAAAGTGGTAATGGAAGTTGTTAATGGGTCATTAGTAGAGATGTAATTTCATCGCCGCCAACTATACCGCCTCGAGTTACACGCTGTTAAGTTAATTTCGTTCAGCTGATTTCAAGAGATGCGGGATACTGACACCATGTTTTTATTAGTTGAAACCTAATTTCTCTAAGTTCGATACAATTTAAATTACCTATGTAAATATTTTAGCTAATTTAATGCTGAATCCGGAAATGTAGATTAACATTGAAATAAACGCATCAGGGTTTCAGAAAAAGCGGATTTACGACGGAAGGTCGTGAGAACAAAACAAATAGGTAGGTAATTAATTAGGTTTTAGGAGTATCCCAGTCAAATTAACCTCTGGTTAATTCAGACAAAGTAGGAAATTATTTTAATTCTCTTTAGGCGTCCTCAATAAGGGTAATTCATGTTTTGCGACAGTTTCTGACACGAGCAGAACTTTCGGGGTTCTAGAAACCACGAAATGTTAGCACTTTTTTCAGTCTTTGGGGAAAAAAAACACTTAGATCGTGAATCGTACAGAATTTTTTACAACGAATAATAAAGTACATTAAATGCTGCGTCAAATGATCTCTGTACACACCAAATTTGTATCACCCGTTCGATCAAAATTTGCAGTCGGGAATAGGCCTTATTACCATTTTGTCAGAAAAGTGCTGAGTGCAGTTATGCTCAGTTTGAATCGTCTGCATCTCAAAGATGGGTATACTCCAATTAAAAAAAAAAAAAGACGGTAGGCCTACGGTTCTACAGTCAGATCATTTAATAATATCAGACTGACTAAAATCACATAAGAAAAATTCGACTCAGCTGATCTGGGAGCTCAATTTTCGACTCAGCTGATCTGGGAGCTTCATTTTCTACTCAGCTGATCTGCGAGCTCAATTTTCGACTCAGCTGATCGGGAAACTCAGCTTATAGGTTGTTCAACATCTTGCATACGAGTCTGCAAGCAAGCGAGACATTTTATGTATTTTATTTTCTTTTCCATATTTCCCCGATAGTTTAGGTAACGCTTTTCGATTCTATGTGCCAAAGTAAAGACATAAAATGTCAAAATCATTGTTATCATGGGTCAATAATATTTCCTGAAGAAGCATTTAAAACTCTCTTCTCTCCATTCATTCTACGACATATAAAAGTTTTATCAAGTCTTTCGACCGCTTTTAGATCACTTTTGGACTTTTGAGCTCCCAGATTGGCGATTTGGCCCACTGTGCGACTGTCCTAGAACAACTCGTGCTAGGTAAGAATAAATTTGAAATAATGTGCATCTTTCTCTTCTACAGTAAATGTACATACCTAATATTTTTCAGATGTAGGAGTTCTAATACTTCATGTGAGATGGTCTTCGAAAAATACTGCCTACTTGTCACCCATCATGACAGTGACAAATGGAGTAGCACGTACCTACATGAGGCATACAATTCAACCATTGCAACCTTTTTCGCTAGTAGGTGGTATTTATTTTGGAAGTAGACTGATGTTCTGCCACAATAGCCTGCTGAACTCCACTCTTCTGGGACTTAAGTGGTGGATTAAGTGTACATATCCGATTACTTACCTGAAAAAAAAAACTCGAAAACTTCCGGGGGTGTTAACCCTTCGGTCGTGAATAGGTTCGGAATCCCTCAAAAGACGAAATTTCGACCTGTTTTGATGGGTGTTCCGTAATTACTGCCCGACAGCTTACTTGCCGGTGGTCTGCCACTTCTAGCACCTTCACGTCCTCGCCAAAAGGTGTTTGAACCGTCATAATCCTTGCGTGTCAAGGTGGTTGATGTGTCGTTAAGAATCCCTCCGGTTCTTACACCTGCGGGGTCTAACGAACTCGTCAGTCCTGACACTAAAATCTTTGGCGATTTTTTGACAGAGCTTGATAGATTCTATGAAGCATGAATGCGACACTTTTTAATCAAACGCTTCCGACTCGACTGTTGGGAGGCACGTCAAGCTGCTTAGTAGAGTATTAGAAGGGATAATGACACCTCGTGGTCAGTGTGTGGGCCAAGGGGATATAAGGGAAATGACAGAACAAGTTGTGAGTCGAGCTAAACTACGATAATGGCAAAGGTAACTATTTTTTTTATTTTTGTTTTATTCCAGAAATTATACATAATTACATAGAAACCCATATTTAAAAAAATAAAATAAAATACCTATTCACACTCCTACAATATAAAACCAAACCAGTCACTGAAATTAATCTTCCATTTGAGATGAAACTCGTGGAGTAAGATGAGTTGTAGTTCCGTTCTACGATTTGCTTAGATTGTTATTAAATTATAATTTCTAATCAGGCCTTTATTAATTACTTGTCGTAGGCAGTTATACATTTGAAATGATAAAAAATGGTTCCGTAGTTCTTCTTGTTCGTTGAAATTTCCATTCATGAGGCTTCTTCGTAGCCCCAGGGGTAAATCATTAAAACATTTTATACCACTATAACTGAATGCATTTTCCGCGAACGTGGTTCGAAGTAATGGTAGGCTGATCTTATTCATTGCTGAATCTGGTGTGCTGCATATGTGAAGGTACCTACTGAAAAGGCTTTAGTTTTGATGATATATTTAATATTGTTGAAATCAATCAGTTTTGGGAAGGGGAGGATTTGTAATTTTTTCAATAGGAAAACTAAGGTTTGAGCATCTCGACAAGGCATTTTTAGGATGTCTCTAGTAACGAGTGGCGTCGCCTTATGTTTGCTATTGCGGATTCCTTGAAAAATGTAAATTAGGAACAAAAATCACTGGTACGTACTTACGGTATGCGAAAAGAAAATCCCGGAAAAAATCCCCAAACCCCCCTGGAAAAAAATTCCGCGGAATCAAAATCACAGTATAATAATATCGTATTATGAAGATGCCCTATAAACTATGTATTATCGTATCAGCGTTAGTATCTTAATTTTCGGAAATCGTAAGATAGGCAGGTAAGTGGTATTGATGAAGGTACAAAAAAAGGTACTAGTAAGTGTCTGCGTATTCCTACCCGTATCTATCAAAAAGATACTTGCTAAAGTAGCTACCTATCAAAAAGATACTTGCTCAATTAGCTACCTACTTACCTATGATCATTATTACCTACTCATATAACCAGCGATAGGATGATTTATTATTATCATTAGGTCCCTATATCATTATTTAGGAATTTTGCTATGGAAATTGGCACAGTTACGACAATTTGAATTATGAGTAGATTAGGAAAATATAAAACAATTTTTTTTTTCAAGGACAATTCCCAGTTTCGGGGATATTTTTTCGTGGATTTCTCACCTACATTCCACAGAATAAAATTAGTTTTATCAAAAAGCTTTAGAATCCAAATCGATAGTGGGCATAATAATTTATTGGTCACAAAACGACATACAGGTAGTTCTATTTAAACCAGTGACAGTATGGTATTATGGTCATCTGGAAAGTCACGATACTGTAATCACCTATTCTAGGACTCAAACCTGACGTTCACCGCCAAAATCATAACAAGTCATTATTCTCAGTCAGTTATCTTAGTCATTATTTCGCAACATAAAGAAATGGGACCAACCATCTTTGTGATTTTTTGCGAGGAATTAAATTAATCACCGCGCAATTGCGCAACCTGCTCAATCAAAACCAACATCGTTCTTTCAAATGGGAATTTTTCTTTACAGATTCGGATTCTAAGCAAACTTTTATGAATTTTTGACCCCTCACTCAAAAATGTGGGTGCGAAAAACGTACATATCATAATAGCTATAAAAAAAAATTGTGTTACATTTATTATTTCATAATAAACATTACTTAATTGCTACTTATTATGTACCTATGTACTACGTCATTTGTATATTCTTAGTACAAGTTATAAACATATAAGTTAGTTACAGTAAAATGTCAAATCATCCCTATGTACTCTGTACATGTTACGAAAAACTGTTGTTTTACTGATTTATGGATGTAATTATCTGTATTGGAACTATGGTGATATATGATAATACACTGAAAGCTACCTACAAAACCATTAATAAATAAGACTGCATATGTTAACCTTCGTAATACATGCTAATACTATATATAAATATAATATGTATGAAACGGATTTCCATGAAGAAACTTTTCAAAAATTTGCATTACTGAAATTTTGAAGCCATTGCAAGCCGTTGCTCAATTTTTCTGACAAAAAAAAAAATAAATAAATAATATCACCACGTTATTCAGCGTGAAATAACCCTTTGAAATCACATATCATACCTAATCATTTACTACACCCAAAAAACTCAATTTCTCGCTTTTAGGGCACGTTTTTGCGCACTCACATTTTCGAGAGAGGGGCCACAAAGTCATGGAATTTTGCGTAGAATCCGAATCTGTTATGAAAAATCTTACTGAAAAAACAAAGTTGGTGTTGATTGCGTATAGTTGCGCAATGACGCGGTGGGCAAAAAAGTCATGGTTGAATTGAACGCAAAACACCATAAAGATCACCGTTAGTCCTGTTTTTTTTTACGTTGCTAAATAATGAATGGGTGTGGGGGGGTTCCACTAATTAGGAGACACCCTGTGTAGACCTAGGCCTCATGTTAAAGATAGAGATTTAGGGGATGGGTGGAATTGAAATTCTTACTAACTAAGTTTTTCTTACTAACTGTCACCACCCACTATCACGACAGTCGTACTGTACTGACAATCGCGGTGCCTCCTTTAGTCTACCCACAAAATTTCGGTCAAGAAGCATCCACTCATTATACGTTGGCCAATGATTTGGGCTATAGTTTCCTGAGGTTTCGCTTCCTCACTACCAAAACTGAGCTGTCAGCTAACCTCAATTACGTGATTTGTCCACTAAACCGTTTCGAACATATATAAAATAAACTTCACAATAAAACGTGAGTTCGTAAGTCAGTTATTTTGGTGCTTTGTAAGGGATCAACTTTTGAATAAATTGTAAAGGTCAAAAATCTCTTTCATGAACCACTAATTTTTTGATTTTGGAGGATCTACGATCATTTCTAATTAAGAATTTTTTTAGGGTATAAGAAATTGAATAATTAACTAATTGTTCACGAATAATGGGATTTAGGTATTTCACAATAAATTTGCATGACTACTGACGGTAAGTACGTCGAGAAACTGCCCTAAATCACATTAATTTGTTTATAAAACTAAAGCCTCAAATCATCGAGTGAGGTTACAACATACAGGATAAAAACTATGTAACCCGAGCGCTCCCATGGAAGAACCGGGTAACAAAATTCAAACGAAAAATGAGTTATCCGGTTTTTTCCCTGTACTCTTCATATGTTTATCAAATTACAGAAGAAGGGGTTTCTCTCTAAACATGAAACCAAATTTGAACTCTCTAAGAAATTTTACTGCTCAAAAATTAATGAAAACAGGATAGTTGTCAAGCAATACTTGAATGGTTGATTGCTTCTTCGAAAATTCGATCATTACGTGTTACTGAATTTTTTATCAACAAAGTTTTAAGACTCCAGAGATTAACGGACTCCTCATATGAAAATATTTATTAGGGAGGAAGTGAAATCAAATAAGAGGATTTTCATGAAAATCGTAGTGTATGTGGATAATCGACAGGTAGAGGGTTGTGGAACGAGCGTTGAAACGAACACCCGGAACAAACGATAAGGATGTAGGTCGTGGGTTCATTGACTTCCACCGAGCCTTCGAGCCAAGCGCCTCCACCAGGTCTTTTCAAAGGAGTAAAAAAATAAACCAAAAGGAACGCGAGCTCCTAAGACAAGAGGCCCAAAAAGTACAGGAGCATCCCATCCAGGACCCTTTGGGGCGACCCAGGCCTTCTTTCGAGACTCAACTCCTATTTTAGTGGTGGGGCCAGTTCCAGAGTCATAAGCCCGAGCACTGGGAGAACGGGTTGTCAAGTTCAATTGAAAGCCATGGAGGTTTTAAAACCACATTTACAATTCAAGAAGGAGGGGGAAGAGGGGGTTGAAAAGGAAACAAGACCTCCTAATCTGATTGTTTTGGGTTTGGGGGGCCTCCTTCATGAAGAGTGAGCTCCTATCTACCCGCGTAGGCACCAACATACCCATTAATTCCACACAGATTCACTTCAGAATCATAGATTATGTACCTACTGGGTGGTCCAAAATCGACTGTACAAAATTTGAGGTTTTATTGGAAATGTTTAATTTTTTTTTTTTTTTTTTTGTTAACCCATAACTTAAAGTTCCTGATACGTCACTGACCCCTCTATCTTAGGGGGCCCTCACCTTTAAAAAAGAGGAAAAAAACCTAAACTGCCAAATCGATTTCGAGGTTAAAAACGACTATTACTTCCAACTTTTGAAAATCGCTCATTTTGGGAGATTTTGTGAGTCCCTGCCTACATTGGATACCACACGCATACCTACTACCATCATTAGTACCAACTTAATTAAATTGCGATAATTTTTCTCTTTCTCTCCAGGTTTCCACCCTTTTAGCCATCTTCTCAGGCATTACTTCCTCTCTTCCATTTCCCTGCTTCCTGTATACCTCTCTTACTTCTTCTTCTTTTTCTGTTAGAACCTCTCCCCATTTTTATTTCTTTTGTACCATCAAAGTCCTAGTTTGTTTTATTATTATAAAAAAATTATCATAGAAATTATTTAATGAAGTGTTCACTCGCTTTTGCGTGCATTGATGATCTAGCTACACAACTAATACTTATTTTGAGATTTGGGGTGAATATCGACAGTATAATAATTAGGCACTCAAAATGTATTTTTGGTAATTCCGGAATAGGGTGACAATGCTCCGATATACTGAGTAGATACTACCTTATTGTCCCAACCATCAAGGCGCAGGAAAACCTAAAAATCAACCCATGTTAAGCAATGTGGAATTCCGGTGCGTCGGAATTTTTTGCATTTTCGACTTCAAATTCGGATTTAGAACCCTTGAAAACTGAGTTCTAATGGGGAATCATCATCAATTTTTGTTAAAATTGTTTCTGAAAGACAATGGCTCAAACACAAATCCCAACACTGTTCTGCTCCTGATTTGTGAGAATAGAATTTACTTAATTAATTAATTAATTGATTTAATTAATTAATTGTCAGGTAATTATTATCAATTAATTATTCAAATTATTCCTATTCTCACTGCTCCCGAGCGCATTCTTTTTCAGTTCAGTTCTTTCAGTGTGACGTAGGAAAGGGTTTCTCAAGAGCCTGGAATACCGCCTGTTATTCAAACAGCTGAGATTTGATTCCAAGTTTTCTCCACATCAGAACGATAAAATATTTTTTTCTTTGTATTTAACAGTATGTAATTTTATTCCAAATAACAATAAAAATTTGAGTTTCTCATACACGGAAATTCCCCATTTTCAGCTCAAAATGTTCATAAGGTTGACTGTAAAACAGGTGAGAAGATCATTTTTGTTCTGAAGAGCGGAGGGTGCTCCCCATGCCGGCGCGAGGTGGTGACGTCATCTGTACCTTTTTTACGGCACTCGTTTTCGTTCACTTTCGGATACCCCACACATAGCACCTTTTTGGAAAGCTCTCACTGAATCTTTCAGTTTAACGAATAGACTGGAACAGCCGGAATTGCCGATTATACAAAATTGTCAATTTTTGGCGAGCAGATTAGGGTTTCCTGAGCCACACTAACAAAAGTTATGTAATAGGTGTTATGTGAGCTCATGGTTGTCCATGTTGAACAACCCGTGTCAAACATCAGCATTAAGTGGTCTCTCGAGAATAGGCCCCATCAAAAAGAGCGAATGACATCGTTAAGAATTTTGGTCGTTAGAGTTTACTTCTCACCCTGAGCAGTCACCCTTGCAGTCGATTAGTTTCCCCAACGTAAATAGGAAACTATTAAAATATCTCAGACGTCTCGGCGCTCTATATGGATTCTATTAGGAAATCCCTAAGTTTCGGTTGTGTGATTGCCCTCTTAGTTGAGTGTTATTCGTGTGAAGAAAAAAACCGAATGACCAGCAAGTGGTTCGGGAGGTTGGTAGTTCATTTGAAAGGCATTTCGAATTAGGTATGTTTTACGACCTAATTGGCCGTGTATTCAAATCCGTATCCAATATAGCACTTATCTACTTAATGGGTTCGTTATCTACTATCCTACTTGAGCGTTATTCTGTGCGAAAAAAAACCGAATGATTTTGAAAGACATTTTGGAATTAGGCTTAATTCGAATTACGTATATTTTAGATCTAATCCGTCTCCGATTAAGTAGGTGAACTCAATGGTTTAGTTATCTTCCCACAACATTGGATAGTATAGAGTAAATAATTTGATTTAATGTTCACAAAAGAGAAACCTCGAAAAAAAGAAGAAGAGAAAGAGTAACCTCGAAAAAAAGAAGAGAAAGAGAAACCTCAAAGCGAAGTTTCGAAGAAAGTGAAGATATTGTAATGGGAATCAAGAGAATTGCCCAATTCGCCACTGATTATTGTTTAAATCACCGTCTACATATTAGAGACATCCTCCTGTCTAGACATCAATCCAAAAAGTCCCATTCATGCAGCATGAGTTGATGAGCCAATTTTCAAAGAATCATTTTAACCGAGTTGGTGGGTGATTCTTATAGGGAATTTCACGCTGATTCCGAATATACCATATGTTCCTAGGATGGTAATTTACGAGATAGTAATTTCCTCGTACACAAAAACCTCAAAAAACGCGTTTTTTTAAGCGGTTTTGACTCTAAATTTTCAAAATTTGAACCCTTGGAGTACCCAAAGAATTCTTGGCAACGAACTCATCCTTTCTTTTGATATTATTGAAAATTTGAAATATTTTCAGATTCTCTGCTCAATTCCTCGGTCAGATATATCATATGGAGTGACACATATATAAATATATATATATATATATAAGACTTAAATTTCAGAAATCGTTTTAGAATGGTATGAAACGGATTTCCATCATGAAGAAAAATTCCAAGAATTTGCATTATTTAAATTTTGAAGCCGTTGCAATAGCTTCATTTTTTTCCGGAAATTCGCTAAAACCAAAGTTTTATGTATGTGTACGTACCTACTATACATCATTCATTCTGCAACATGGTTGGCAGTATAATCGTAGGACAAAAACGCGTCAACTCAAATTGTGATCTAAGCGAATGGTGCGCTAGGGACGTAAATCTATGTAGGGATTAAAATTACAGCAGTAATTCCGGGACACTTGACCAAGGCCAAATTGTGCGTTTTACCGTATTTCACCTTCAACAGGCGGTAATGGCTATGCTAATTCAAATCTCACTGCCGATGGCAGCTAAAAATGGTTTGATCGGAGCTATGTAATAGGATTGAACGTGATTACAATAATACTTGAACAGCTATGCGGAAACATTGAAACTCTATACGAGCCTATTATGACTCCAGTCTTTCTTTATACGGCCGAGTGAAACCGCGTTATGAGACACTCACATAAGATTCACGTTCTTACGAAGTTTTCGCGGAGTTGAAAATTTGTATAAACAGGTAGGTACATAAAATGTCAAAGACTATGGTCGGAGGAGGGATCACAAAGTCAAGGCAATTTCTTGAGGATTTAGCTACAGGTGAAAAAGATGTGAACTTTGACATTCTATGAACCTCCTTTTCACAATACCAGCTCTACCTATGAGGCAACCCCATCGAGATTTGAGTTAACGTCTTATTAATGTTATGTGGCGAAACATGTTCCATTCCATACTTACGTCCTACCTAGGTCTACACTGGGAAGTTCCAGTGGGTCCGGAAATCGGAATTTCAACACTATTTCTCTGAAGAGGAGATTCCAACGCCTTGACTGCGAAAACACCATAAATATACCAGAAAAAGGGTCATTCATGCAGCATGAGTTGATGAGCGAATTTTCAAAGAGTGATTTTAACCGATTTGGTGGGTGATTCTTCAAGGAAATTTCACGCTGATTCCGGATATACCATATGTCCCTATGTTTAAGATGGTAATTTACACCGAAAACATTTAAAAACACGTTTCTTTTTCAAGAGGTTTTTGACTCTAAATTTTCGAAATTTGACCCCTTGGAGTA
>JAEMON010000005.1:27390615-27410486 GCA_030264115.1 Lygus lineolaris
ATTTGGAATTTTAATATATTAAAATTCCAAATTTATAGCACCGAATACAACCACAGAGAGACAATACAACCATGGATTTATCCATCGTCTCTCTGTGTAACATGGAAGTACATAGAATACTTCCCGTTGCTTCCTACTTCCATAAAAATTCCATTTATTTGCTAGATTTCGCGTTAGTCAAGGAAGTGAAAATCTATTCCTATACAACCTTGGCGTAGCCCAACTCTCCAACTACCATGGAAGTAGAAATATAATACCTTGGAAGTAAGAAGGATGGTCTCTTCCTTCCTCCATGGGTACCTCAGGGGTTGACTCCCGCCAATTCCTGCCAAACGATTTTTTGTGTCTCTCTAATTTTTTGTAATAATTTTTTCGAAGAATGGATCTCATTTTCGTCAACCACGTGCAGTGTAGAAGAATTTTTGTAGTTGAAAAATCACTGCAATTGCCCAATCCCTCATATTGTTTTCGTCTGAACAGAGTTAAATCATTTCGAATAGAATTGATCACACTGTGAAGCGTCTACGAATAAACTGTGGCGTATTGAGCTTTACGATTTTTGCGGTTTCGGGGACAACATGATTGAAATTCGTCAAGGTTTCTGGAGTTTTTTTCAACCTCTTTACATCATCCATGATCAGAACACCAGAAAACATGGATCGGGCACAGGAATTTTAACAGGAACAGAGGCGAAAATTAATACCTTCAAAGGCAAGTAATAGCCCGCAAGAGCGCTCAATAAACATCTCAGTATAACGTCACTTTGTGTTCACGCGACGTAAAGCTGCAAATCACCTCACGGCATCTTTTCTATGAATGCAAAGCAATCAAGATATTTCCAACCATGACTGTACTGTCTGTCAGTGGCAATGAAAGGGTACCTTCTGCCCACCGACAACGCAGTACCGTTATCAAATAATTTTTCCTCTCTCACCTCCTCAAGGCGCTGAATTAATGTCAGTCAGTCACTGAGTCAGTAAGTCTGCAATGCGGAATTCATATTAGGATTCAAATTTCGCGCGTCAGACTCATCGATCGCCGACCAATGATCGCTAATGATTTGGCGAAATTCCCATGACCGTCTGTAACGGTAAATCGCCTAGTCAAAGGGGGCTTAGTTGAAGTAGATTCTATCACTCGATCACGATTTTTCGCTGTCTTCTCCACTCGTCATCGACTTCTAACTGTATCCGGTGTGTGAATGGGCACTTTGCCACGGAAGGCGTGGTCGTCTGGTAGTCCCTGACCCATAGAAACGCACCGACCAGACCCCTTGAGGCGTCTATTGTCAGAGGAAACTTGGGTCATCTTCTACGACGTTACCTGCTGTGACGTCATCGATTCCACTTGTCGTTTCTGCGAACAAAACGTTCCTGCTCACAGCATTATGAAGGTATATCTCGCTCGCAGGCTTATTGTAAGTTGTGACCTCCATTCTACTAGCCAACCTACCAAATAGATAGGACCAGGTTGGCTGAAGTTGAAGCCCCCAAAAATTCGTGCTCGAATTCAGAAGCTATGTTCCATATTTTATTGATATTCTATGTTATATTGTTTTGAGTTAAGAGTGATAGGTCTGGTAAATATCTGAATAAGGTAATCGCAAATCATATTTCACCATGTATAGGTTTATTCCTGCAATAGCTTGGTTTTCCCCCTTTTCATAATGTTCTCACTGTTTGAGCCCCCCTTTCACTATGTCTGCCCTTGATTGGCATTATTTATCTCTCCCGGGCCCTTTCACTTCTCTCAGCCCCTTCACTTTTCTCGACCAATGGGATTAAAGCTCCCTTTCTCCAGCCACTATAATTATAAGCTGTGCTCTTTTTAATGCACCTTCAGTTCTTGTTTGTACTGATAATGGCCTAACCGTTGAAATTGGTTTATCTTTGTAACTCATCATTGTTGTGGAAATAAACAACGATTTCAATAACTCCGGTTTCGTTTTATTCTATATTGTCATAAATGAAATATTTATTCATGAAATATTTATCTATTATTTAAATATTAAATATTGAGCTTTTGCAAAAAAAATCCAATTTATGTGAACCCTTCTCGGGTTCAAGTCGTGCAAGGACCCTTTAAACGTTTATTTATAATGACACTGCAAGTTATTTCCATAAGGTTTAATACCTTCTCGTTATTGTTATAGTGAAGATGATATGTTGGTGAAACGAATTAAGTATCTGGCGTAGCCTACTCACTACAATGTAGTTACCTTGTAAGATGATTAGACCGGTTGAAAATCGCGACGGTTCATAACAACTCACGGGAGTCGGACGTTCATTTGTCCAACAAGGCCTATTAGTGCCTGAACTGATGGATATCATGATATATATCTGTACACAAGCGATTATGAGCGGCTTATCAAGAGCGCTAACAGAATGGAGGTGATTTTGTTTTGTGTTGATGTCTTTCTATCTGACACTCCATCTTCAGTCCCCTTGTATTTATAAGTATCAGGTACAATACGCCTATCTTGACCCTACATAACAACTAACGCCTTTATAATTAGCGACTATAAACAGCTTGCATGTTGATCACATCGCACGACCCGTGGCACCCTGTACTTACATTAGAAGCAGACATGTCATCTAAATAATATGCGAGTGTCTGACGTTCCACTCTATTGACATGTAATTGTTTAGTCGTGTTTGAAACACTTATAGTGGACCAATTTTCTACCAAACTCAAACACATATATATCTACAGGGTGCCTCAGCTAATGACCCCCACCCCCTTAACTTGCTTAAGCCACAGTGACGCGATATGGCATGTTTGGCTCACTAACTTTGTTTCTTTTTTTTTTGTTTTTTTTTTTTTTACTTTCTTCAGCCCACCTGGAGGTGAAAGGAAAATATTGCGACCAGCAGAAAATCCAATTTCTGAAACACCACCTTCAACTGGTCCTAATCGACATCTGATCAATTTTCTCCACGTTTTGGAAAAGGGTATGTTAGTCCGTTTGTATGTGTGTACGTATGTGTATGAACACGATTGCGGCCCCTACGAAAATGATTACAAAAATTCCGATTTCGAGGATTGGTTTCTACATGTCTGAGGATGAGACCCTAAGATTTTCAGCCTTCCAGGTCAAATAATAGGAGAAGAAAATATTCAGAAACAGTTGGAAAAACGTCGTTTTTAGCCCATTTTTTAGGTTTTCTCCCAAACCACTCTTACGATTTTGATGAAATTTACAGGACTGAGGTACTCTTCTTACAAGTAGAAACAAGTTACAATACCCTTCATCTCCAAAAAAAATATATATTTAGGGCTAAAATCAGCGTTAAAATCCGCAAAAACGGCCATTTTTAGGTTTTTACGGGTGAGGAAAGTAGAGTGAGAGTGAAGCCTCGCAACAGATATTTTTTAAAGATAGAAACTCCAATTTTTATTGCAGATTTGGATTCTATGCAATACCTACTTCATGAAATAATTCACTCGAAATTTTTGGTGAGCAAATACGCTCTAAGTGTGCACTAAATGCAAGAAATCTAGTTTTTTGGGAGAAGTGAACATGATTTAAATGTGTTTTTTTTTTTTCACGCTGAATAACGTGGGATGATGATTTTTCGATTCAAGCCTCGAAATTTCAAATTTTTATGGCAAAAAAATTATATTTCCTCGTTATTCAGCGTGAAAAAACACATTATAGTTATAGGTATGTATCATACTTGAAAGTAGGTATAAGACACCCAAAAAACTCGATTTCTTGCTGTTAGGAAACAAATTTGAGCGTGTTTGCGCAAGTTTTTGCCCACTCAAATTTTCGAATCAGGCGTCATTTTCCATGAAATTTTGTGTAGAATCTGAATCTGCATTAAAAAATGGGGGTACCTGTTCTAAAATATAAAGTAAGTGTACCAAACGCGCCAAAGCACCGCACTTTACAATTCATACCTACTGGATGTCGCCAAGTATATAATTCGGAAACCTCTCAGTAAATATCTTAACCCTTTTTATTTTTCAGTGTAACTGATCAAATTTTGCAACCAATTGTTACAATCATGAGCTTACCTGTACAATTCCCGACAATTTCACTTTAATCAGTTGAAAATTCCTCGCCTTAGAAGTAAAGGACAATGTTTTCGGTTCTGAGGTTTTCTAGTTCGTGGTTTATTATTTATGGAGGTTCTTACTGGATAATCGTCTGTGGTTTTATTATTTTATCGTTCAAACTCATCACATTTGCTCCGATATGAAGTTTTCCCTCCTATCCAGGGCAATGATTATACAACTAACAACTCAGCTCACAGTACTAATAAATATAAAATAAACGTCATTCCTCATAATACTTCGGCATTTCTAATCTATCACCAATATTCATCCTTTGTTACCTAAATGTCCCCTTGTCCTTTCCTTTTATCTTCCAATTCCTTTTCCCGAACCCTTCGACTCAGACTCAACCCATTGCACACCCTGGGAATGAGGAAATTTCTTGACCTCGCGCCATGAAGGGTCCTTACCCTGGGAAGCTCATAGACCCGTCCTTCTTTCCTTGTTCCCTTCCCATGGGTAGTCATGTGAAAAGAATGTTATTTACTGAAATACAGAGTTCTCAACTATCACTACATTCATGGTAGAGGGACAACTATGCGATGCGGCACTTATTTCAGGAGAAGAACTATGTAAGTATTTTTCACACTAATCTGAATATTGTAACCAAGGATAGAATATTCATAATTTTTAACACATTTTACCAGCTGCGTGTTCGATCGACTCACCGCTAGCAACTTTCAAAAGGAAAAGGAAATATTTTTTAATCAAAAATGAATTTTACTCAGTAGTAGCCGATTTTTCTTAATTTCATGAATAATTGACTGACATTTAAACAAGAGTTTATTCATGACCTTTTCCCTACTTACGCTATGTACTAGTGATAATGCAAATAAAGTTATTATTATTATAATAATCAAGTTTTGTTGTACTTCATCAAGTTTTTCTGTTTATCTTCAATCAACCCATATCAAAACTGATCATATTCCTATAACATGAATTAGATATAGATTCAGAAGCGAGAAAATGGTGACATGATGTGTTCATTAGGTAGTTACAGTACTTATTTTCCAATATAATTCACCTTTTTTCCAAATGAATTCAACTTTTCTCAAATTTAATTAAACCTTTTTCCACTGAATTCAACTTTTTTCAAATTAAACTTTTAGATTTTAGTCTGAAAACTAGACTAGTACCTAAATATCATGAGAAAAGTGTGTGTGTGTGCTTTCCTTGGGAGGAATATATTGCTCAGAGATTAGAAAAGTGGATGAGGAGGATGATTTCCACAATTTGTAATATTTTTGTAATTTGTATAAATGCTCCACTAAGTGTTAGCTTTATTACAATTGTTTTTAAATTCTTTCTACGAAGTTTGGGAGTCTGCATACCCAGTTACCACTCTATTTTTCAGACTTAAATCTTAAGGTTTATTTAATTTGGAAAAAAGTTGAATTCAATTGAAAAAAGGTTTATTAAATTGGAAAAAAGTTGAATTCATTTGGGAAAAAGGTAAATTTAATTGAAAAAAAAGGTGAATTCATTTGGAAAAGGTTTAATTAGATTGGAAGATACTATATTACATGATTATTTGACTAGTAAAATAGTCATGGTTATTACACAACACATGAGGTCTCTTCATGGAATTTATAACTTGCTGATCTCTTCAAAGATACGTAGCATTTTCCGAGAATGCAAGGTGCTTCGTACTATTCGCATGTCACCTATGATTGATTTCTCATTTCATCACCTTACCTAATGGATTTTGTTATTTCTAATTTTCTCCGTTCGATGGCTTTGCAAACTCACCGCCCACTTTCGAATGACCAAACGAATAATGCGAGATGAAAACAACAGAATGGTTTTTTAATGGACCCTTCCGTAGAATGTGCTGCTTCATCATCCTTCTCTCCGAGTTCGGTGACAGACTGTTTTAGCAGCTTTGGCGAAACAATAAATTATAAGTCACTGCGACTCGCGGTCTCTCCTATTATTTATTATTGTTGGATCAATGTTTCTCTACAAAACTTCCTGATGGTTGAATACTGAACACCAATTCGGATGATGAGCAAATAGCTGTAGTCTAATCCAAAGTTGACGATGGATGGGTACACTATTTCCTGATGTGATTTCGAATGGATTCCCTCTTTTGATATCTGTTTTGGTTTTGGTTATTATTCTACCTCCTTAATACGTACATAATAGCGCCATTGTATACATTAATTTAATACAAAATTGATAGATTTGATGAGTAGGTAGTCTATCGACACTGATCAAATAATCAATCCTTTTTATTTGTCGCTAAACACAGGGTGCATGACAATCGTCAAAAAAATACAATACATAATATCTACAAAAATGCTAAATGTACACCTTTACATTCAAACTGAGAAGACAATGTCATTATTCTTCTTCTTCTTATCTTTTGGTACTATAAAAATAGTTGGTTAATGAGATGGGGGTGGTTTTTAATTCATATATCTAATAACAATAAAATAACTGATTCTGATCATAAAATCCAAAATGAACCTCAAATCTGTATATTATGTACGTTGATTAGAATCAAGAAATTTTGCTTCTTTTTTTCATTTTATGATACTTGAAAATAGTTTATCAAAACCATACAAAACAAGTTCTGTATCTTAGTTTTGTGAGCAAGAGTAGTAAATTAGGTCAAAAATGAATTACTAATCAGTTTTAAACTTGGTATAATAAAATTAAGAAAAAATATATTTGAAAACTATTGGTATCATCATCTCAATTTATCTGTCTGACGCCTGCCAGAAGTTGGAAAGCTGCCAGATTCGCCATACTATTTGTCGAACTATGCTTTGGAGACAATATTGATGTGAGTGGGGAATATCTTCGGATGAGTCAGACAAAAAATTACTATGGGTGAATAACCAAATAGGAAATGGTATAATTTATGATGCAACAGCCTTATACATTTCTTCAATACATCTTAGAAAGTACCTAAATAAAATTAGTTAGAAGTGAAAATGACTAGTGAGACGTCACTGATCCAGTTTCATGGTTCAGCCCCTTGTACGTTCCATGGCATTGGCCGTTGACGGAGTACTGAATTAGTTCCTGTTTTGTTTCCCTAGGGACTCCAGTGATGAGAAGAAAATATTTATTCTCGCGGTTACTCCGAACAATCGTCCTTCCTGCGGTCTCAGCTAGATGTCCTCCCATTTCCTTCTTTTTCTACATACCTATCATCTCTCCTCAATGTTCGGATCCACTCCAGCATCTTCTCAATCATATTTGGCTTCCATTGAGAAATTTTTCCATAAGGTTGCTTGCTCGAAGGATTGTGACCTAAATGACGTGTCTTTATTGTGAAATCATCAACCAAATTTTGTGGAATACGCAGAGGTCCCTATACAGTAAATGGTGAGTACCTACGTAGTACTTAATAGTGCACTTTCAGGTGTAGTTTGAAATTTGTCTTTAAAAAAAAAAAATCGACCTGATAGTGTAACCGGACTCTCCGGTTCTGGCAGTATATTTACTCCACCTTGCTGTAACGACTTTGAAAAAATAACGTATAACGCCGGTACACGTTGAAAATACATATCTGAATGGGAAATTTCGTACGTTAGGTTTAGGGTTGAGCTCTATTTATGTGCCGAAATATCTAGCTAACCAGTTAGAGAGAACAGCATAAATTTTTAAAGTAATAAACTTGTGGAATGTTACATGAAAATGCTCAAAACTATACAAGTTTACCTGTCGACACACTGTAAGGGGTTCGCAGGGGTAAAATAATGTACAATGAAAGATAATGAAATAGAGGAGCCCAAACCATCAAATCCAAGAAATATGATATTAATCCTACCAGAGCAGGAATGAATGAATCGAATCGAGATGATAATGTTGGAGCCCATGGATGAATTACGTCATAGGTGGGCGAATAAGACATGTATCGTGAGAGTTGATTATGCGGAAGATGGAAAGCGCAGCAGCTGAGGGGCCGACTGGGGGGAAGAGGACAACGTTCGCCCTTGTGGGTCGGTGAACTCGGCCGGCCGTGGAAATCGGTGCCGACAGTCAGGAAAAGAACGTCCTGAAGAGAGGAGGAGAAGGCAGCATATCCGAGGATGGTGGAAGGAGAAAGGACGAGGATCGGTGGGAAATAGACGAGTTTTTCCTAAGTCAGGCAGGAGTGTCCCAACGCTGAAGATGGAGTCCCCTTCTCCCGAGCAGCAGCTTTGTCTGTGGGCCTCGAGGCAACTGAGCCTGGAGATATGGGTCAGACCCGGGCGTTGAACTCCGGTCGTGATCTCCCAAGCCATTCCTTCTCATCCAGGGAGGAGACCCGGGGCACGTAGGACGCACGCACGGGGTCCTTGGGCGTTTATCCAAATTAAACGTCCAGAAAGAGGTTACCTCCTATGATATCACAGCTTGTAACATCGCCTTCAATGGGGGACGGAGACCTTCCCAGGTAAGCCCCTCTTCACCATCCACTTTCCGTCTTCCCTAACCAGATCCTTCTCGATTCCCTTCTCCCTGGCCCTCAGGGCTGACGTCAGAGACAACCGCATCTACAGATCTTCCTTCTTTCCACATCTTTTAGAGTCTAGTAGGCATAATGAAATGGATGTGGTTTTCAATCCGTTTTAATAACAAAAACATCATAATTACTTCTGTTCATTAAGCACAGTCCAAGTACTCAAAATAAAATGAACCTCAAATCTTGGCTCTAGAGAAAACGTCGTATTTCTATCTGTATGTAAGATTGTTTAGAACCATGAAATTTTCCGTTTCTTTTCATTTCATGATATTTGAAGACGATTAGCATCATCATCTGAATTTTTCCGTCCGTCGCCCACTAAGGTCATCTTTGGTAAATTGATATCTATGAGTGAGGAAATATCGCCGACGGCCTTATCTGGTGGAATAAACCGGTTCCCGTGAGATCACCGAAGTTAAGCTTTCAGCGGCATAGTTAGTACTTGGATGGGTGACCACCTGCGTGGATGGGACCACACATCTCAGTATTTTCACGTCGGGCCGTCGGCGATCCCCTCTCCGCTCAAGGGGGTGAGGCAATGAGTAGGCATGAGCGAAATCATCCGAACAAATTCTTATCCTCAGTTTGGAGGACAGCTGATGACGTCTGCGACGCAGGGAGCGGCATACAGACGAAAATCCAGCCTGAAATGGTTGCTTAGTTAGTAGAGTGTGGAAATATCGTTTAGGTATATGGATTTCTAACGCAGAGGGAGAGTTTTTTGGGGAGGAGGGTATGATAAATTCAGGGGTTTTAAGCTTTCTTGCGCCCATACATGATCCAAACTATGTAAACCTTGGGGAATATCTCCAAATGCGTCCAACCTGCATTATAGGCCCTCAAAACGATGTGAAGGTATTAATTTCATATTCAACGTTCCAATAGGAGAAAACTGACTTGGACTTGCTGTTTCCAGTAGTCAGACTTGATTTCAATCCTGCCATGCATTAGTCGTTAGTGGCAAATAGTTGTTTGGAGATAAAGTTATTCAAGAAATAGTTACTTACTACAGATTACCTGCTACCATAATAATTATACAGAAACTGGTCACGAACTCGTAAAATTGGGGGCATGCTCGGGGTTTGAGTCTTTCCACTTGTATCTCCGTCTGACGCCATCCATAACGTTTTATTGAGCCTCGGAGGCATTGTTTCAAATAAGTACACGACTAAGTCGATGTCGGTACTTGAACGACGTCCTTTCTCATTTTATATGGAACCCGAAGCCCGGCATTATAACAAGTATTTCATTTTTAAATTACAGCAACGGTAATTTTCAGAGCCTGAGTAATGAGTGATACTTCTACCGAAACCCGTTCAACGCACCACCTGTCTCCCCCAGAATGAATACCTGTGGATGTAGGTCAACTAAGTGCCCCCATCATGGGTGTTGTTCGGATCGAGTAACCACCATTAGGTTCGTTATCAGTTCTTCCGTTATCGTGCAGGTCCGCTCATGGAGTCACGGTTTCCAGCCTTTAGGAGAAGAGGTGCTTTTAACGTTGAAGGCAACTCCACAGTTCTTCCTGAGTATCTCCAAAATCGTCTTCCTCGAAATAGTCTTTCAAACGTGGGACACCATCAGGCAGGATTTTTCCAAACTATCTTCCGGGTACTTCCCGTTTGGATCTTGGAGACGAACTTGAGGTTGTATTGGTCTTATGGGACGAATCAACCCAACAAAATTAAAGGATCTTGGTAAATACGGTAGATGTAAAACTTCTCGTAGAAGCCCCAACTTCGCACACCAGGATATCGCTCAAGTCAACGTATGCAAATCATTCTGGTATCGTTGAATTCGTATCTAATCATTATTTGAAAAAGGTTTCAGGGATAACGAGGGCAATTCTGCTTTTGCAAGTCACCTAAGTGAATCCACTCATAACTTTAGTTTTGATTTGACAAATAGACAGTTTGTAGAATTTCTCCTTTTTTGTCGACAGGAAGGCATATGTTGAATGTACTTGAAAAATTTCAACCCTTTCACTTTGTCTGCACCTGACTGGGTATTCCTCTCAGCCCCTTCACTTTTATCGACCAATAGGATTAAAGTTCCCTTTCTCCTGTGACTATATCACCAGAGTTCTTGTTTGTAACTGATGATGGCTTACTTCGAAATCGATTAAACTTCATAACTCCTTACTTTCGTGAAAATAGACTCCGGTTTCTTTTTATTTTAATCTTTCGTTTGGGCAAACGCCGTTTCGACCATTCATCCAATTGTTATGAACCACCAAGAGGCTAGTTGGAAATGATCTGTTAAGCAAAAGAGTTTATCACGTTACTAAGGATTAATATCACAAAATTTGACCTCATCAAATTTTGTATTTTGAAGGGGAAAATACTAGTACCTTTGACGTAAGGCCTCCAATTGTCAAGTACTAAAATAAAAAATAAAGATGAGAATCACAACTTTAAGTATGGATACTCATTCCTAACATTCGTAGGAACTTGGCAACTAGTCTGCTCATCCAGTAGGCCAGTTGCAACCCTTGGTTGCTCGTCTACCTGAACTCTTTTGTTACTGGCCTACTCCTCCGGTAGGTCCTTTGTTTTGCAACTGGTCTACTGCACTTCCTTTACAACTGGTCTACTACTAAGGAAGTATTCCGTCCACTTGTGATCCCTGTCATTTCAAAGGTGTGCTGTCGACCAGTTTAGTGCTTTTAGTTTGCAACTGGCCTACTCAGTTGACCAGTTGTAATGTAGACCAGTTGCCATGGAACCACATTCATGGCCCATGTTCTGAGGTATACATCCCTTCGAGTGTCCATGGGGGGCGTGGGCGTCTGGTTAATAGGATCGGCCGATATTAGTTCCAAGAAACCCCAGGCGGAACCAGGATCAGATGCGGATCGCTAACCTATAAATTTCTGGATCCGTGATGCCGCCGCGCCTTCTGGACCTCTGTCGTTTCGCAGACATTATTTATTGAGTTGAAAAGCAGATCCTGGTGGATGGCCGCACGTTAGGGACTCAACTAGTGCAATCTAAGGCGCTTTAATCTGGCTGCAGTTTTACTGACGAAAATCAACACCAATTTTATATTTCGAGTTTATTTCCATAGTAATAATTTTTCCCTCTATTTAATACATTTTAAGAGATTGTAAATTAAGAAAGATCTGTTTGGTGTGTTCTATAGAGCTCTGAAACTCCACAAAAAAGTAGAATGACAGTCCTCCAGAAAACACATGACAGTTTATCCTCATGAAAGAAGGAAATCACGATTTGACTTGAATGTTTTATTGGTGAGAAACGACGTGTAAATCAATTTAAGACAATAATTTACCTAAGAAGTGCAATGTGCTGAGAAATTGCCCAATACCTAACTCCTTACAATGGCACCATCTCATACAATTGAGATTTGTTGTGCTTGTGCAGCGATTCTGCTTCCTCACTATACCGAAGGTAATATAGGAGAATTCAGCTCCTAGATTAGATGTCGTACAAAACTCAAGCAGCATATCTCTACAACTTCGATTGCAATACATTTTGATTCAACATTTTTTCACCGGCTAATCCTACCTATATGGCCATGTTACAATACGTGAGGAAGCTTCAATACCCACCCAAATTGGCCTTGGGTACCTGTACACCTGATATTTTCGTCTCTCTACTCATGTATTCGACATAACTCACGCTTTTTACGGAGAAACTGGCGATTTCATAACTTCGACACTAACACGAATTTATCAAAACTGTATAAAAGATAGTGATGAAAATTATTGCCAAAATAAGTATCCCTACTGCCTTCCGACATTTCTGAACCCATTAAAATGCATCCTCATTTTTTTCATAAATTCTCTAAATAGTAAGGTTTGGTGTGAGAGGAACATCAATAAGAAATTAGAAACTCAAGTACAGCATTGAAAAAGCCCTTTGCTAGGTAGGTGTGGGACATAGATTCCTCGTATCCATATAATAAGGTTTTTAGCGAATTTTCGAAAAAAATGAAGCTATTGCAATGGCTTCAAAATTTTTTAATGCAAATTTTTGACAATTTTCTTCATGGAAATCCGTTTCAGACCATTCTAAAACGATTCCCGAAAATTAACACTTTTTTATATGTATATATATATATGTGTGTTTATATGTTTATATATGTGTCATTCCAGACAATGTCTGCCGGAGGGATTGAGATAAAAAATCCAAAAAAATTATAAAATGTCAATAATATCAAAAGTAAGGATGAGTTCGTTGGCCAGAATTTTTAGAGTACTCCAAGGGGTCAAATTTTGAAAATTTAGTTTCAAAAATCGCAAAAAAAACTTGTTTTTTGAGGTTTTTGGTGTGAGATGCCATCTTAAACATAGGATCATATGGTATATTCGGAATCAGCGTGAAATTTCCTATAAGAATCACCCACAAATTCGGTTAAAATGATTCTTTGAAAATTCGCTCACCAACTCATGCTGCATGAATGGAACTTTCAAATATTATCGGGATGCTTGAATACTGAGGGCTAGTGAAAACTGTTGAAAACCTTATTGGAACATCGTTCCTATTTCCATCCTTATTTATATTACATTTTCAGGAGTGCGCTCAATAATATAATGAGGTTCCAATCATTTGAAGATCAGCCTCTAATCACCGTCTACATTTTAGTGACATTTATTAACTTCATAATTAGAAAAACATAATTATTTCTTCGAATGATTGTTTCACGTTTTCGCGATCCAATTCCTCAATAAAAATTGAATTAAAGTTGTGGGATTTACGAAAGTGGCAAGCATTAGTGAACACACAGATTGGCATAAATGTGAGAGAGAATTTTGATTTTGGAGGGTAAACCTTTTTCACTCCCCAATAATGTGATCACAAGCTTTACAATTCAGTGTTAAAACGACAACCCTGCAATCCCTGTTATTCGACCTGATGAGGACATTTTAACATCCTGTCATTTCTTTGAAGAATTGCTTTGTTAGTCTTCGCCTCAACAAAAGATCTTACAGAAATGACCATATTTTGCGGTCAACGGTTTTTCAGTCACGTCAAAAAGAACATGGAAAAAATTGCTCGTCATTAACATTGACCATTCAATGCCCTGGCGAAAGATTCACAACGCATGACGTCCAGTGGAGGCTCGTGAAAAATCTTTTTGAAGGACCCTTTTGTGTCGTGGAGGGCGATGACAACCCCTTCAGGCGGGAGGTCCCCCGGGACACCGGGGATACCCGGAAGTGGGGACCAGAAGTGGAGTCGTGGGAGGTGCCTCAGGTATATGAAGACGTCTTCAGAATGGACGGCCGTTTCCTGGGCAATTAGCCGTTCGAGCGCCGAAAGGGCGATTCTTGGAACAGATCTCGGTTAGTGGCGTTGAAACTTTCATCCGGTCATGGCATTGCACGAATCAAACCATGAGAATCAGAATTGAGCGTTTTTGTGGGTTGCCTGGGATTTACATCAAGTACCTTGGCCAATCAAATCTCGTGTTGAACACTCAGAGCACCTGAGGACCTGAGAGCACATTGGATTGATGTAAACAAATCATATTTCTTTTGGTTTATTATTTTCAGTAATGAACCTTTGGAATCAAGCACGAAAAAAATGAACACCTACCTCCTCAAAATTTGATGTTTTTCGTTTCAAAGTACGTAAAATCCAAAAATCGGATTTAAAAAATCTGTCTGTCCTCTGCACAGTGTAGCGAAATGGCCGATTCTCTGGACATGGCTTGTTCATAAGGTTATGTACTTGGGAAAAATTTAATGTTCGTCCTATTATTATTTTTCGTGCTGAATCGAATGGTGAAAACCCCTTGGCGATAGAAGTTGGCAGTTTGACGACAGAACCTATAGAATCTTTGGTTTTCAAACAGTCTGCGGATTTATTCAGCTACATAATATGCAACTTCATTCATAATTATCAAAATGTTTTTGTTCATAATATTATGAGTATAGTTATTGACAGAAAAATAAAAATTAACAATCCCTTCTGAAAGAGTGGATAGGTACACAAAAAAGTTTGAAGCAAATAGTAAGCTCGCCAGTGGATCCTTCACGTCTTCAAGTTAGTTCCAAATTTGGATAAAAGGTTCATTGTCTCAAGTCTGGAGACGATTTATCATTTTTGAGGCATTTTTCATTTTCAAGGTTCATCTTCATTCATTTTAAGGCATTCATCTTCTTCATTTCATTTCATTTTCTATGATCATCATCGTATTTATTAGATAGAACCCATAGAATACACATCTTTCATTTTACCTTTTTAGAATTTCCATGTTTTCTGGTTAAGTGGGACTTTTCAAAGAGAGGAAGAATTTTCGGTTTAGTTGGCAGGATCGTGGAAATAATTGAAATTATCGCGGCGAAGAACGAAATGAAACTAATAGTTGAAAGCAAAGAAACAACAAAGTTGCATTCATGCAGCATGAGTCGGTCAGCGAATTTAAAAAAAATCATTTGAACCGATTTTGTGGGTGATTCTTATTATAGGAAATTGCACGCTGATTCCGAATATATTATTATTTATGTTCTTATGTTTAAGCTGGTATTTTCTACCAAAAATCTCAAAAAACATGTTTTTACTCGTTTTTTCAAAATTTGACCCTTTGGAGTGGGTTTTCAGTCAATTTTATGACATTTTGACAACGGCTGCGAAACACTTGAAACTTAATTGGGAACAATTAAATATGAAAAAGGGCAAAAACGTGCAACACATGAATCAGTGACAAAAACATGTTCGTTCAAACACACACTATAGTTACCTATTTCATTCATAGGGGACTCATCATTAATATACAGTTAAGAAGCATAAACAGGAGCTTTTATTAGAAAAACCAGTAGGTAGCGTTGAAAAATCTCAATAATAAAGATTCTACTAATAGAGATTCCAAACAAGTGACGTCATAACGGATTTTGGGTAGGCTTATTTATGAGATCAGTGGATCGTGACGATGGAAACTCGCTCGAGACCGGCATTCAAACAACATCGTTCGATCCGGTTCAGGTATACTCGGACTAAAATTAGGTTGGCCTGACTCATGATGGCGTTACATAATTTTACGTGTGACTCGTTAGGGCTGAGTTTCATCAGTAAACCGCTGCCTACTGCCGAACTAAAGGTAGATTGATGTTTTTTATTTGCGTCACGACATTTAAATCACAAAACGTAGGTGGGTATTTGACATACTTATGTACGGATAAGAATTAGATGAGAAGAAGAAGAAGACACTGAAGTCTCAAAGCATGAATGTTACTCTGAAGATAATTATAGACATTTTAAATGATTTTTCCGAAGTTTTATCGCCTATAATTGGATGCACGAAATATACATTAGGCCTATATGAATTTGGGCTGAAAGGAGTCACCTCCTTTGTCGGATCGTCTTTTTTTTTTAAGAAAACACGAATCTAATTGTTACACTCTTGAATTCTATACCGTATCTCAAAAATTGTAATCTGTATCATTACGGTCGAGTATGAAAGTTTTCAAGGAAGCAAATGTCTGTATTGGAGGAGAACGCTGAAGATCACTTTCTCATTACCATAACAGCGGAGCTGAAAAATTGTCGCTCATTTCACCACTTCACACTTCGGGTGAGATGAATATTTAAACATGTGACCGAATGACACATTGGAAATGACAATGAACTTTGTTTTTCCCACTCGGAGATTCACTTATGCCGTCTTACTTTCCTCCAAGAACAAAAGAAAGGCGAAAAAAAAACTGTCTGTCGTCGGCGTTCAAATCAGACACCCCCCCTTCTGTCAACCCCATTACCGTCTCATTTGAAATGCCATGTGGGTAAAAGGAGATGGCAATTTGGCGGAGTTTGTTAGCGCGTCCCAGTTTCAGTTCCGCGTGACGATATCTTCGGGTCTCAGAGGCAAACAACCTTATTTTTGCGACCTGGAAACGTCCTGTTTGAACGGCCGGAGGTGTGAGCATGCGCAGATGATTTCGCGATAAGTCGCAATATCGAAGTTGAACTCCTGAGCGGAGTCATTTTTCAAGTTTCCCATGTTCGTCACTCGGGATCAGATGCGAGGGGTCAACCACTCACTTAGTCCGAGGGACACTCTTAAGATTTAGTCTGACTTAGTCCGGCATAGTCCCACGAGTATTAGTCAGCCTCAGTCTTACTTACGAGGGTAGTCCAGAAAGTAAGTTCCGCTTTTAGATAATTTTCGAAGAAAATGAAGCTATTGCAATGGCTTCAAAATTTAAATAATGCAAATTTTTGACAATTTTCTTCATGGAAATCCGTTTCAGATCATTCGAAAACGATTCCTGAAATTTAACACTTTTTTATATGTATATATATTTATATATATTTATATATTTATATATATGTGTCACTCCAGACGATATCTGCCCGAGGAATCGAGATAAAAAATCCAAAAAATTTTAAAATGTCAATAATATCAAAAGTAAGGATGAGTTCGTTGGCCGGAATTTTTGGAGTACTCCAAGAGGTCAAATTTTGAAAATTTAGTTTCAAAAATCGCCAAAAAACGTGTTTTTGAGGTTTTTGGTGTAAAATTCCATCTTAAACATAGGAACATATGGTATATTTGGAATCAGCGTGAAATTTCCTGTAAGAATCACTCATCAAATTGGTTAAAATCATTTTTTGAAAAAATAAAGTGGAATGGGACTTTATTAACAAGAAATTGCTGAAAAAATATTGTATTTTGTTATCAAGTTTTTATTGAAAAAAATTGAAACTTACAGAAATTGTACTTGAACATAACTAATGTTTTTCCACGTAATCCCCGGCGACATCAATACAGTTGGAAATGAGCTTCGAAATTCCTTCCTCGTAGAAGCTTGATGGTCCACTTGATTCAGGGAGGAAACTAGGCAAATCACGGCTTCTGTTTTCTGAGACCAAAAAGGAATTATTCTGATCTACTTTTTGCCTCAAGGTGAAACAGTTAACGCCAACCGCTGTTGTCAGACCCTGAAGAAGCTTCGTAGGTCTGTCCATACAGAACAAGAGAAGAGGAATGCTGACCACCGGTGTTTGCCTTCTCCACGATAACGCTCGGCCTCATGTCGTCCCACAACGCAACTTTTGGATGAATTTGGTTGGCATACTTCGGCCCATCCACCTTACAGTCCTGACTTGGCCCCTTCAGACTATCACGTTTCTACCAAAATGAAGGAGGGATTAGCGGGAGAACGTTTCACAAGTGACGAGGAAGTGGAAGAAGCTGTCACCAACTGGATCAAGGAGGTGACAGCAAGCTTCTAGGAGGAAGGAATTTCGAAGCTCATTTCACGATATACCAAATGTATTGAAGTCGCCGGGGATTACGTGGAAAAATAATACAAATATGTTCAAGTTCAATTTCTGTATGTTTCAATTTTTTTCTGATTTTTATGAAAAAACGGAACTTATTTTTTGAACAACCCTCGAAGTTCTATTTCATTCAATTTAGTATTACTTATTCGTCCAATTTAGTCTGATTCAGTCCCTTTTACCACGATGTATATACCAGCTCAGTCTTGTTTAGTCCAGCTTGCACAGGATTATTACTACTAATTTAGTCCAATACAGTCCGAGAGAGTTATAGTCTTGGGACACTTTTCTAGACAGTTGTAGATCCGTCAATCTTCTCCCCCTAAACTATCGGACCGATTTCGATGAGGGTTTTTTTTTTTTTTTTTTTGCTAAACGATTGCAAAGATCCTCACCCCGAGACTCTAGATTCTAGTGTGTATTTGTATTCAACAATATATGGCAGGATATTATCACCCTCTTCTTTCACCTAGAATCGACGGTCCATCGCAACCGACAAACGTAAACGAGTGAAGACATCTGACCACAAGGTGATGTTTCAACAGCATGTAGAAGGTCTTAAAATTCTCTGTGCACTGGAAAATATGCTAGTATCATCACAAATACTCATGTTTTCTGTATCTCACTAAAAAAAAGAATATTTCAACTAACAACACGACTAAAATATTTTCATCTGCACTCAAATATAATATTGGCAAATAGAAAACAAGCTTATAGAACTCTCCTAAAAATCTCTTGAAAATAAGTTCCTGTAACTCTCCGTACTATTTGCTAATTTTAATTAAATATATCATGTTTTCTGTGTGTCTCGTTAAATAGTATACTTCACCTACCCACATAAATAGAATATTTTCACCCACTTCTTTAAATAGAATATTTTCACTTACTCTCACGAATAGAGTATTTCACCTACCTACATCGCAATGATGCACCAACTATATTGACCTACCTACGCCCATCTTATTGATAGTGAGGAAGCTGTACCGCCCAACATACTTGACAGACGATTTGTATTGCCAGTTCTGGATTATGGATTATGTCGAACAATTTATGTGATACGTGCAATGTTATGCAGAGCTATCAGTAAGTTTTCACAACTCAAATATCGGGCGGTCGTTGCTCGCGCTGTTTACGATGGAAGCTCCTCCACTCAAAACGTCACTTTCTCGTTATTTACGACTCGGCCCACGAGAGGATTCACTCAGCATTTTGCACCACTGAACCGATGACCGCAAATTACTGGACCTCTTTTCCCCCTCGTCGCACAGGAATTTTTCGAGTCTTAATATTGCGGTACGAAAAGGGTTATTAGGTGGTCGTGCTGGTTGTCCATAGCAAACATAACGGGACCGAAGGGTTCACAAAACTTTTGACAACTCCACCCTTGGGTAATATATCACATTATGACGCCTTTTACGACTCGCCCGTCACTGACTTTCGAACACAAATAAATTTCGATCCTCTTCCGGGTTGAAGAGGTTCCGACAAAACAAGTCACAGCACCATTTTACTCCTCGCTCGGAATAGTTTCATAAATAAATATGGAAATCAAGAACAAAACACAAGCGGCTGTTCTGGTAATAATCTAGGCAATTTTTGAAAAAAGAATTGGAAGAGAAACATTCTTTATTAAATTAATTATCTCTATTCATTTCCCTAGGCTTTTTTCATAATTTTATCATATTACAGCTAATATTGCGTTCAACTGTAAGGACTAGCAACATAATATGGAATTAAGGATTGAACAAGGAGGGTTGTTACGTAGGTTCATAAAATTAATTTTTTTTTGCACGCAGAAGGTACCTAGATGAGAAAGACGTGAAAAATTAAAAACAAAAATTTATTTTCAATATACCTACCTAGTGATTGTACCTCGATCATGATTAACTCAGTATGTCAAATTTATATTCAATATCTAGGTACAAACAGTTTTCTTTTAAAATAGGTTGTAGCCTTCCTAATATAATCGTAATCAGTAAGTACCTAGTAAGATGCTTTCGTGTCTTGCGAGTTTACCTATTCAAAATACTCATCGTTTTCGTTACCGAACTAGTCACCAGTTACCTACCAGTGCCGTCACTGGAACAAAATATACGAGGGTGGATCAA
>JAEMON010000005.1:27421114-27443604 GCA_030264115.1 Lygus lineolaris
ATTTGCAGCGTTTTTTACTTTCATTAGAGATTCTGATTCCACGTGAAATTCCTCGTGAAAACACAGTAACCTCCAAACATGTTATTTATTTTGCTTCCGAGTCTACCAAGGTAGCGGAAGCATTGTTTTCACTTTTGAAAAGTGAAAAATTTTTTGCCTCCAAAATCAAAATTTCAACTCGCGTTTTACGTTTTAGACCTTCCTGAACAATTTTGGTTTCGTGTCTCTCTGTCTGTCTGTCTGTCTGTCCGGGAATCCTTGCAACACGCATAACGTCCACAATTTCCATCCGATTTTGATGAAATTCTCAGGGATTACGCGGATTAGGCCCTAGGTGGTCCCCTATGAAATCACCAACCGACCAACGGTAGCCTCTGCGCATGCGTAAACGTGAAATCCTCGAAACATCAATTTCTCGGGACCTAATGGTTCGATTTCGCTCAAACTTGGAGGGTATTTGAAGATGGAAGGTTCAATGATACCCTACAAGTTTGATGAAGATCGAATCAGCGGTATCAACTGCACATGCGCAAAACTTGAAATTCTTGCAATATCAATTTTTTGCGACCTAATGGTCCGATTTCGCTCAAATTTGGATGAAAGTTGAGGATCGGCGGTTCAATAATGCCCTATGAGTTTCATCAAGATCGAATCAGTGGTGCCCGCTGCGCATGCGAAAACGTGAAGCTCTCAGAACTTCGACAATTTTCATCCGATTTCGATGGAATTTTCAGGGATTGTGCAGGTAATAATAATCCCTTTGATGATATATTAATATATTGTTATATATATACAAACAATCATGTTATGGATACGAGGAAGCTATGTGCCACACCCAACTTGGCAGACGTTTTTTGTGTGTGACCAATAAAAACATGAGTAGAATGAGCGCACAACGCGAAAACGAATTGTTGATTAATAATAAGTTGATTAAATAACCAATATTGGTAGATGTATTTACATAAATCCGTTTGAACACATCTCAGGAACTGATGCCTTAAAAATCGAAAAATATGTTGCAAGATGTACCTCAGCTGAAAGGCCAGCAATCTCAATACATTCTCAGTAGTTTCGTGTGTTAAAAATCGTTGAAACTGGTAGAAAGTGATTTTTTCTTGTTTTACTCCATATACCAATGCGGGGTATGTGTAAAGGCCTTGTATATAAATACTACCGAATCGTACATTTACATGGGTTCCATGACGATTATTTATTTATTCGTGTTGGCGATTCTTAAACAGATACGATTCCTTTTTTCAAGAATTTCCTCAGTCTTTCGATTTCTTTCAATAAATTACCTCCGTAATGTATTCAACTGAATGTTTAACCCCTTTCCATTACAGATAGTATAGGTAATTTATAGGTTGTTACTAGTTAGTTGTTACTGTAGGTTGGTACCTGCTGGCATATATAGATATTACTAGTTGAACCTTGCCACGTTTCCTCTGTGGCACATTATGGTAGTTTGGATGAGAAATGAGAATCAAAACAAAGCATAAGTTTCATAGAAGTTTAATTTTGCATTAGGTACTTGTTGGTACACAATATTTTTTGTTTTTCATTGTGTGCGTAGACTAGTTTTTTTGAACTTCTGAACTTGAACATAAAAGTAGAAAAACGTTTGTCACCTGTCAGCAACGAAGTTACAACCAAAAAACGTCATATTTACTGTATTTTTTTTTTTTTTTTTTTTTTTTTTTTTTTTTTGTTTTTTCCCTGGATGTGAGGCGTTAGCCACAGAGCACAGAACTATGAAACCTTGATGTAAATTTCCTGAGTATTTATGCTACCATAAAAATTGTCCTGATAAGTTGGTTGTTATTTATTTGAAGGGAGTAAATATAATGGGTAATAATAGAAAGCGATTATGACGATGGTAAATAAAGTACTAATAAGCAGGAAAAGTAATACACGGAGTTCAACAGTTTTTGTTCATAATATCGCAGTTCGTTGGTAAGCAGAAATTTCTTCATTTTCACTAGTCTCGGGTCCAATGCGTCGTCAAGTATAAGTCCTAAGGAGGCCACATACTACATTACAGCTTCATAGAGAGATTAGCTTTAGGAGCCGCTCAGCTGATTCCGGCCCTATGCATCATCAAGTAGAAGTCCAAAGGAGGTTACATACCTGCCAAATTATAGCTTCATTTCATAGACTGAATAGCTTAAAAATTAGAAACATGCGCTACTTCCAGGTCGCATTTTCGTTCCTCGATTTCGTAACGTTTTCTGGAAGGTCACAATAGATCTCTTCTGGTCTCAGTGACTAGGGGCTCCTCCCTCCCTCTTCGGAAAAAAACGTTTTCTGGTTAACCTCATGGCTAAAGCATGTTCCATGCTAATAACTATTTTAACAAAAGAACGGATAACTTGGAAGGCTGTTCAATTTTGGTTCATTCTCAGGGGACAAATTTTATTGTTTAGTTATAGATGCCGCTAAAAATATGTATTTAATTGGTTTTAAGGGTATGACTGATCGAATCAGATGGGATTAAGTTTGAACGGCTCTTTATTCTCCCACGCATCCCCTTAGTAACCACAAAGAAGCTCTTTCTACTCCATTCGCGTGGGTGACTGTAGTTGGCACGCGGAAATGACCCACATCGTGACACTGAAGGGACGAAAGAGGCATGACTGTTTTAGTAATCAAACCCTCCCCCCCCCCCCCCCCCCCCCACCCTTTAGACTGGTCAACAACTGTGACCAACCCGGTCCATTCTGTGGGGCGGGAGGACCCACGCACAATCACACTAACCTATACAATGCATTTTTCTGAAGGGAACCTCATCTTCAGGGCACAAAAGCTTCTCCTCCACGTGTGTGACTCGAATCATTGGCCTACTGCTTCTTCAATAGGCAACTCAGCTCTTGAACTCACTTTTACCCATCGCTGTCACCTCCTACAACACCAATCATTGGTTGGGATTCTTTCATCATTATTTCATTTAAAATTATTTATGATATTATTTAGAAGTTAATACCTAATAAATACAGTTAAGTATTTTCAATCGACATTATTTTTACAAGAAATATAGGTACGTACAGTTTCAGCAAATTAAGACTGAATTAAAATAATCCTCTGCCATTTGGAACGAACGTTGCGGTCCTGATTAATTTCTTGAAAACCACGGGCTGAAGTTCCCCAATATAATGGGGAATTATCACCTTTTTTCCATTTTCTTTCTGAAAGGTAATTGCTTAAAATAAAAAATATCGAAGTCGTAGAGCATGAATAATGTACTTATCTGTAATTTTAGAAAATTCATTAAAATTTTTCATTAAAACAGCTGAGATTTTATTCAGAATTTTTTCCACACCAGAATGATAAACTATTTTTTTCTTTGTATTAACAGTGTTACTTTATTCCAAATAACAATAGAAGAGCAGAAAAAGTTAGATTTTCTTATACACGATCAATCCCCATTGGTAATTTCTAAAACGAGGGTTGGGGCGGTAACCTGGGGCTGAACCTGCTTCTGTAGCTACAAACGTCATCCAGATCGAGACGAGAAGGGACCAGTTCCTCAATGGATAAGTAAGCAACCTAATCATTAGTATCGGTAATACGAAGATATTTTAATTTTGAAAAGATTCTTCGTTCAATTAAATTTGTTTTCTTGAAGAACACCATAGTGTCGTAATTTTCCAGAAATTTATCTTAAATTAGTAAAGGTTAGACAGTGCCTACTTTGCCAGCAGCCCTCACTGAACGTCCTAATTGACGTGATTGGATTCCTCTTCATTACAATTTTCGCTGGAGAGTCAGGCACCAAAAGCGCTAATGATTACAAATTTATGTTTTTTACGACTCTTCGAACGTCTGTTATCCAATACGCCTACGTTCTTCGAAAAGCACAAGAGGTTAGGCAACAAATAAAATTCCAAGCACTTCATCAAGCCCCGCGTTCTGATTCAGGAACCGACAACCGATTTGATTTACATCAATACCTAGACTTGCGCTACCGGAATCGTATGAAATGTATTCAGACGGACAGAATACATTCTGTGAAAGCGCGGGTAAAATGTTGTGACCGATTGTGGTCATTTTCTCCTGAAAACAGAAGAACCTAGAGAGATTGTTGACCGGAGTTTTGGAACAACAACTGGACATTCGTGAGGGCCACGAGGGTCTGAACTGAACCAAATAAAGAAGTTTCAATAATCGAATAAAAAACACAAGAAATTTTGGGGTTTTGTGGGTTATTTATCTACTGAGCTGATCTGATAGGCAGAACAACCATGCGATATCCACACTCTTCCAGACATGTCACACGGCTTCTTCTTGATTAACTCGATTCAACCTATTGTCAAGAAGGCCAAGGGTTACAACGTTGCACTCTCCTCACAGGAGACCGACATGTCTGTTCCTCCTACCACACCAGCTCTTCAGTAGCACAAAACCACATCAGTGACGACCCCACCCAGAACCAAAAGGTCTCATCAATCATCATGATGATTCTTCTTTAGATTTCCTTTGAATTGCATAATTTATGCAAAGACTCCAGATGATTACAGCTTATATCAAGGATCAAAGTAAGGAAACATGGAACATGTTTTTCGAATTTCGTAGGTACTATGTAGAAAATGTAAACCATAAATGATTTCCACTCTGAATGTGTGAAGGAACCTTTAGAACTGTTAGAGGTGGAAGTGAGAAGTGGAAGGGTGGGGGACGGTCTGGCCTTCGAAAAGAGGGAGTAAAAGGGAGGGGTGACGGTTTATAGTATAAGCGGGCAGGTGGTTCAGGGGGTGGGTGGTTGGGTGTGACGCCCGCTAAAAGTGTACGCTCACGGTCTCGAACAAAAAACATGTTCCACGTTAAAAAATACCATGAAAGTTCCCCATTCTGAGCAATGAACCTTCTATTACCTCAGTCTCTACAGATAGGGCGGGATTCATAGAGAGTTCTCGAGTTTCAAGGAGACCTTGAGGTGGTATTCAAGGATTCCGAATCCGTATTCCAAATTTCGAGGAGACCATCTCAAGGTCTCCTTGAAACTCGAGGACCGTGTATAAATCCCGCCCGTAGTCTCTATACGAACCCTCAACAACTGGAGACAGCACGTTTCTTCGAACCCCGTCTAACCCGAGTTTCTTCCTGTACTCTCCCCTTACATAACTGATACAAAGGTCAAGGACTTCCCTTCTCAGGATTTTCATTTAATACCTCCGAGAAAAGGTTATTATTACATCTTCAGGATTAATTTCACCTACCCAGCATGTTCTACCGTCTTATAATGGATTCTCATTTGAACCAATCCATTCAACGTTTACCTACCTTTTTTCTTTTTCTTTTTTTTCAAATAAAACTAGGTATTTACTCGACTAGCTGGTTAGCCACAGGATAGCCAAATACACAGACTGACAGTTTGGGTAATACTACCGATCACCACAAAATCGCTTCGATCAAATATTGACCTCCGCACAGCAAAGAATGTCTCAGAGATGTCCCATATGGACTCAAACAGCTCACAATACCTCCCAGCTTTTGAAGTCTCATTGAGACCTTACCGAGACATCTATGAAACTTATCAATGTAGATGGTAGCTTGTGAGATGAATGTCTCAGAAATACTTATCTCATTGTTAACATACCTGAGACACCACATTATACATACCTAAGTATCCATTGATACTGAATGTGACACCTTTGAGACTTCACAGTGGAGATGGTATAGCTTTTGAGATTTCTCAGAAACATCTCCGATACCTGTCTTGATCTTGATAAATCTCTAATACGTCTCAACATGGGTATCTGAGCCCTTGTAAGGCGAGTACATACAGATCAATCTAAGACGTCTCACTAACGTCACATTCAGCTGTTTTGCGACGTATTTGAAATGTACCATAACGTCTCATCCGGGATGTATTAGAGACACATCTAAGTCCTGTTCCCACTGTGAGGGCAGTAAGTTACTCGTCAATCAATTTCAACAATGCAAGGATGATCAACCAACAACCAACCTGATCCTTCACATTGACAACGTTTCTGTCTGGAAACGTTGTTTTAATGCCAAACTGTTAAATTACCAAACGTTTATTCGCCTTCAGGAAAAAATGGGGTTTCTTGAAAGATGGTGAAACAGAAAATGATTTATTAAGTCTTGAAAAAATCACAGTATTCAGCACCTTTCAGCTTGCGGTCACCAAGGTCAGAGTGAAACTTCTGTTGTTGTTTTCCCAAGATTCAATCAGTTCCACCATCTTTCATAGAAACTGATTTTCCCTGAAAATGACAGAAAAAGACAAACCGTAAGACCAAAATGGAAAAAGATTGTCTATAAATTTCAGTTTGTTTTGTTTAAAAAATATATTAGATACGTAGGAAACTTCAGAAAAATCTTGCAATCGACCACACCTAAATATTTACCAAGAATGTCAAGATTCCAACGTATATAAGAATATTTAGAATAGATAATCTATCCAATTACGATCTCAGCCTCAAAAACCTCATGTATTTCTTTCTATCTATCTGATGAATAGATAGAAGATAGTTGAGGGGTCTTCTAGCCTGAGATCGTTTCAGTGCCTCGCAGAGCCAGTATGTTTGTTCCAACTACCTCAGGCAGTTCAGGGTCAGGTCAAATATATTAGCTGTGTAAAACCTTCTGCACACACTCTTGTCGAAATTAATTTGTATTAGAGAGTAGCTATAATATTTGACCTGACCACGAAACGTCCCTAGTTAGAACGAACCTAGTCGGGCGCGATTGACACTCTCATTACCTCCTTGATTCGCTAATGAAGAGTTTTGTTTCAGCGCATCACCGAGGACCCACGAACAGAGCGGAGGGTGAACGAACTCCTGAGGATTTGGCAGTGCGGCGGACTCGCTGGGACCCTCCCTGGAAGAAAGGAAGGACCCCCCTGGCAACAGCTCAGGCCGGAGGTGGAGTCCGTCGAGTCGCCGTACAGTGGCTCAAAATAGGTAGGTAGGGGTTTTCCGAACAGAAATATCGTCCCCTCCAGTCTTATAGGAAATTTCGCGCTGATTCCGAATATACCATTATCCATATACCTAGAATTAATAGCTATGATTAGGGGCAATATCATGGAAAAAACTCAAAAATTCACGATTTTGGCCATTGGAGCCGCCTAAAATTGTTGTTGTATACAGGAAAAGTTGAAAACCTGAGAGTTCTGCGTCGAATGAGACCAAATAACGCCAGCACACCAACACAGTAGCCATAATTTTTGGCGATTTTTCAAAGCTTTCCGTTTTCTCGTCGTTTTTGTGTTCACAACTGAAAAAATCAAAATTTGGAAAACTTTGAAAAATCAAAAAAAAACATGGCTACTGTGTTGGCGAGCTGGAGTTGGACTTGTTGTTACAAACTAAATAATTAGGTATGACAAAAATCTGACTCCAATATTTAAGTAGGTTTCGACAAAAATTGTATTAAGAAAATTAATATTGTACCGAACGAAATCAAAAAAGTTTGTTACGATATTTTTTAATCAACTAAACTTGGATTTTGTGATCACATGATTGAAACATAATTTTGTGAAAATAAACTGTAGCATCTACTACAGTCTCATTCGGCGAAGAAGTCAGGCTCTAAACTTTTTTCTTATACAGAAACAATTTTGGGCGGTTCCAATGGTCAAAGACGTGAATTTTCGAGGTATCTCCAAGATATCGCAGCTAATTACCTATTCTAGGGATAGTAACATGATTATGGTATATTCGGAATCAGCGCTCAATTTCCTATAAGACTGAATAGGGACGGTATTTTTTTTTTGTCTGGGAAAACCCTATTTTGAGCCACTGTGCGCCAAACAGTGGGGCAAACATTTTCCGTCAAAAATTAAGTTCCGATTCATATTTATAGGAAATTTCTAGCTGATTCCTAATAAACCCCTAAAATATCCGTTTCTATACCTAAAATGAGCTGTTTGAGATTTGAAAAATCGCAAAAAAATTCAATGGGATTGGTCAAACCCCTTTGAGTAAAACCAATGAGTTGAGGCAAAATCTGTGGAGGCCCGAAATTCAAAAAAGTAGGTAATCGGCTTGGGCAAAATTGACAAGACAGTATTCCAGACATGCGGAAAATCGTTTATTTATTTATATCCCTCTTAATCATTCGTCGTAATCTTTCGCCTTTTCAATAACTGGTTTGTACTGCTGACTAACTTGTGCGTTTCCTTCCTGATCAACTTGTTTGGTTAATAATTCCTCCTCAGCTTTCCGCTTCAGACTACTTCAAACCTTTAAAAGGGTACATACTTTGTCTGATAAGTCTACTCTCTACTATTCACGTTCAATATCCTCCTGAGTTTCAGGGTCTACTGACAGCACTCGCGATACGATGAGGTCTGTCACTACTCGGGCTTTACATGTTTGTGTACTTTTTATTGTTAAATCGAAAAGTTATGGGACCCGTCAGCCCGAAATTCGGTGAACTCGAACCCGTTAATTACGACGGGAACTTTTCAACCCCGAGATAAAAATTTGCGTACTATAGCCATCTTATACCATCGCAACGGAAACGCACCGGTCGGCTGATTCTGATTTGCCTGAATACATTACTTTCAGAGCTTATCGCGGCGGAGATAACTTGCTCAAACGCATCGCTAAACTTTGACCTAAGCCCAGTGCTGCCAACTCGGGGGATTTATCCCCTCGTGGGGGATATTCAAAAGCTCTCAAGAGCTGTGGGAGGAATAAGGTCTGAGGGGTATATTTTCGAGCTTCCCTGCCAAAATTTGATCGTTATTTATTTTATTGTCATCTTACTTGAAACGAAGGCCTTGGGTAGACCTTGGGGGGAGGCCTTGGGTACCCCTCAAATAGGACCTTGGTAAATTCAGGATTCTTTTTTTTTTTTTTACTATTCCCCACGGAAATGCATGTTTTATTAACTTTCCTACCATTAATGGGACACTGAAGTTCAGAAATGTCGGTATGGATATTATTTGTGTCACTCCAGACAATACCTGAGCTTGTAGTATCGAAGTAACGTTCCTTCTAAAACAATCCAAAATGGAGCCAAAATTTCGATACTATCAAATGAAAAGGTGAGTTCGTAGGCCAATACAATACCTACTTACCGACCTCCAATATTTGCCAATATGGGCAAAATTCTGAATTGTAAGGTTCAAAAATCGCTTATTTCCAAGGTTTTCAGGGAGGTAAAAGGAAAATTACTTACTTTAATTAGCCCTCTTATATAATATTTATTGAGTATTTAATTAGAATAGGAACTTCACAAAATTTTTGAAGATAAGGAATACCTACAAAATCCCAAAAATGTTTTATAATAGCCAGGGGAAGAAGTGCGCTTTTGGAAAATTCAAACAGTAAGACCGCATTGTTTATAGTTGTCTTTCACCTTTGGATAGTTACTTTTTCGACATTTGTGACCAATTCCAACAATGGTAATGAGGAATATTTGGGGGAATTTCTGTTTCTTACGAGGGGAACGTGGCGGATCTTCCGGTGGGTTTGGGTTGGCCCTTTCCTAAGCCATTGAGTTCTCATCGAGCTTTCACTGACAATTTGTCCAATACGCTCCCCAAAATTGCTGGAACCGAAAATAACAACCTTTTTTCACTTTTTTCGATTTTCGAGATATTGCTAGTTTTTTGGGGGTTATCACTATTTTCGGGTTTGTATGATTAACAAAAATACTTTCATCGACCTCCAGACCTTTGCTACTCAAATTTCCGATTTAAAGACTACGAATATGAAGCCAAAATTTAAATTACCTACTCCTCTCCTTCCGGCCTTCCGTATTTTGAGGAGCTGCCATTTTAGGGCCTGAATTGGTTTAGCTCTTTTGAAAAACTGTTGTCCGAAACGCTTTGGTAATCAGAAGGTAAAGAAAAACCCAAAAAAACCCCCCACTCGAGATGATGACTGAGAAAAGGAGGAGAAGGCGACAAAAAAAGAATCAAGTTTTAACAAATCTGTAAAATTGATAGGTACCTACCAATCCTTGGTTAGATCATAATAATTAGGAAAATCTACTACGAGTAATTTAGTTTGACTTTCAAACAAAAAGTGTAACCCAAGTACGACCCTGGTAGGTACCAACCTATCTTCACTTACAGAATATCTTTCACTTATAGAATCTCAGATACTGGTTCTTTGAGGTAAAAACTCACAATAAATTACTGATATTTCTTATTACCTACTGCTAAGAAGTTTCCTCTCTTAGGATGTTACCTTTGTTAGTAGGTATTGTCCACCTTCTCTTCAAGGGTCTTTCAACCCAATTATAAAGTAAGCAAGTAAACAACCATTTCTTGCTGGATGTTGGTCGGTCGGTCGCTCCCGGCGTCACGGCCGTCATCTGCTGTCCTCCAGAGGGAAGATCAGAATTTGTTCTGATGATTTCTCACTTGGCTACTCATTGCCTCGCCCCCTCGAGTAAAGAGGAGATCGCCGAAGACCAGAATTGAAAATACTGATAGGTATGTGTGATCCCAGCGACGCAGGCGGTCACCTATCCAAGTACTGACCACGCCGCTGACAGCTCAACTTCGGTGATCTCACTGGAACAGGTTTATTCCAACTGATAAGAGAGAGACTGATAGTCAGAGAATAAAATCACTCTTCAGTATCATCAATCTTTCGAGTTTTCACGGGTGAGGAGAGTAATGCGAACCGGATCATTCTTCTCTGAATATTTTCCAAACATCTTGGTTTTTACCATCAGAAGCTCTGATAAACCGATCCTCTACCCACGACCTTCACTCATGTTTCACGTTATGGAAACCCTCCTCCTACCTGCTCAAATTAATCACCGTCTTTGACGTGTGTGGCATCCCCAGACTCAAAGGGGTTTTTCTCAACTCTCCCATAGAACGACTAGACAGTGGCAAAACCCCTGTTTATGTATGTCAAACGAAAACACAAAAGCTTCCCCATTTGGGGTGCCATTTTCATTATTCGTCTGTGGTTCCTCAAAGACAGTTATCTTTGCGTGCCAGAGATCAACAAATTACCGATTCGTTTAGAACGCGTATAACTTTTGGTTGATACGGAATTTTTTGTTTGATCATTTTTTTTCTAGCGCCGGATTTGGTGAAGCGCAGGAAATGAATAATTGAAAATCGAAGCAGACGATGCGGGTTGAGGCCTGGAAACTTGAATAGCTTTGGATGCAACCGATCTTCTCTAGAGACCCTTAAAAAATATGCATACCTGAAAACGTTTGGACAATACTCATTCTTGGTTCTCATGGATGCGCCCCCATCCTATTGTTGGGGGCAAAAAAAAGGTCGTTTTTTAAGGGGCCACCCTCTACTTCCTACTGCGGTCCCGTTAGGTCCTTCTTCTATGTTCTCGAGGTTTTTTTTTTTATTGCCGGGTTTTTCATCCCCTAACCACCTGGGACGGACTTCGTGTATATTTCATGAGGCGTTTTTGGCATAAATCTACACCTATCGTAGGTTTTTGCCTTTAATCCCGACTTTTGTTGGCCTTCAGGGAGTTTTTTTTTTTTTTTAATATGAGGTGATTTCCTAAATACAGTGAAACCTGTTCATGAGAAACAATATTGCCTATTATTCACAGTCAGGTAGTTCCAGGACCTCTTCTTTAAGGCCGTCCACATGGCAAAATAAATATCAATTATGAGGGAAAGTTAATACGACACTAGTACTTGCAGGTGGTAGTTGGCTGCAGGGTTAACAACATCCTACATTAGGAACTGAACGTGAAGTCAAAACCGTTCCAGAAGTGACAGGATTTCAATAAGTCAAGGACAAAAATGTCCAGAGTGTTGATCCTGAGTTCTCTGCTCTACAAAAAATATGGTTGGTATATCATTACATATTACAATGATCTTCCCAGTTGTAGTATAGCTGGACGGTGAGAAGCAAAAACAAGAGCCCATATAAGAATCAATTTCCAAATTCAGACCCAAAAAGTGAGGATTGTTATTGGTTGAAAAGAGCAATACAAATAAATTCTTGTTTCCTAGTGTGCACATCATGCTTATCTAGCTTCTATATGGGCAAGATGAATCCTACCTGCTTATATCCACGTACAGTTCTAACTTCCATATTATGTTGCTATCCCTACAATTCATAATGAACGTAATATGAGCACTAATACAATGTGAAAAAGCCTCAGTTATGAATACCTACGTAGGGTACTATTCAAGTTTAAGAAATTGTACTTATACTCTTTCAATTATTCTTTTTGACATGAATGTCTTCTCGCTAGGTTCAATCCAAAATGTTGTCCCGTCAAAAGTTAGTGAATTCTGGAAGAAAATTAAGCTATTGCAGTGCCTTCAAAATTTTAGTTACGCGAATTTCTGAAACTTTTCTCCATGAAAATTCGTTTCGAACCATTCTAAACCGGTTCCCAAAAGTTAAGTTTTAGGTAAAATTTAGGTCTATATTAATTTGTTTATATAATTTATGTGTGTCACACCAGATAATATCTGACCCTGGGAACATCTACAAACTTTAAAAAACAATGCAAAATGTCAATATTAAAATAAGAAAGGATGAGTAATCCGAGAGGTCAAATTTTGAAAATTAAGGGTCGAAAACATTTTTTTGAGGTTTTTGGTGTGAATTACCATCATAAACTTTATAGGAATACGAGCATTATACATGGTTTATTTGGAATCAGCACAAAAGTTCCTATAAGAATCACCTACATAATCTGTGAAAATTATTTTTTGAAAATTCGCTCATCAACTCTTGCTGCATGACTGGAACTTTTTTTTTCTAAATTCAGCCTAGGTTGCCTACCTTGGCTGTCCTGACTCTATAATGGCGATCCCATAATATCAAGAAATATACCAATTTATTCTTTCTGCAAGCACCATTTTGACAAAATCGTATAATTAAGGAAGTATACTTTTTGACTTCTACTGGCGACTCCAGCGTTGTCGACTTGCGATGAAGGAGAAAAGAATGAAAAACAGGCGAGTCCTTCGCCGTGAAGTCAGCTGTTTGTTAAGGTACCGGTTTCAATGCCATCTTGTCATCTTCATCAGCCTCATCAAATAGATTCTTGAACTTCCAACATCAACTCGTAGCTTATTTCCATTGGCACAGCCAACAATGGAGGTAATGCCTGCATAGAGTGGTGTTTGTTTTTCTTTTCTCTTTGACAAAATATTCATTATATGCAGAGTATAACGAATTTCCTCCAACAGCACACCTCACGCAGTGGCTCTCCTTGATTCTGGGGGGGGGGGGGGAATTACAAGTTTAGATAAACAAATTTGATACATTTAAAATGGTTGAGGACACATGGACAACTTCTGGCGTTTACCTACATTGTTGGCTGTGCCAATGGAATTAAGCTTCGAGTTTATGTTAAAAGTGGAAAATAATTGGACAATCTGTTCAAAATCTATTTTATGAGGCTGATGAAGACGCATGAAACCGGTACCTTAACACGTTCAGTGCGTACTTCTCAGGTATGCCTACCCCACCAAGCGGAGTGGTTTTTTTTCATAAATCTGTCCGAAATGGTTTCAATAGTAGTTATCCTTAGTTAATAAACACCTGACTCCACGACGAATGAGGAGGTTCCGATTTTTTATTAATTGTCTCCTTCATTACAAGCCGACAATGCTGGAGTCACCACAGTAGACGTCAAATCGAACTTGAAACCAGGTAGTTAATAGTATATTTTTTTGTTTTTCCTTTGCCCTTTGCTTTATATATAAACTAATTTTAACCTACCTATTAGGTAAGTATACATATAGGTAATATTACTTCAAGTCGGATAGTTGTGTTCACATGAGGAGCTGAAATGCAAAACCTCCATTATGCCATTTTTTTAGAAAACGAGTTGTTGTTGCAGTTAGTAATAATCTGGCCTAATAGAATCTACAAAACGGTAGAGGTTAAATCCAGTTTTATGCCGTTCAAAAAGCAATCTGAAAAGTAGGGTTTGATGCAAACTCAACTTGATCCAGCTGCTCGGTGCAGCATCAGCTTCATCCAATCGCTAATCAAAAAGCCCGTAGCTTACTGTGATTCACAGTGTGTGGCCCACAGCCTTCCAATTCCAGGTCGTGTTTCACCTTCAGAATTTCACGAATAATTTAATAATACTGTTAATAAAATCACTTCACAAACATTTTATTTTTCTTGTTACCTACCTATTAGCTTTACCCCGAACCATTGTTTTCAAAATTGATGGTTATTCCTCAATGAGGAAACAAAACCAACAATCAAGATCAATTTGATGTCATTATAAAGAATAAGGACCTGCTAAATGTTAAAAGTTCCATCCATTCATGCAGCATGGTTGATGAGTGAATTTTTAAAGAATAATATGAAAATAAAAAATAATTAAATAATTAATTTTGTCACCTAGGTACCTATTTATGATTTGTTGTTTTGATTTGGTGTTTGATTCTTATAGGAATATCAGTGTGGAGACTTACCTAGAAAACTGTTTTTTCGATCCCCCAAAAATCTGATTATGCGGATAAAAGAGGTTTTGCGTTTCAGCTCCTCACATAGAACACTTAAAATATTTTGAGTGCTCTGCGGTTGTGCTCATCTTTCCAAAGTTTCGTCTAATCTCAAACAAGGGTAAAGGCACCAGTTATTGGCCACCCCCCAGTTATTGGCTGCATCCTTCGTTCGTTTATTATTACACAGATGTCTCTTATATCGTTTCAAGTACTCTTGTTAGTTAACCTAACTAATACAGAAGGCACTGGCACAAAGAGAGTTACAGTGTAACCATATTGAAACCTCACAGTTCAGTTCGAAGTGATCGTGCCGCCGCATGTGGGTCGAAACCACCTAATCCTTGTGAAAAAGGTAAGCAATCCACCTCTCATTCTCAAGGATTTAACGTGGTTCCACTTTGTTTTCGTCCTCTTATTTTGATATTTCACTAATCTGCGATTATATAGTAGTCGATTTGTGCCATAAAAATACCAAAAACTCGGGAATTAAGCAATAATATTTGTGTGGCTAATAACTGAACCTGGCCAATAACTAGCGAAAATTCACTTTTTCCCGTTTTTATGGGGGGAAAAATTGAATATCACTTATTTGACAAAAAACTACTGGTGAATAGCGATGTTGGAATACTAAGCTTCCTAAAAACATCAAGACAACAGGGATTTTAATGGAAAATACGCATTTCCAACAAGATAATAGGACCACAAATCCTTAACCGGCCAATAACTGGTGCCTTTACCCAATTTGTATTGGAATAAACAACTACACGGAGGCAGTTCTTCGAAAATAGTTCGAATTCCAGAAACTACCTTTGCTTCTTTTGCAACCCATTATAAACGCTTGGAAAATACAACCTTCTACGCGTCGCTCGACAATATCAACTCGAGGGGAACTGACTCGATTCAAAAGGTTTGAAGGGGCTTTACCGAACCAAAGAAAATTGCCTCCCGGAGTAAAAGACAAGAAAAAAAATTGGGTCAAACAAACACCAAGTTCCAAGAACGTTACCGTTAGTCGGTAATTTTTTTGTAGGCACCTTCCGTATGCTAAGTAGGCAGAAGACTTCGAGAGGGGGGCTGGGATAAAAAAGTTGGAGCCCGGCTTGTGTTATCACATCACTCATTGAGAAAAACACGGAGCCTTTTCGAGTGATTCTTAGAGAAGTGTTTGTGTTTGAGAACAGACTTTTTTTTTTGACGAAGTGACCTCTTCGAAACTCTTACAATGTTCATGATTGTAAACAACTTTTTAGCATAGGTAATAGAAATGTCGGGTCTTAAAAAACGGGGCTGTCCATATTTTAGTCATATTTTTAGTCTATGTTGAGTGGGCAGTGCAGTATTTCTTTCAACGTAATTTTTTCTTGGACCAATATTATTGTCGTTCAAGGTCTGTCGTTTGTGATCTACCGAAATGTTGCTTTGGAACGACTGTCTGTTGTGGAGACGAAGTAGGTAGATACTTGTCTTTTTTGCCGTAGTTTTCTAGAGTCTCTCTATTCATCTCCGTCCCTTAAAGTACCTTTTTGTACGTTGCAAAGTTTGAAGGAAAATTGCAACTACAATGGGTCTAAATTAGGAGGCATATTGCGATATTTTCTTCCATGGAAATCCTGTTATTAACACCCCTCTTCTTCAAAACTCCTCAAAACTTGGGCAATTTGAAGTGGCCTATCATCTAAAATAAATTACTCTTCTTGTAAATACTTCTATAAGGTATGAACAATGGGCTATTTAGCGTAAATGTCAGCTGTACCTCTCCTCCAAATCTTCCCCTTCGACTCAAAGATAGTTTGACAAAATTGAAAGACCCCTATTTGATCAACTCTCTCGGTGTATCACCCTAGAGTAGACCCCTATTTTCCAGGTGTAACAAAATTTGGATCTTGGATGAGGACCTAAACCCAAATCTACTCCTACCCAATCCTCCAAAACCTAGCCCCCTTCCGACACGAAGGGAGAACGTTTTGAGGGTCTAAAATATTATTATTTATTATTATTATTATTATTCAAAAATATTTACCTAGTTTCATACAGTTTGGATCATGTATGGGATCACTATGGAAGGAAACCTCGGAATTACCGGGAATTTAGGCGTTGCGCAGGTCCCCGAATATGTCACATTTGGATTCTATAGAATTCATTTTAATATCCTTATACCTAATCTCCTAATCTTCAACATATAAATATGAATCCTTATTTCCCTATGTCACGCAATAACTTGAGAATGAATGCCCCAAAGTGAATATTCTTTTTTTTCGGTAATTTCAGGAGGAGGTTTTTATAGGTTTATAGGAAGAAAATTTTTAATCCAACCTAAGGGCTCTGTATCTCTGGCTTTCAAAGTTCCACGCGAGCGAAGCGAGCGTTCGGGATCTGGACAACCCACTACGAGCGAAGTGACTGTGTCATCGAGGGGGACCGTGCAACGCACGGGAAACCGGCTAGTTCCTTATAAAGGACAAAAATCCTTAGATGCCCTTGTGAGTAACGTTCTTTTGTTTGTTTTTTCTACTAACATTTTGCTTCCTCACTACCGAAGGTAGGAAGCTATGTTTTTCTTCTACCGTAATATCAGCCAAGTTCATTATTGACTAAGAAGTTCACGTTCGTTTTGATATTTTTCTAGACTCACAAATATCAACACGTTTCCTCATTATGTTGACATTTTGACATGCTCTCTAGCCATGATACGATTCCAATACAATTCTCAAGGAATCACGAGGAGCTAGCCTCCAACTATACCCTCCAACTTGGGGCGGAATCAGGCCATAATAGATTTGTGAGAAATCGTTGGTTACGGAAATTCACCACCATCTATTAGGGCCCAATTCGCACAATCCCTGTGAAAAACGGCTGAAAACTGTAGAAATAATACGTGTTACGTGTAGCGAGGCTTCTCGGACCCACATACAGACAGACAGACTGCACTGAACCAAATTTGTTACGAAACTTCTAAAGCGTAACATGGAAGTGGAAATTCTGATTTTAGAGAGGTACCTAGACCTAAAAAAATGTTTACACATCCTATACATGCAGCATGAGTTGATGCGCGAATTTTCAAAGAATCATTTTAACATATTTAATTTTGTGGGTGATTCTTATAGGAAGTTGATGTGCGCTGATTCCGAATATACCATATTTACTTATGATCCGTCGTTTCAGAATGGTAATTTAAACCAAAAAACAAGTTTTTTCAAGCGATTTTTGACACTTAATTTTCAAATTTTACCCCATAGAGTAGTTCAAAAACTTTGGCCTACGAACTCATCCTTTCTTTTGATATTATTGACTTTTTGAAATTTTTTTGGATTTTTTAGGTTGATTCTAGGATCAGATATCGTTTGGAGTGACACATACATAAAAATAGGTACATAATGAATACGTGTTGAACTTCAGGAATCGTTTTAGAGTGATCTGAAACGGATTTCCATGGAGAAAAAGGTCAGAATTTGCATAACTAAAATTTTGAAGCCATTGCAATAGCTGAATTTTCTTCAAAGCTGAATTTTCTTCGAATTTCGCTATATCTGTCGGAAGCAAAGTAAAATATCTCATTATTCATTAATCTCAATAGTTCTGGAGCACTCAGTACAGACTTCAAAACATTTCATTCCAGAAATTAAAAAATCCAGAAATAGGGTTTTCTGCCTACTGAAACACTTTTCTTTCATCTTTCAGGTTGGCTGGGGAAAGTAAAAATTTAATATTAAGCTAGTGTAATGAGTATGTTTTGTTCATGAAATCTTCCAGTACTTATACGAGTATATTATCTATATTCTATATTTTATTTTACCTATTACAAATCTCCATCAAACTCTCCAAGTGGATGAACAATAAACATCGGTCCCGGTTACCCTTAAAAAAATTCGATTCCTGGGGGTGCCGGAAGCTGTCTGAAAAGCTTTTGTCTCTTCCGTGCTTCTTTCCGCGTCTAGCCAGCCACCACCGACCCGCCCAAACCCGTTAAGTCAACCGAGCGACGGCTGCAGAACTAGGAAGTAAAGTAAAATCAAACAATAGACCTTTATAGAAATATCTGTTGTAGGGGCTCTTATTTCTTATTTCTCACCATCTTGTATTTGAGGGTCGAAGCAACCCGGATGGCATCTTCCTCAGCGAACCCAATAGCAACTCACTCCGCAATGCTTACATGTAAGCAACAGGCCTACAATTGCTGATATTATTATTATGGTAGTACATAATTGAAATGGTGTTTGAATATGCTGATAATGCTAGACTTCAATCCGGTAAACACTGACGAACAGGACGATGAGAAACGAGATTTTCATTTCAAAAACCAAAAAACACATTTTCGGCAAAAAGTGATGATAAGTACGGTTTTTTTTTTTTTTTTTGTTTTTTTTTTAATATGTGATACCATAGATATTTTGTTTTAGAGTGCTCTGCCGTGCATTTACACACATAACACAGTTTGTCAACTATAGCTCGTGCAGAGATCTCTTATTGCCAAGACATCTGCCTTCCAGAAAGCCTGGATATTGAGCGGTCAGTATGCGGTCGCACTCAACGTGTTCCGAACCATTTGGCAACACAAACCTTTCCTTTTCTCCAGAGTCTGAAGAATGAGAAAGGGTCAAGCTGGCCTTTGGTCCGCAGTCCTTAGTGCCCCCCCGAGGCGAATGAATTCATAAGGACTGATGACACCCAGGTGAGTTGGCCTGACCAGGTGAGGGAGGAGTGACCATCCACGCCAGGAGTGTCCATCTGTATGACGGATGCAGGAAGCTTACAGCCTTTTAAGTGGCGATTAGCAACCCTTTTTGTGGGCAGTTGATGCCTTTGCGGACACTTCCAGGGCTGTCGGGGCTTTTTCTTATGATTTGTGAGAGGTGACAATGGGGCTTGACCACACACGCATCACCTGCGCTCTTGACCTGAGCCCCCTTACTCTGAATACCTCAAATAACTTTATTCGTATTATTTGCTATTTCAGTAAGGAAGAGCTGCCAAGCTCCTTTGATATAGTAAGATGTGTTTATCTATGGATTACTAAGACGAGAACTTACCTATTACATTAATGGACTGAAATGCATATGAAGGGTACAGGGGAAAAACCAGGTAAGTCGGTTTCTTGTCGAAAATGAGTTAGCAACGGTACCGTATGTTTCAAGGGGTGCCAGTCACAATGAGCTAATTAAAACAGAGGAAAAACCAGGCCAAAGTCTTCAAATCGTCGAGTGTTTAATATAAGTTACATGGGAAGAACCAGTCTGAAATGAGTTTTTTGAAGAACAATGCGTTTTTCTCGAAATGCTGAAATGCTGAGTTACCTGGTTTTTCCCCTTGTACCCTACATATGGGTTAGTTTTTTTTTCAAATAGGTGTACATTATTGGTGGGTATTAATTTAGGGATTTTTTTAAAACTTCAAACTTCTTCTTTTTCGTAAGGGCTATTAGAACTGTTTCCATAGGGTGAATTCTAATTCAGAAACTATGTTGTGGCCGGGAAATTCTTGAGAAAAAAAGAAATTATGGTACTTGGAGGGAGTTGGAACCTTATTGACAATCACCGCAAACCACCTCGGCCATCAAAGACCTATGGTTTGTCTCTCCTTCCTACTGAGTTGTTGAGCTTTCGTTCATAACATTTCCCAGAGCTAATTGAGACCTCCGGACTCAAGATAGCTGAACATCCTGACCTTACTGGGAAGTGTGAGTGCTGACGCAGCGGCGGAAGCCATATCAGTAGGCAGTTGTTTTAAATTGCTTTGAGGTGAGACAGCCAGAGAATTGGAAGGGGCCCTCATTGCAACCCACTATTAGCCTCCCGAAGACACAGATTTTCAAGAAATGTGATTCTGAGAAGCTCTTGTTGACTTATTGTGATGTAAGCAGAAAGGAGAGAGAAGTGACTCATTAAATTAATTCAGTCGTTTGCGCCTTTTTCGGAGTCTGAGGATTGTTTCATGTATGGTGTCCTACCAACTGCGCCACTTGTTGTGGCCAGGAAATTATTTAAAAATTCTGGACATCGAGGGGGTTTGAACCTAATTGACACGGCGAAATCTTTAGGATTCCGCTGCGGCTCACCGCAAACCACCTCGGCCATCGAAGACCAATTGTTTGTCTCTCCTTCCTACTGAGGATTCGAGCTTTCGTTCACAACAGTAAATCATTTAATTTATTGTACCTACTGCATCTCGATTGGTTCAGCTGTTTGAGCATGCTGGGCAAAATTATCTTTAAAAAAAACAAGATTATGGGCTTTCGAGATGTTGCATTCTCTCTCAGTACATTCCCAAAGAAATTGGAATCAGTAATAACATTCGTAAACCCATTTGGGATGCATCAAACTAATGAGTTAAAAATTGCGAAGGAAGTCAATAAAAATAAACCCTTACCAATAAAAAATATATCGACTAGAACCATTCTGAGGTGGTTTTTCAGAAATTGGGTTTTCTGCTGATTGCAATACTTTTAGGTGGGCTGAGGAAAGTGAAAAACCATTTAAAAGCCCCCCTTAAAATAAATATTCACTAATTAAAACTACCACAGGTACTCGTAAATTTCAATATTTTTACCTGCCTAAGGAACTGCTAGGCTCAGCTGGATTCATCCGAATCCATAATGAATCAAGCAAGGTTGAAAACCGCTGAACTGGAAGTCCTAGTAGCTCTACCCCTCAATAAGCAAGCTGACAAATAAATGTTTATTATACGAGGAATACCTACGTTTTTCCACAGGTTATATTTTGAACAATGAATCCCAGATTCAATACGCTCTTCATAATAGCTGACTGCGTAATCGGTAGAAATGCTCGTGAGATACGGAAGTGGTTCAGCGAGAGATCATCACTGCGGCGGGCCACCAGCTGTCGGTTCTTGTGGCATCTGTTGCAGAAAAACTTATGGCCTGCAATGCAAGTATACATTTAGGTACACCTCATCAATAATTGGCAAGTGTACAGTAGGTATAGATAACAATAAACTCATGAACAAGGGTTTTGTAATACCGAGTACGTACACTATTACATCTAGGTCATATAAAACACTTAAATTTGACCAACCAGTCTATTCATTGGAACCTCTTCAGTCTCTAATTCTAGAGAGTAGAACCAATGTGAATCGATAAAACATGTGATTAGAGAGAATATTACACTTCAATCACCTACCTTTTTAATTAGGATTGTACAGAAATATTAATTTTTTGACATAGACTCTCTGGTTCAATTTCAACACAGCTGACCTGGCCAGAATTCGAACATGGTCCTACCCTCATGACCAAATGATAACGAACAGTTATGTATTTAAAAAAAAAATCAGGAAATTCCCGTTAGAGCATGCGCAGAGGCAGCGTTGGCCCGACAAGGCTGGAACTTATAGAAGACCATGTAGGCCACAAACCTCACAATCCCTAGAAATTTCCTTAAAATAGTACCATGAGTTCTGGAATTTTGCGTGGGACAAGGAATTGACCACATACATGAACACAGACAGAAATCCACAGTTCACAGAGCGAAATCTCTATCAAAAGTTTTCAAACTCTGAAACTTATGGTCTGATTTTGATAAAATTTTCAAGTATTGTGCGGTGGATTGTACGGTTTCATATATGAATTTCCTCGTCGTCGGACCAACAGTATGGCGTGAACATTTTAAGGGCACAACTTTTTCGAATGCCTGCACAAACATGAGGCTTCCTTCAGTAGTGAGGAAACTAAACTTTACGCAAAAACAGACCTAGAGTAGGTAATAGTATCAAACAACCGCGTAAAATTCGAATGAACCAAAGCTTGATGAACCTGAAATCGAAGGCTCTGAAGGATGATTAAAAATAAAAAATCCTAACTTAAATTATTATTACAATGATATGTATACAGGAAACTGTTGCAAAACGCTGCATATTATTACACAACGGTTACCCTTTTCTCATTTAATATCCTAGAATAGGTATTGTGATGGAGTCACGGCTTGCTTCTTCAAGGAACTGCTCTTTGTAGCAGTGTCTTCAACGACGAACCCATCAACCCCAATCTCGGCCTAGTTGCCAGTAGACCGCTGTGCCAGAGTTCTCTCGGTTTTAAATAATTTAAATAATTCTTATTAATATTTAAATTTAAATAATTT
>JAEMON010000005.1:27485913-27496847 GCA_030264115.1 Lygus lineolaris
CCCCCCCCCCCCCCGTTTGATTTTTTTTAAGCATTTATGGCCTATCCTTCAGCGACCTAACGAAGTGTCATAAATAGGGAAACACACATAAGCCCACAGTTGTTCAAGAGCATTAGAGGAAGGGCCTACTCCTTAAGTGGATCCATGCCAGAACTATGCCTAAATGCTGAAGATAATTGCCTGTGTACGAGAGAGGGAATGCCTCAGAAAAAGGGAAGCCAGTCGGTCGCATGATCTATGATTGTGGAAGGTGATCCACGTTTGTGGAACGTTTTCATGGATTGAAACGTGCTAAGGTAAGTTAATTATTGTACAAAAACAAAATTGAGGTCTTCTTATGGCGTTCTTCCTCTATGACTTGGGATACATCTATTAGATAAGATAGTGGTGGTACATGTAGACGCGTAACCCTCCAACCTTAACCCTCAATAAAAACGACTCATCTTCATTATATTATATTAGTGGACTGGGAAGCTTGTGTCTGAGGGTTAATAAAAGCTCAGCGGCTGAAAAAAATCTGGCCACAGCTCTGAAAAGCATTCCGGAAGAAGGCGAAAGATTTTATAGGAAACGCCCGTCAACTGAAGCTCTTGACGGATGACTGAACAGTCCAAAAGAACTTGAAGATGAAGAAGGAAGAAGGCGGAGGAGGAAGGAAGGAGCCGTAGGATGGAAGGAACAACGTGGGGGCCAGTGAACCCTCCAGGAACTGTGTCATCTCGCCAGAGTACGCTGAACCCTCGACCGTATATAGGGCGGCGTAAGACTACACGTTTGTCAACCGCACATCTCGGCTTCCACTTTGCACTATTATACGATGTTATTTAGACGGGAAGAAATATTGATTTATTTAGCGATTCTGAATCGAGCCGTTCAACGAAGTTTCCAGAACTACGTCGAGTCTTGATCGACATACATGAATTCATGTCTGGATGCAAACCCGTCTCTCACCAGTCACCAGTGCTTCAACACCTGACTTCTGCGTCATATTGTTGTTCAGCTGATATTTTTTATTTCTTGTAGTTCTGTAGTAGTCAGATTCCAGTGACCCGTTTGGGATTATTCTACTTTCGGAGTCATGTTTGTGCGAACAGCATCGCAACAATAATTATCATAAACCTAACATCGTGCGTTCCATCTATGCCTCAACACTTGAAGAGAGAGATAATGCATAGGTTATTATTTTATGTTCAGGTGATATGAGGAAGAACCATTCATTCGGGTATGATTATATTAGTTGGGGAAACGCTTGCATAATGAGAATCAGGTGGGCAGTCTTTAGTCCTATCTAAATTTTATTTTATTTCATTATTTTGATTTTAAGGATATGGTCTTGTGGTTTCATCACAGCCTAGGATCACAGCACAGTTAGGATTTCCTATCTACATGGGAATCGCCTGAACATTCAATTTGTCCTTTCTACATTTCGCCCGTTTGAGCTCCCATCCTAGACTAAATTTCCCTAAGCCCTAAAAGTCCCAAATACTGGAAAAATGGGTAGAAAGGACATTATGTCCTAGTACGACCGTAAAGTTCCTCAAGTTCTAAAACCCGACTGGCAGTTCATAGGGCTACTACCTCTGTCATATTCAAGTTTCACGTTTGTTCAATGGCTGTCATTTAGCTGATCACTATCACCTCCTTCAAATCGGTACCCAATCGACAAGAAAATTCTAAGAAAAATCATGGGATTTGGGCGATTTGCACATCCCCACATTTGTTCTCCGATTGGCCCTTGAATGAAGCACAAGGAGAGTCATTGACAATCAGTGAGACAATATTCAGACAACAAGCGTCATCGATTCACACTGTATATTACTCAGGATTATTCGATGCAACTGGGCTGAGACAAGTTCCCTGCTAAAATGAGTGCATATTGCATTTTCTATGCCATATTCGGATTAAGCGCCTATGAAACCCCCCGATTACACATTTTCAGCTCGAAATTGCTATTAGTTTGTCCTTAAAACGGGTGAGAAGATTACGCTTGATGTCATAGATAGTGAGGAGCGGAGGGTGTCCTCCAGACGGGCGGTGTTGGTGATGTCATAGGCTGCGATTTTACGGCACTAGTTTTTGCTCACCCTCAATCATCGGATACCCCACATGTAGCACCTCTTTGTAAAGCTCTCACTGAGATCTTTCAGTTAAACAAATAAAATTGAATAGCCAGAATGGGGAACTTGCATGGGTCACAATCGTCGGATACACCACATAATTATAGCACCTTTTTGGAAAGCCCTCTTTAACATCTTTCAAATTACAAAGTAGAAATAACCATGGAAGTTCCCCATTGCCCATTTATGTGTATACAGGTAACGTAGGTATTGGATCCGACCCATGATGCGTCATTTGGTCCAACGACCAAACCGATGTTCACTCGGATCTGGAGGCGGAGATTACGAGCTGGTTACGTGGAAACGTTTGTAAGTAATTGTCTTCGAGAACAGTTATACATCGAAAGGCCCCTCAAAACAAAAAGAAAGGTCTGGAAGATTCCAAGAAAATGTTCTGGACCCGAGCTGGGGACCCGGAGTGACCCACTTTCAGGGGTTACCGGGAGAACTTGAAGACTTCATCAATCTGAAATCCTACGCCTGGAGTGAGTCAACCATCCGGTCCATGGATGGGATTGGATGCCACAGGAGACTCGTATATCGGGATGTTTATGGGTGAGTGCTACAGAACTTAATACAACTAGCAGAATAACCTGTTAAAGGGAAACGTTTTTAAGGATATTTCTGATATCCTGCTCCATCAACCATTCGAGAATTGTGACATGGATCCTTCGGACCCTGCAATGTCACTCGGGGAAAACACCCAGCAAATTGTTATAAAGCACTTCATTACTTCTCACCATGGAAAATGGGGAACTTGCAAGGGTAGGGATTTCTCATTTTGAACCTCAAAATCTGATTCAGTGCCCTTGGAAAACCCATAGTGCCCTTGGAAAATCCATGTGAAAACCCAATTTTTAGCCTGAAATTACGACTGGTTTGACCAGAAAATGGGTTGAAAAAGAGCGCATGATGTCATTCAGGTTTCCCAAAAGATGGTCCTTCCCAATTTGGCCAAAAAGCTTTCTCCGACCTCCAATTCGGTCGTTTCCTGTGTCGCGGGGGTTGATGATGATTTACGATTCAAACATACCGCGAGATCCCGCTCAAAAGTCGTGGGCTTAAAAACTCAGTTGACATTCGGGTCAATGACGTCACCAACTTTCACAGTAACTTTCCTCGGCGAAAGTTCTTCCTTCGCATCCCCCACGCGGAACTTGGAATAGATGAAGCCGTCAACAGGAACTACAACTTCGTTGCAGAGCAGAATGTGCGCAGATGTGGAGGGTCGGTTTTCATGCTTTCGAATAGTCTTCACTTTTGACGATTAAAACCTCTCAACTCAACCGACCAAGTGAAATCTCTTATGCAATCGTTTAACCGTCATCTACCAAACCGTACAGGCTCTACCGGCTTGAGCCAATAATCGATTGTTAGGCATCGAGTTTACCTTACGCGTACCTTACCAGCTGATATGTGACGGGCCGCCATATTGTCCCTTTCTGTCATCAGTGCCTCGTATTATTTCTTCCTACTGTTTGCTTTTACTTTTTGGGAGCGAACGGTTGGTCCTAAAATGCTCCGCGAGGTCTCATTCGACACCAATTGTTTTTTATTTGAAACCGATGGAGAAAATACCTATACCTTCCTATATTTGAAGTGTTCGAGCTAGGGCTTTTTGAAAACGTCATCCCCTATTTTCTAACCCTTAGAAAATACTGACTATAACGCCAAGCTTCGAGGCACAAATAGACCCCAAATGGATCTTGTATACCAAATTTCATTCATTTTGGTCCATGGTAACTAAGGAAAGTGCCGACGACGGCGTACGGCGGACGGGCGGATTTTTTTAAATTCGATTTTTGGATTCTATGAGTCTTGAAACGTTAAACATCAAATTTTGAGGGGGTTAAAAATTTTTTTTCGTGCTCGATTCCACATTCATTTTGCGAATATGATTAGGCAACAATGGGGATATGACAAGGCAAACCAAAATGGGGATATGATTAGGCAAAACGAACTTTTTGCAAATTACTCACGTTTCTGGACATACCATCAACGACTCCAACCTCGTTCTTCTGACTCGCCTTTATTATCACATGAGTACGTTCAGATTCACTAGAATAATTCACATAACCCAGCAAAAAACTGGTTGCAAGCGATAATAAGTAGAGAAAATACATTTTTCCCCCTTTAAAAATCCACTATTTTTCCGGTAGATCAGCCGATAGATCTTCACTCATAATTTGAACCATTTCAATGGGTACTCATGTAATTTTCTTATATGAAGAGAAACGACTGTGTTATTTGTGTTGCTACATTTTCGTCGAACTTAAATTTAATAGTCATACGGAGCAGGTAAATGTCCAGATTGAAGGGGAACGAAGCAAGTAGGGCATGCTCGGACGGTCGTCGTTAACAGTCGAAGCGGAAGGACTTGTACCGTTAAAACAAAAGAGATAAGAGCGCCAGAACCTCGGAAGGTACCTAAAAGTCGCTGTCCACTCCTCCTCCACCTACACAACCTTCCACTCAAGAATTCCACCTCCGTCTCTCAGGGGCCTTATCGAGTTTCGGCTTTGTAGGCCGGAGTTAGGGAAAACACTGAACTTAAACTTGTAACCATCGCTCCTATCATCAAATAACTGTACTGTACATACTCTTTATTTACCATTAGCTTGAATTCAAAGAATAATTTTAACCGATTTGGAGAGTGATTCTTTTAGGAAATTTCACACTGACTCCGAATATACCATATAATTCCTCCCATAATTTACATGAAAAACAGCAAAAAACACGTTTTTAGCGATTTTTTACTCTAACATTTCAAAATGAGTGTTAGATTTCAGGAATCGTTTTAGAATGGTCTAAAATGGATTTCCATGAAGAAAATTTTCAAAAATTTGCATCACTAAAATCTTGAAGCCATTGCAATAGCTTCATTTCCTTCGAAAACTCGCTAGAACCCAAGGGGAGGGTGCGGACTAAAAAAAAAGGAGGTACTTACCTACCTTTCATTTTCTCAGGTATCTACTGTAACAATCTCCGAGTGTACTGATTTTTTTTTTTTCGGTTGTTTCAAATTACAGAGCTGAACTTGTGGATTTACTTGTTCTAAGAAAACTATTTTTTTTTGTCCGTAAGTACGACACTCTGCTGTACCTACGGGCAGATTAAGAATAGCTGAGAAATGAGAGGAAACTTGCAAAAAACTGCTAAACGAAATTTGTTGAAAATTATAGTTACGTTAGAAAACTATAATTTGAAATTCAGAAGGTTGTGTCTCCGGAAACTGTACCTGGTAGTGTGTCCTTGGGTACAGCGGAGGTTGCGTCCATAGGTACAGTGAACCGCCAATTTCAATAATTCGTCAAACCCAACGTGATTTCACCAAAGTGAAAATCGGAAAATAGTCACATCACAACGAACACCTGTGATTGGGATTCGTCCTTTTGACTTGAAAGATGACAGAAATGATAGTTTGAGACCCAATTTAGTTACTTTCACCCCCTCCTCCCCCACCCCACAAAAAATAAAAAATTTGCAATGAGACTGCAACAAACTGTCCGTAGGTACAGCATCCTCCCCTACTAATTTGTAGGATACCTATGAGAAGGTAAATACAATAAAATCTAAATTTTACTCCTTTTATTTCTATCAGAAAATCAGTGCCCAGTTATATAGGTACTAAAAGAAAATACCAGTTAATCTAGACCTACCTTTGCAGTACAGCAGGGATATTTCAAAATCTTTCATGTCCAACCCATGTTAACTCATCTTGCTGTGTAGAGACATACTATTATTTCTCAAATTGGATAAGCAAGTCCGTCTTTCAAGAATAAGCCCATCCTTCAGCTATGAACCAGATCTGACGATAAGTTCTTCCGAAGATGGATCACTTTAAGGCCTGAAACGTTGTGACAAATATAAATAATGAGGGAAACGTGATTCCTTCCTGCTTCCTTTCTTTTTGGCTATAAACCTACAACTTAAAGGCTGAATAGAGGTCGTACGCCCTCTTCCTTCGTCGTAAATCTGGCCTTTCGCGTTCGTAAAAAGGAAAGGTCGTGCAATTTTACAACTTTTCACGACAAAGTCGAACGTTCAGAAGTCGGATGGGTTTGTTCTTGAAACGGCGGACTTATACTTGTACGACTTGAGAAATAGTACCAGGGGCACTCCGTGAACCAACCTCTAGGGGCCCCCTTATGTATAGGTATTGAAAAGGTTGAAATGGAAGGCGCCGTGTTTAGTTACATACAAGTAACCTAAAAAAATTACATTTGAGAACTTTCTTCTGTATTCTGCGGCTCTTCAGCTATAGCAGCCCGCAGTGGCCTGTGGGGCCGACTCGATTATCAGTTCTCTGGTTTAGCCCCACCTTGAAAATAGGGGCCCCCAGTGAGAGGGCTACTCCTGGTCTGTCGGGTTAGCACACTAGTAGTATTTGTTATGTACCCAGTAAAAAATCAGAGGCCCACAGACTAATGGCGGTCAGCTAATTTTTTTTTTATTTTTTTTTATTGAGCGTAACCAGAGGGCTGGTAATCGAGGGGGCCCCCACGGGCCAGCAGGAGCCCCATACTCCTCATAGGTGAGGGAGGCGGCGTGGCGGTAAAAGGTTTCGTGCTGAAGGGCCTAGCCATTCCTTTACTAGATGTCAGCGTTAAACTTTGTATTTATTTTAATTTTTTAATTTAGTCTATCGTTCTTTATTATTATTTCTTTACATTTGTTAAATCGAGATGGCTGGGGGCTGGGAGCCCTTGGGGAAATGCCTGGTAGCCCAATGGCTAGCCCGACCCTGCTGCAAAGTAGTCCTAGGTAGTTGTAGAGGAACTGGTATTTTCTTTTTGTAACTCTTGGGACTGATTTTCTGTTATGGTGTGGGACCTATAATTTGAGGTTTGACAGTCACCCGAGACTTACCTTCATTGCTCTGAGTCGCTCATCGTTGAGTAATGTATTTCTCGAACGCTTGGCGTTCTTGACTTCATTCGCGATATTCGACTATTCCATAGATATTTTTCATATTAGGACAAAACTTAATTAGCGTTGGTAGGTCCTACGTACGTATTTCCTAGTTGAATTGAACTCATAATTAATACCATATTATTGCAACAACGGCTATACATTGCAATAATGTATTTCCGACGAGCTCAGTTTGACCTCTCTCCTTCTCAGGTTGCATGACTTTCCACGCTCTGACGTTCGGCACAACACAAACGCTGTTGAGATTAGGCTCGGATCTTGCATCAGGGATTTTCTCAAGTTCAACGGAGGAAGGTGTGTTAAGCAGTGGACAGGGGATGGCGTAACACGAGCCGGCAGGTGGCTATCGGGGTCGGGTGGTCAAAACATGGCCCCATTCTTCGCCGGGTTCATGAATCAACGGCCACAGGAAGGAAGCCCCCTCTCAAGGCCTACTTTCAACTCGGCTCCAACTCTAACAAGTACACTGCTTGACTAACTAACAAGCCTTCGAGCCAACCTAGAACTTGAAACTTTGGGCCGACTCATTCTCGAAAAAATTCCAGTCATTCCAGTTGTGTGAGAGGCCGTTACAGGAGAATCACGGATCGACGAGGGTTGAACCACGAAGGATGAAGATTGAACATGGATGGCAACACTGTACAGAGCCTTCTCAAGTCTGCTCTCTAGAGAATCACTAGAGAATCACTCGGTACTCTCCCCCAAAGTCTCTATAGTGGAATCGTATCAACAGGAGCTCTTTTCAGATACAGCCCATAAAATAGCAAAACGTAAACTTATGACCTATCACTAATGATCAATTTTCACCCCACTACTCCCACGACACTCCTTGATGGAATCGTACAGCAGCTCTGACCAGTTACAGCCCATTACAAAATTACAATAGCAAAAGGTATAGATAACTCATGCTCACTACTACGAGTAGGCAACGTCAATAAGCGCTCCTCTCACTCTTCATTCCGAGGAGGTATTGTACAGGAACTCTGTACCGGTACAGCCCATAGCAATAGATACGTTGTCATGACTACGTTACTACTTTAGGTCCATTGCACTCCTCCCCCCTTCTCTCTGTGGTGGATTAGTACAGGAGCTCAGTCCAAGTAGGTACGGCTGAAGATCACTACAACTTAGAAATCAGTACAACTTCATAAAAAGTTTGGTAAAATTTTCAGCAAAACTTGATAAAACTTTGGTAAAATTCGATTGAAAAAAATGGTGAAATTTCAGTAAAATTTGGTAAAACATTATAAACATATGTGGTAAAACTTAGGAAAATTTGGTACAATTTTCAGTAAAACTTGATAAATTTGGTAAAGTTGAGCTCCCCTCCTCCTCCTCTCAATAATGGATTTGTAAAGAAGTTCTGTCCAGCTACAGCATAAGGTAACTCACGGATCACTATTACTTTCTTAAGGTCAAATTTCCTCCACAACACCCACACTGGAATTGTAAAGGAGCTCTGTCCATAACAACAGCAAAAAGTTGACAACTCACGATCACTACTTGGGACTTTACGATTTGCATTCCTCTCCTCTTACTCTCTTTGGTGGATATTGTACAGGAACTCTGTTCAAGTACAGCCCATAACAACAGCAAAAGATGACTACAGCTTTAAGATCAGTAGGTACAACTTTACGTAAATTTGAGTTCCTCTCCCCTCCTCTCAATGGTGGAGTTGTACAGAAGTTCTGTCCAGCTATATCATAAGGTACCTAACTCACGGATCACCATTACTTTTTTAAGGTCGAATTTCCTCCACAACACGAACACTGGATTGTACAGGAGCTCTATCCAAGTACAGTCCATAAAAACAGTAAAAGATGACGACAGCTTTAGTTATTTGAGATTTGAGATGACGACTTTAGGTAAATTTGAGCTCCTCTCAATGGTGGAGGGTGGATGGTAGAGTTCTGTCCAACTATAGCATAAGGTAACTCACGGATCACTATTACCTTGTTAAGGTCAAATTTCCTCCCCATCACCCACACTGGATTTGCCCATAACCACAGCAAAAAGTTGATAACTCACGATCACTACTAAGTACATTATGTCAATTTGCACTGCTCTCCTTCCACTCCCTCTGGTAGATATTGTACAGGAGCTCTGTCCAAGTAGAGTCCATAACACCAGCAAAACATCACTACACCTTTCAGATCAGTAGGTACAACATTAGGTAAATTTCTGCTCCTCCCCACAACACCCACACTGGAATTGTACAAGAGATACGATTAGGTTCAGCTCATACCAAAATTCACAGAAAACTCATGATCACTACTGCTTCAGGTCTATTTGCGCTCCTCTATCCCTACCTACGATCTGAGGTGGAATTGTACAGGAACTCTGTCCAGGTACAGACGATACAAAAAAATCATAAGGTCAATCATGATCGTATTCGACAAACAATAAGGAAGTAAACACGGACGAAGAAGCCCCTCCATGAAAAAGGAATGATACCATCGCTTGCCACCAACACTAGGGTCTGAGGCCCGGCACGGTCACTGAATCATCTCACCCAGCTAATCGTATCGGTGCAACTGTGAATTATGTCCCTACAACGACCTCAAGGTTGACTAGACGAGATTTCCCGCGGCGATAATATTAAAATAGTACTTAAAGGTCTCGAGAGTAGTACGTCATTTCGCAACGTCTTTCCAACACTTCATTAAGCGTGGTTGGTACACAAGTAACAGGCAGGCCTTCCTCAGAACTGGTGTTGGTTCTTTGCACTCGGAGATTCATATCTACCTAATAGAGGTAATACTTCATGCATCGTTTCCTCTGCTCCACGACACCATGTTCGAAGTAATATCCCTCCTTTAGACGAACAGCTCCTTGAAGGAAGCCAGTGGGTAGATTCTTACATGAGTAACCTGCAGTAGGTTGTCAAATGGTTGACATGTGGTTCTCAAACATGAGCCAAAGGCAGTCAAACAAAGTCAAAGGCTGAAATACTACACCTCGTTCCGATCTGAAGAAAATTGTGCTATCCCAATGAGTCCAATAGATTTTGTTTGGTCAATTTTGAATATTTGCCGTTCAAATCCGTTTTAGAGTGAAAAGGAAACCCCCTTATAATATAAGTAAGTAACTACTCTCTATCCTATGAGGGGAAAAACTAAATTTTAAAGCTATCACGACTTACTTGTGCACACCCCACGTGCATCCTCGGAGATCGGATCAAATTTGAATTTTCACTGGTCCAAAATCGGTTGAACTTGCATCGGTTAAAACCAACGGCAAGGTATCAAAGACGTTCCCTCCCCTCAGCACAGACGAGGAATGAAGAATGATGAAGAATAGGAAGAGGCAGTACCATCTGGGGTGGGTCGGTAGGCTGTGGCCGCTGAGGCATCCCTCAAAGAGGGCAGCTCGATTTGTTTTTGAAAATAAAGTTGTTGTTTGTTTTTAGCATAGCACCAGAAGATGACGGGTTCGTATAATAATTTGCTCGTGAATCCTTATTGCACGACTGGATCATTTGTAATCACCGTTCGTCGAAACTTCTGGTCGCCCTTGCAAAATCACGATCGGAAATAGGATTCCAACGCATAAATCTCCATAGTAGGTAAATAAAACCGTCAGAATAGAGAAAGCGTGTAGAAGCACGCATGTACGTGTAGGTACTCGTACTTCATGAACCATATATCAACCGGTTTCCGAGGTTGATTTTTATTCTTCTTATTTCTTTTCTTATTCTTAAGAAAATTTTTACTGCGAGTAATAAATGGTAAGATTTATTTAAATACTCGTACGCTATTCAACTGACTCCACGGATTCCAACTCCTCAACTTTTGGACATCTCAGAAGACTTCTGAACTGTTTGGTGGTGTTCGAAAGATAGGTAAACGCTGCAAATTACCTATTACACAACGGTTTATTATTTTC
>JAEMON010000005.1:27497847-27510025 GCA_030264115.1 Lygus lineolaris
GCTGACCAATGATGAGGCGATTTTTCACTGCTGGCAACTAGGAGATTAGCTGCTGCTTTTCCGACAATGATGGGATACTCGAATTATTACAAACAAGTTAAGGTGTTTCTCCATCAAACAAACCCCTTAGCGTTAGTTTTATTTTTGAGGATGAGACACCCCACAGCGAGTAGAGGCATTTTAGCTTCAAAATTATTCGAATAAAGTCATTGAGAAATTCAAAAACAGCCTTAAGTACGACAAATCTATATAAAAAAAATAATTTTTCAATATTTTAAATCGTAATTGAGTGATTTGATGTCCTATCTATGAAACCCAAAAAAATTGGGTCGCTAGAATGTACTTTAAGGAATCTACAGCTGGGTTTCTGCGGAAAACTTTAAAGCTAATTTCTGCAATGTTTTGATTTTGGCGATGAGTCGTTTTTCCTTCTCACGGCAGTAATATCAGAGAGTTGCAATAGGTCTTTCATAACGTAATTGAGTAAATAAGGGAGGCTATAAGAGTAAACAAGACACTCGGCTCGATGAAATCGGAAAAAGTTGCATTTGATCAGCTGATCTTTGAACGCGAAATCGGCCTACTCGGAGGATTTGCGATTCACACTCGTGTTTCCGCTCTTTTGTCGTCCAACGCTTACAGGGAGCGAACGGTTGGTCCTAGAATTATCCGCGAGGTCTCATTCGACACTAAAAATTGTGATCTATTTGAAATCGATGAAAGAAATTTACCTTCCTATTGAAGTTTTCGAGCTATGGCTTTTTGAAAATTGCATTCCGTATTCTCTACCCCCTAGAGAAGACTGATAGTAACGCCATGCTTCGGGGCACAAGTAGACCATAATGGGGTCTTGTATACCAAATCATTGAAATTCATTAATTTTGGTCCATAATAACTAGGAAAAATTGCGGAGTACGGAAGACGGAGATACTGTCTGTGTGGTCTCCATTTAGGTAGGTACGAGGGGTCAACGACTCACTTAGTCAGTGGGACAATCCTAAGATTAGGTTCGCTTCAGCATTATACAGGGTGTCTCCTATTCAATGGATAACCCCCCACCTGCCGAAAATCCTTAATTTTCAACATAACAAAACGAGACCAACGCTGATCTTTATGACTTTTTGAGAGGAATTCAACCGAAATTTTTCGCGCACCTCTCCGTGCGCAATCAACATCAACTTTGTTTCTTCAAATCGGGCAATTTCCTTTTTTCCCTTGGAATACCCCTCATAGAAAGGGGGTTCATCCCCCCCCCCCCCCCCCCCCCCCCCCCCGAAAATTTTAAAATTGGGTTTTTGAAACGGAGTTTTTAGCCTATATGGGCTCTCAAAAATGTACGCAAATACATTATCATTTTCATATTTCACATTATTTTCACATTTTCATTTTTCATATTTTAATATGGAAACACGTGTATAGGCGTTGATGTTTTATTATGTTTCGTCTAGGAGGATCGATTCATCCTTCCTATTCGCCCCTTGGGCCTTCACTGTATGGATTGTTAAGGTCAGAAGAGATCTCCATTGGAAAACATTTCTATGTCTACACCAAAGATCACTTTGGTACAAGTTTAAAAATGTAGGCTGTATTAACAAGCATTAGAGGTTAGGGGAGGATTTGTATCACGCAATCCGCATCCAATCATAATCCAATTTAGAATATTTTATTACATTCTTGGTCAAGCCACATTGAAAAGTTATTATTTTTCGGATGCTGGGGGGGAAGGGGGTTGCGCCCACTGTGAGCCAAGAGTCATAGACAGACCATTTTCACCGCGGAAGCCAAAAGACACTCTAGGCGGATTCCCATTTCCTGGAGAACCTCTCCCCTGAAGGAGTCAGTCCTGGAGAGTACGTCCTGGAGAGAGATCCTGAGGACGGAAGGCCTCCCAGCAGTTACATCAGAGGGCTGCCCTGCTCGGCAAGCGGGGAACGCCTTCAGGAAGAAAGTAGAGAAAGGGGCTGCCACTTTCTTATTGGAACGCAGAACTTTTCCTCAGCGGTCTTACGTCAGACTTTCTTTCTTGCAGGCTCTTCCGGGGTTCTCTTTCACCTCCCAAAAAACTGAGAGTGACGCCCAGTTTCGTCTTGTGGATTCATTTGGAGAGCTCAACTCTTGAAGACCTCGTATGGCCTGCGTGCTTACAGCAGTGATCTCTCCTTATGTGCGACTTCGATAGCGTTATAATACCTACATTTCAATGCATTCGTACAACCAATTTTTTCCCCTTAACCGATTTAAACCTGTATTTATTGGGAAATTATGGTACATCATCATTATCCCCTGTATCATTTAGTCGTCTACCTATCTAAAAGTTCCGCAATGTGGAATTGAAAACATTGCAGATCTGATTGCAGAATGATAACTACGGATTAATCCAAAGTCATTTGCAGTTTATTTGCTGCACAAAAGACATTTTAGTTGGTGGCTAAACAAATGGTATCAAAAAAGAGGTTATCTGATTATAGGTGGCAGAGTGATATATGAGCCCCCAAGCAACAGAGGGTATTTTTCAATATTATTGAGATGTTTGGCTTGCTAACTCATTGCTTAAAGTTTCAGGCCTCATTTCTGCTGAAAACCATTCGTTTTTTTTTAAAGCTACTTATCAAAAAGAGATTCTAAGGGGAAAATACTGTTGGACAAAAGGGTTTTTCTGGACGTGAAAATGTTATGGCAAATCGTACACTAATTCCAAAAATACACATGATGTTCCCCACATGATGTGTAATAATTGAAAAACCTAGGAAATTCACGTTTTTGGTGGGGAGGAGGGCGAATTTGTTGGCTCGCCCATTGATGGGCATATTACCGGGAATTTATTTTTGAAGAATATCCCAAAATCGTCAAAGGTCATTTCGGACCACACTTCATATAGTTTTGCCACGGACCACAGACCGACAGACAGACAGAAACGGAACCAACATTGTTGAGAAAGCTCTGAAACGTAAAAAGCAAGTGAAAATTTTGATTTTGGAGGACATTTTTTCAATTTCTTGCACGAATAAATCGCTTCCTACCTTCAGTGCTGAGGAAGCAAAATACTGAGGAGAGGCGTTTTCTCTCCAAATAGACCATTTTTTCGGTTTCATTCGCATCAATTTTAACCCCTTCCAGATCGAATTTCGAAATTTGAATTTCACCGATGAAAAGGTGAAAGGATGAAAATATGAGGTGAGTCGCTCTTCTTTCAAAGGGCAGAATGATATCTATATATTTATCAATTTCGTATCTAATTATGTTATCTTTGTCTCGACACGTATTGAAAATACGTAACTACACACTGAAAACCACAAGGGAACGTATTTAAGATGGTGTATGTCTGTGCGTATTAGAGCATTTCTTGTAGAACTGTGTTCCTACTTAATTTCAACCATCCGCCATTGAAAATCCAGTTTAGCATCCATCTGTGTGCTTTCTTTTATAGCCTGTAGAGGATGCTACAGTTTATTTTCAAAAAATTATGTTTCAATCAAAATTCACAAAATTCAAGTTTAGTTGATTCCGAAATATCGTTACTAACTGTTTTGATTTCGTTCGGTACAATATTATTTTTTCTTAATACAATTTCTGTTGAAACCTACCTAAATTTTTGGAGTCAGATTTGTATTACACCTAATTATTTAGAAGGTAACAACAAGCCTGTACTACCTACTTAGTTTGTTGTTCCTCTGGTCTGCATTTTTCTAAAATTTCTGTCTCGATTTCTTATCCCTTATATGAGGCGTTTGGTATCAAAACCGGATAACTCCACAAAACCAAATTTTACAGAGAGGCAAAAGTTCATTTAGGGCCAAGTTAAGTTCATTAACCAACACAACAGTTTGCCCCACTGTTTCTCATGGATTTAGTCCAGTTTTGAACCCAATTTTTCGAGAGAATAAAATTCTTTGGTCAAACTTGTGAAAAATGTGAAAAAACCCATTTTTGACATTTTGGAGTTATCCGGTTTTGATACCAAACGCCTCATATAATAATTGTTTGGCTGATGTGGGAGGTAGGTGGAATGTCGTCCAGTAGAGCCAGATTTTGTGCCTTGCACAAAACCTACCTACTACCTACCTACCTACTTTACTTCATTGGCATGGTTTTGTATGGATTAGCCTGTGACTGCATTTCGTCTCACACACTTACAGGTATACATCACCTGAGAATGGGTCGTTTGAATAAATCTATGTGAATCTTTACCTACTTATTGGCTGAATCCCGACTATATTCATCAATGAACCACTGTGCAGCCTACTAGCCCTCGTGTTACCTAATGTCAAGCGTTTTGAATCAACGAGATTGTATATTAATTAATATCTACCTACCTATTATCGAAAGGAAAAATGTGTCACACCATGGCACGTACTTACGGTTTTACCTCACAAATTTCCCTCTTGCCGTGGTTACATAAGACCGCTTTCTTTAGGGGTGACTAAAGTGAGCCTGAGTGGTGTGGGTAGTGGCATAGTTATTATTAAGTACGAAGGTACCTTCCTATAGGTTTGGTAATCGATTTATCGGTGGAGAAGGCGTTTTGTTCGAAGACACCACTGAACCAAATCTTCCTCGGGCACTGGCGTCAGGCCCGAAGAACACAAGACGGGCCTACAAAGGCCCTCGTAGTCCTTTTAAACAAACACACGAGACAAAAGTGTGCTCCACATCCTGGTCTTATTGACTTCCTTTGTTGGGAGAAAGAATTCTTGAGGAGACAATCCCCTTCCCAGAACAACACTCACCTTCACTCGGTCGACTCAGTAAATAACAACGCTTTTACTTTGGTGTTAGGGTAGTTGATAGTGTTGATGAGGAGGCCAGTAAAATTAGATTTAAAAAAGGGCCTATCAGGGAATAATTCCGAAGAAGCCGATCGAATACCTTCAAATGGTCCTAAATAAGAGAATTCTGAGTTTGCACCACCACAGATAGTGACATAACATTTTGGCAGCCTAAAAACCTCGAAATTCAGACTATTTTTACTCACTATTTTTTCGGGTTTTCGCTCATTACTCGAGAACAATCCACAGAAAAAGTCACTAATACTGAATTAAAGAGGATAAAATTTCGCGCCGATCAAAATATATGAATCCAAAATTGGTTCACTAATGCAACTTTTACGGCCGATCAAAAAACACATATTTTTTGCAACTTTCCACAAAAAAAGTGTGTTATAATTTATAACTACTATCAAATTGCTCCCGCACACTAAATCTTGAAGGGCAGCAATCGATGAATCCAAAAAGCGCCAAATTATTACAATTGTGTCAATTTTGAAATTCTTAAGCAGGTAGGTACTAGTATTCCAAAACTGGCGTTTCTCGCAATTTATTCTGGGCTGTATTTTTTAGTATTCTGGAACGTAGAAGGTTTTCAAAGCTTTTTCAACAAATTTGGTTCACTGCACACCCACCTGGTACTGCGCTCTAGAGGCAATTCCACTAAATCCATTAGGTACTCTGCACGTTGTCTGTCTCATGTTACCTACCTTGTTCTCAATCTTGAGTGTTCTCAGTGCAAGTTCCAGTCAACCTGAATATTCTCACCCCTGCGGAAGAGGAAGGGTGAGTTGAATGCAAGGAAACCCATCTGGTATCTCTCAGGTTTGTTCCAACTGAAATGTTCAGTTCGAAGATATTCGAAAATGATCTTCTTTGACCTTGAGAAGCTACACTGAGAATAATATACCTATTTAAGTATCACCAAACTGAATACTAGGTAAGTATTGGAATTGCTCATTTTAGTTGGAACGAACTCCAGGATTGTCACTATACAATTCAGTGATGTGGAAAACGTTAAGATTCCAAAAATGTAGTGTAATGTTGAAAAACGATGGTAAATAAGGAGAAAAATCATTTTTTGTGAGAATAATGAGTCTGGAAAACGGATTTAGTCTCTTTAGATCACTGGTTCTCAACCTTTCCTCGGTCATGCCTCCCTAACACCCTGAGAATTTTTTAAGCCCCCCTCAGGGCCTAGACGATCCCCTGTGAATGGCATCGCCCTATGGTACTTACCTACCGTTTGCAAATGTTGAAGTTGGATCTTTAACAAAATGAATCAGAGGGTCAGAGAAGTACAGCGATTCCGATTCATCTTGCAATTACGCTTTCATCAGAAGTCAGTAACACGAAAGTGAAAACACTTAATTTTGGGAACACGATTAAAGACGTGGAAAATCGATTGAAACAAATGTTAACCTTCGTGATACAGGCTACTACAGAGAAATTCGTTAAGGGGGCAAGGGACGGGGCCCAAAATTTGTTCAAAAATGCCTAAATCTCAGCTACCGAAGCGATTATAAGGACTCTCACTAATGACATTATTACTACTTAGGACCACTAAGTTTAAAAAACGGATAACCTCCCCCCTACCCCCATCTTGATGTGGCACAGTTTTTCTCATTTTTCTCAGTCAACTTTCAACGGATTTTGATGGGGTTGGCGGCATTCTTCCTATTTTTTCATTCTCCAGGGGGATGAAACCTTTTTGACCATTTAATTTTTTTTTAAGGGATGAGAAAAATTCAAAATTTCGAAATTGACATTATACATACATAGCTGATCCTCCTGGAGAATCGAAAATAAAGGAAGAATGCTGCAACCCGCATCAGAATCGATCGAAAATTTGCTGAGGAAAATGGGTAAATCTGAATTACATGGGTCCTTGGCCCCTTAATGAGAGATGCATCAGAATAGCTGAGTATTGAACTCAGCTGTCACCTGGGTCTCGTGACGTCCATCAGTTCCTGCCTGTTAAGATCTATTATCATTATCAACTATTTTCAGACAGTTTTTAAACCTAGAAAATTCACGCTTTTGAATAAGAGAAAAGTTGAATACCTGAGACTTCTGCGTCGAATGAAACCAACTCCAGGTCACCATCACAATAACCATAATTTTAAGTGATTTTTCAAAGTTTTCCATTTTCTCGACTTTTCAGTCGTCAACACGGAAAAATTGGACCAAACTGAAAACTTTGGAAAATCGCCAAAAATCATGATTACTATAATGGTGACCTGGCGTTGGTCTCATTCGACGCAGAAGTCTCTTGTCTTCAACTTTTCTCCCCTACAAAAATAATTTATGGCGGTTCTAACGGTCAAAAACGTGAATTTTCTAGGATTTGTAAAAAAATGTTTTTGCGCGAAGTCTCGTTTGACGCTAAAAATTGTGAACTAATTAGAATCGATGGAAAAAGATAGACCTTAATATTTGAAGTTTTTGAGGTTGGTCGTATTGGAAATTTCATCCCTCAGTTTCTACGAGAAGCTTCGAGACACGACTAGACTAAAAATGGGGCCAGTATACAACATTTCATTAATTTTTGTCCGTGGTAACTAAGAAAAGTGCCATGGACGGAGGATGGACGGATTTTTTTATTCGCTTTTTGGATTCTACATAAGCTTGAAACGTAAATCATCAAATTTTGAGGGGGTTAAACTTTGAGGTTGCAGTTAATTAGCTATTTTAGGTATACGAACATGGGGTTCCTATATTAGGAATCAGTGCAAAATTTCTTATAAATTTGGAGAGCTTGGTTTTTGCCGGATTGGCCACACTGTACGCCCCACAGGTTGAGAACCAGGCACTGCTGCAGGTAGTGTAGGTACAGGGTAAAAGCTGGGTCCTATTGGATCTGGTGTCCCGTATTTTTCCGACAAAAATATAGCAACATTATAGAACTGAAATATTTTATTTTGTCGAAAATCCGTGCCACCCTTTGGAATTGGTTAGGCATGGAAATTAAATAAAAAAGAAACTAGAATAGGCACCCACGAAAACCGGTTAGGTACCTACCCTACAGAAAGAATTTATTACTCGGGAGACTTCATCCCATAAAAATGTTGACATGGGTACAGGCAGTGGGATTAGTATAAGAACGAGAGGTGAGGGGAGGGGAGGGGGTGCCGGTGATGGGGTGGGTGATAAGGGGCGATGGGAATGCCGTGACCTTGGCGAGCAAGTGGGTCACCGAGTCAGCGACCTCTCATTCAGGCATTCCTAGCGCCTCGACGACGTCCCCTGATCCTCATCCCCGTCCTGCCGCTTTAAAAACGGACAACACAAGATCTCATGGCCGCGGATCCATTTCTTCAAGAGGAAGAGGTCCGTCGAGAGGTGGTCCTAAGTGGAGTGATCAAAACGACGAGTATGTACCTATTTCCGGGGGGTCTAGGCTGATCGATGATATCGAAATGCCTCTTTGTGGTTAAATAGCGTTAATTTCAGTGGTAGGTAGGCTTATGCTTATAGCATTTCCAAACCAAATTGGACATTTCCAAACCAAATTGGACATTTTCCAAACGTAATTGCACATTTTCCAAACCAAATTGGACATTTTCCAAACCTAATTGGACATTTTCTGAACCTAATTGGACATTTTCCTAACCTAATTGGACATTTTCCGAACCACATTGGACTTTTTCCAAACCTAATTGGACATTTTCCAAACAAAATTGGACATTTCCCAACCTTAATTGGAGATTTACCAAACAAAATTGGACATTTCCCAACCTTAATTGGAGATTTACCAAACCTAATTGGACATTTGCCAAACAAAATTGGACATTTTCCAAACCTAATTGAAGATTTACCAAACCAAATTAGACATTTTCCAAACCTGATTGGACATTTTCCAAACCTAATTGGACATTTTCCAAACCTAATTGGACATTTTCCAAACCTAATTGGACATTTTCCTAACCAAATTGGACATTTTCCAAACCTGATTGGACATTTTCCAAACCAAATGGGACATTTTCCAAACCTAATTGGACATTTACCAAACCAAATGGGACATTTTCCAAACCTAATTGGAGATTTACCAAACCTAATTGGACATTTTCCAAACCAAATTGGACATATTCCAAACCAAATTGGACATTTTCCAAACCAAATTAGACATTTTCCAAACCAAATTGGACATTTTCCAAACCAAATTAGACATTTTCCAAACCAAATTGGACATTTTCCAAAGCTAATTGGACATTCTCCAAACCTAATTGGACATTTTCCAAACCTAATTGGACATTTTTAAAACCTAATTGGACATTTTCCAATCCAAATTGGACATTTTCCAAACCTAATTGGACATTTTCCAATCCAAATTGGACCTTTTCCATACCTAATTGGACATTTTCCAAACCTAATTGGACATTTTCCAAACCAAATTGGACATTTTCCAATCCAAATTGTACAGTTTCCAAAACAAATTCAACATAAATATGTTGGTTTTTTTTGCACCAATAACTTTTTTTTATAGTCAATAAAGGAGTCGAGCTTGCATTCATCCCAGGAAGAGCTTTCTTTTCCTAGGATTGATATTATAGACATTCCCTGGTGAGTGAGAAACTAAGTTTTCCAATTGGAAACCCGGAGGGACAACTTCTGGTAGATTGTCCCAAGCCAAATTCTTAATTTTCCATATCAAGTTCGATTATTTTTCAATTTTTATGCGATGTAATTTTTAGAAAAAAAAATCTGAATGGAAAATCCTGAATTTGGTTATTAAAATTTAGAATTTGACACCCGAAAATTTCCCAAACTAAGATATATTTCAAAATGTCTGGCATGTTGGGTGGGCAGTAGAGTTCGTGGGCCAGAATTTTTGGAGTACTCCACACAGTCAAATTTTGAAAATCAAAAAGATCTAAAAACTTTTTTTTTAGGTTTTTGGTGTAAATTACCATCTTAAACAGGAACATACGGTATATTCGGAATCATTGTTAAATTTCCTATAGGAATCGGTTCCCACCAAATCGGTTAAAATTATTCTTTGAAAATTCGCTCATCAACTCATCAATAAATGGAACTTTGATTAATAATCGATGAATACTCCAAATCTATACTTCGACATTCTTTCTATTGTTCGTAATTTTAAAATTTGAAATTTTGGATAGTTCATTGCCATCGAAATTGAAAAAGGAAAACTGCAATAACATAAATAATATTGGTGAATTTCGGCTGAGGAAAGTTTGAAAAACTGTTCAACACCCCTAAGATACCACCAGGTTCTTCAGGATTACCAAGGATATTGTATTTAAAATATCCATGTTTAAACTGTTAAAGAAACTTTAAACTTGAAGAATGGGTGTCCATGTTCGGTTCCGGTCAGATGAGCTCCAGCTAAACCAGCAGTACAGGAAAGTTAGCTCATTGCCTAACCAATTAAATACCGGCGCAACTTTCTTCTTAGATTAGAGGCGGTTTTCATAGGAAGAGGTATCTATACGTTCCCCTATCTGTGGTTTCTACTGCTTAGGCAAAGGCTAAAGTAGGTTGGTAAGTACCTACCCATTTAAACGTCACATACCTGATATGTTCAAATTAGGAAACTAAATTATAAATTCCTAAGAAATTAGGAATTAGGGATGCAAATCGATTAATTGTTCCGATTTTTAGGTCAAAATCGATTTTTTTGTCTTCAAAAATTCGACCGCAATAAAAACATTTTAAATATCTATCTTTTTCACCCGATTAATTGGTGCAATTAATTTCAAGCTTTCGATTGAGAAACGATTTTCAACATCGATTTTTGGCGACCGGTTTTACATCCCTATTAGATTACTCAAATGTGCTCAACTCATTTACGTAGGTACCTGACTCAGGATGTACCTACTCAGGTACAATGTATCAGAGATTTTTTTGGTAGGTAGTACCTACCTAATTCTGTGATAGCTAATTCAACAAAAATTATATTATGATTCAAAAAATTGTAGTAGGTACTAATAAAAGTAGTTGGTACTAACTGAGATTGCAGAAGATTTATGGATCAGCCTAAGTGATGCTAAATCCTAAAAATGCTAACTTCATTGTCCTGATTTTTCCCCAAAATGTATGTTGGGTACCTCCTACTAGTTCTAACTTTATTTTAGACATTTCTTGTTTGTGGGTTGAAGGTGAACTCAAGGGGTAGGTTGAACTTATTTCAAAACTGCATTAATTTTATACACTGAGTAATGGTACTCATTCCTACCGCCTGCCCATCAGCGACTGACCCAAGGGTTTTAGATTAAGCTAAAAATCTCTACGTGTACTCAGCTTGAGGCTACCAACCTAAATCTAACTATTTACCTACTGCTTTGTTCGAAAGTAGAATATAAGGCCAAGAATACTGAAAAGGTACCCATTGTACGTGCAAATTAGGTAGGTAGTATAATCATGAATATTCCCAAAAAAAACTGTGAATAGAAGAACTCGAACCGAGACACTAACGATTCTAACAACTTCTCTTGTTTTTGGTTCACTTGTTCCACTTCTGCCTCGACCGGGCGAAGTGTGTCACGACGTCAAGAAAAAGGAAAAAAATTAAATTAGCGAGATTTTGAGAGGAAAACGAGAGACGAATTCTAGCATTTCGTTGACCTGGAAAACACAAAAGTGCGAATTCTCTGTCACTGAAGAGATCCGTACCTACGTGTTCGCTTTTGCAAATGAGCTCTCTGAGGAGAAGTGGAGCTCAAAAAGGGGGACGCGTTGGTCTCATCTGCATTATGGAACTTTCTTCTGCTCCTGCGTCACAGCTTCTAAGGACAAATTACTCAATCTTAGCTAATACTTGGCGAGGCAGCAGGAATTAGAAAATTCCTTCATCAGCTGCTCTCCATCAGGTATAAGTAAATCTGGTAAAGCGAAGATAGGTCAATAGGTACCTAGGTACAGTAACGCACAGCACAACGGAAAAAAAAACGAAAACAGGATTTTGAATTGTGCAATGGACTGGAAAACCTGCTAGTACCTATGTAATGTAATATTTGTTCGCTGTGTCATTTAAAGTGGTTGGAAGTGGTCTCGTCGAAATACTGTCAATTATGCCAATATAGCTTCCGAAATTACTAAATTATTCAAAACTAAAAGAAAATGATTAGATATACTGTAAAATGAATGAATTATCAGGTTATTTACTTTGGACGTTTTTAAGAATCTTAGTCGCATTCATTCTGCCGAAAACTAATCAAATTTCGGAGTTGAATTTTGAACCTGAGGGTTGCTTAGGGTGTGAATCTGAATCTGAGGTCGAAAACGCCGAACCCTACCAACGTCTGTAGCCCGGTGCTTTAACCCTAGAGAGATAGGTGTGAGTAAATCTTACTCACTAGGAGAAGCATCCGTTGGTTTCCCCTAGACCCGAGGGGAGTGACTCTTGCTTACCCCCACCTATTCACTCAGTAGGCAGTTGCAGGTTGGCCAGT
>JAEMON010000005.1:27510603-27527926 GCA_030264115.1 Lygus lineolaris
ATTGGTGAAAAGAAGAATGTTGAAAGAAATGTTAGTGAAAAAATCATTTCACTGAAACCTAACTAAAATTTTAAAACAGTCACTATTCTGTAAGTACTAAGTTACATATCTTGTTTTGTTGTTTTTTCTATATAAGTATATTAAACTGTGATCAATTTTAGGTAGGTAGGAATAAGTAATTATTAAGATGTCCTAAGTGGTTAATATGATGTTATGATCTCGGTGTACACAGGTGACATCCATGCCTGAAGAGGGTGACCATCAATAAGGCACCGAAATATTGCGAAATAAAAGAAGTTAAAAACTGACTGGTGAGGTCATTCATCCTGAATCATAAGTACACAATGTTGGTACAAAAACATTGTGAGTCAATTTTACTCACCCCTACCTTTTCATGTTAGGTGTATGTAATTGTAATAAGGTTACCCTAATGAATAAAAGAAGTGTTTTTTCAAGTTACAAATAGAAAGTTTATAAACTGAAGATGTCATTAATCCTGACTCTTCCCACTATTACGATAGAAGGGCATATTGACGAGTTTTTCTTCACAGGAGTGAAATCTACTCACCCCTATCTTTAATAGCTTTGTGAAGAGCCCTATCTTTCTAGGGTTAAGAAAAATTTGGTAGGTACCTACCTATTCTATTGTGTCATTGTTCGACAATTCGCTCATCAAGACACACTACAAGACGGGAACTTTCTATTGATCGCCCAGAAAGAATTGAATGTTACGTTGAAATACTACAGGAGCTTGGGAAAACAGCAAACCAAAACCTACTCGTCAGAGCTACCATGAGCGTTGCCGTCTTTTTACTATCAGATCTCAAGTCGTAAACATTTACGACACTTCCGGAGGCCTCGACAGAATGCAAGGAGGCAACAAACGAGCCGGCCAGCTCCACTTCCATATTTACAACCTGACTCATTTTCGTTTTTACCTCATCTTCCTCCTCCTTCTTCAGTACCTAGTTTTTTTTAGGAAGAAGGAATTTAAATGAAGCCTTCATTGAGGGTTTATTGATACACTTGAGTTTCCCATTTTCGTAACAGATCTGAGGGTGCGAAGTAGGGATCCCAATCATTTACCTTCTAAAATGCAGTTAAGTACAGGAATCCTTGAAATCAATAAATTCGTGCTGGTTAGTTTCTAGATGGCCTCTTATCATCGCAGTGGGACGAAATGGTAACGTAAGCTCTCACGACCTAATGGCCTGATGGGCTCGAATTAGGAGGGTAGTTGGGGGCTCGTCCCTAGATGATTGCTGCTTATTAATTTGTATTGTGAATGGATCATTTATACCCACTGCACCTGCACAAACTTCACATTTGTTGTCAGAGACAACATTCTGCAACTATTTGACCAATTACGACCTTTTCAGGAAAGGCCCAGGTTAGCCCCTAGACAGTAGATACCTTGGGCGCATGCGCAAACGTGAATTTCCCAATACATCGACTACCTACGACCTAGTGACACTCATTTTGACTCGAATAGGTATGGAGTGAATAGGGTGATTGAAATTCAGCAAGTGCGCCTACGCAAACAGCAAACGTTTTGTAGTAACACCATCCATGATTTGGGCTCCAAATTGTTGGGTAGTTGGGAGCTGGTCCCTAGATGGTTCCTGTTTGTGAATTTTTACTGCGATTGGATCAGTACCTAATAGCCGCAACGCCACACAAACTTTACATTCTTTGTCAAAGACAAAATTCCAGACACAGACAGAGACAAAATGAATGGGCCAGGTTAGCCCCGAGACAAATCAATGGTAACTTGGGCGCATGCGCAAACGTGAATTCCACAAAACATGGACTTCCTACGATCAAGTGACACTTAATTTGACTCAAATATGGAGCGATTCGGGTGATTGAAATGTGGTGTGATAACTGCTGCTTATTAATTTCAGCCAATGCGCCTGCGCAAACTGCTAATGTTTTGTAGCAATGCCGTATATTTGTTTTGAACAGTGTTTAAAACAGCATATCACAGTTCAAAATGAATTGTTTCAAAACGTTGTTTTAAACAAGGTATACTGGGCTCCTATGAGAGAAATAGCCAATGGGGGGAAATAGCCTATGGGGAGAGGAAGGGGGACATTTTTGGTTCAACCCATCAATTCGCATGAGACTCATCGTATGAGATTAATTAAATCCGCTTCTGTCAATCAATAATATACAAAAATCAACGTCCTGAAATTCCGTGCTCGTATTAACAGGTTAGATACTATCCAAGATCAGGGTCAGAGGTCTCTAGGATGAAGATTGAACGAAAGGAAGGGTTGAGGTAGACTTGTTGAGCTACTGTTTAAAACAAATCAACGGGGTTTTCAACTCCGCTTATGAAATTTGCTGCTGACATATTTCAAAAATGATAGGCAATAACTAGTTTTAAAATGCACTAAGGCAGTATTTATAGACGATCCTCGAGTTTCAAGGAGACCTTCAGATTGTCTCCTCGAAATTTGGAATACCGATTCGGCTTAAGGAGTCCTTGAAAACCGTCTCAAGGTTTCCTTGGAACTCGAGGACCGTTTGTAAATCCCGTCCTGATAGCCAGTGTAGAATGAGTCTAACATTAGTGAATCACTTAGTTAATGGTTCTTCACTACCGAAGTAAGAAAGCTATGAATACATGCGAGAAATTTTAAAAAAAATTTCACCCCAAAATCAAAATTTCCACTTGCTTTTCAAGTTTCAGAGCTTTCTGAACAATTTTGGTTTCGTCTCTGCCTGCATTCAATTCCTTGTCCCAAGCAACACTGCAATAATGGCCCGATTTCGATGAAATTTTCATGAATTGTGTGGGTCAGGCCCGTGACGGTCCCATATTAATTGCATCGCCATCCGACAAATAGTAGCGTGTAGGTACATATGCACAAACGTGAATTTCCTGAAACTTCGATATCTCAGTAAGTTTCTAATGGACCGATTTCGCTCACATTTGGAGGGTAGTTGGGGGCTGAGTCTAAGACACTGAGTCTAAGTGTCACGATTGGATCAGTAATATCTAATGCGCATGCTACTCGCCCAATTTCGGCGAAATTTTCAAGGATAGTACGGGGCAGAGCGGTCCCCAATTAATTTTTTTGTTAGAACACCAGGAGCTTGTGTGCAACAGTGAATGTCCTGAAACAACGATTTCTCAGTTCCTAAGTCAGAGAGTAGTTGGGGGCTGACTCCAAGACAATTACCTATGAATTTCATCACGTTTGGATCAGTAATAGCTACTGCTGGGATAACTCCTGAACTATTCTACCAATGGGGTCTGCGCATGATTTTTTAAAACAATTTTTATTGAAAGGGAATCGATTCAAAATTGCCAAAGTGGGGTTATTTCATAATTATGTGGTCTCCCTATTTTTTTATCGACGAAGAGAAATGTGAACGTTTGAAGAAATGCGCGCGGAAATGGAGCGCGCTGATTGGTCGATGCGCATCCATGCGGAGAATGTCGGAACCATCGGAACGGTTTCTAAAGGGATAGCAAGGGGCGGTGACGTACGCACCTCTGGAGGTACCTACGTCACACCCCCGCGAAATTCAAAACATTCCATTTTAAAATTACGATTTCTGCTCCCTCATGGAGTTTTTCGTCCTGATAAATAGTGTTTACTAGTCATGGCAACTCAAATAACATAAATAATGGGTTTTTTCCTATTTTTTTTTCTCATGTGCAGACCCCATTTCGCTTAAATGTTCACTAACTGATTCTATACGTCCATGTTGCAGAAGTGAGGAAGCTATACAGCCCACCCAACTTGGCAGAGGTTTATTTTAAAGACTAGTTTAAAAGGTGGGGAACTTAGTGGACTTTTTCAACGCCCCCATATCTTGTAATGTAACCCACTAGGATTCAGTGGTAGAGATAAGCATTTTATCTCGATTAATCTTATCTTATTAATCTTATCTTAATCTTATTTCGATTAATCTTATCTTATTCGACATACCTAAAATCTCGGTGAAATATCTTATATTTCACCAAGATTTTAGGTATGTAGAATGTTATACCAAGAAGTGGTCACAATACCTATTGCCTACTGAGTGTGCTCTAATTCCTACCTACTGACCCTATGGCGAGGTCGGGAGGGAATGTTAAGTAACACATAGAAATCGGTAGTTATTCGATGTATATTATCCAGTAAATAGGAGGCTCTGGATTCTGAAGGGGGGGATGAAGATTATGTAGGAAATTCCTTCGTCAACGTTGATCGGTAATGGGGTCCACTGAAATATTCACCTTCTTCGCCGAACTTTCGATAAATTTATTACCTTCTTCAGGGCTCGAAGGAAATACTAGGGTGCACACATTACACCTCCGTCCTCATTAATAAAAAACCAGGATGGCGTCACCAACACACTAATACTTGTAAAATTAACTATACGATAAAAAAAAAACACCAGGGGTTTAATAGCCTGGTGTTTTTTTAAATTTATCGTATAGTTAATTTTACAAGTATTAGTGTGTTGGTGACGCCATCCTGGTTTTTTATTAATGAGGACGGAGGTGTAATGTGTGCACCCTAGTATTTCCTTCGAGCCCTGAAGAAGGTACCCAATAAATTTATCGAAAGCTCGGCGAAGAAGGTGAATATTTCAGTGGACCCCATTCCCGATCAACGTTGACGAAATAGTTCTGTGTTGGGTCGATCTTCATAACTGCAGTAGGAAATTCCTGTCTTCACTATTTGAACCTCGAGGGTAAGGTAAGGGGTCTCTGGCTGGCAGGAAGGCACTAGGACGAGAGTGGGGTTCGAGGGTTGGCTCTTCATGTGACAGTGGCTGTTCTTTAAAGGAACAGCAATTTCAAGGACTTTCAATAGTTGGGTATGGTTTTTGTAATGTATTCAATTTCAATTTATCTGATTGAATGAGGCGGTAGACGACTTATCATCTACATCTGGAAACACAATCTCGATGGATTCAACACTCTTGAAGGAAAAGTCGAATTCTAGTCTTATTTCTTTATTCAAGTTTTACTTTTACAATTTGATAAAGCTGTCGCTGTCGGCGTGGAAAACGAAGTGCGGACTACACCCGATTCATTTTTCGGTTCAAAACGACACGGCTGTTCAAAACCAGAACGAGGACTGAAGTTGGATCACTTGTTGGAAAACAAGTCGGAGCGTGAGGGGTGAAAACGATCCGACAAGTAGTCCTACAATGTTGTATAACAAATCAGACCGTTATTGGCCCGCTTAAGGGAAAGCTGAGCCACTGAAATCCTGATAAATCAGTGACATCGTTTACTGTTTCCAAGTTACCTAAAACCGACATATTTTCTTATTTTAAATTAGGAATACCTATTTCTTCTCAAGGCCCTCTCCAATCAAAATCTTTAACCTTTTCATTACTGGACGCTCATGCGCACCTGAGTCAGGAAGGCCAAACCTCCTTCAACCTCCAGCGCCCCCTGCAGCCAGAACATTTTTCAAACCTTCATGACACGATGGCAGAAAGACAGTCTTCCCGTCATCTATCAAGAAACTTTAGAACTAGTATGATGATGGATAGTATAAAGAAGAAGAGTTCCATCGCGATATATTTCTCCAGTCCTACAGGAAGTCCTTGGCGAATAGTTATTTTGACTAAAGATAGATGGCGTAAGAAAGCAATAAAGCAGGCCTCGGCCCCAGCGGGCAGCTGACCATTTGCTCAAAAAGGAGGGTGTCGGCCCCAGGTTAAGTAGATCTAATTTATTAGGCGATATCGAGGTCGAAGGTGGCGCGCGAGCGTCCAGTAACGAAAAGGTTAAGGAAATCTAAAAACCACGAATGATCAAAAAAGTTCATCCAATCCTATGACAGGAATTGGCAGAATATACCTACATATTGCAGACTACCTGCACCTACTAGCAGAATATAATAAGTAAGGAGAAACCTACCTACCTACATCATTAAGTGAGTGGACCGCACTCCCTCTAACATACCCGTATGCTTGTATTTCTGCAGTACAAAACCCACACTTTACCTCTGTGGCCTACCAAAACTATAAAATTTTGCAACTATCAAGGGATAAAAGATGTGATGGAACCGGAGGAATGACCCTCCTAAACAAAACAATGTAAGTAGGCGGTCCTCATTAGACGACCATCCTCTCAATAGAATACCTATACCCTACATACTAATAAACTGTACCCCATAACCTTGCAGGAGATACATGTCTCAGCTATTCAGACCGATGAGAAAGACCCTCCTTCCTGCATACAAAAAAAAATAGCGAATCGACGAATGTATTCACATATATGCAAACCTAAGTAAGCTAAGCCCTATTAGTAACTAAGCATAAATAGTCCTATACCTATTAGCTAGATATAAGCCATACCTAATTAACGTACCCACTTTATTGTATACTCACCCTGTACTCACCTTTTAGCTATCCTGATGATGCTCAGCCGAGCGAAAGCGCTTGATGTAAGAATCATTATTGATGAATAAACCATTACAAGAGGACTGCCAATTCTCCTCACCCTCAACCAAAAAGTCCTATGACAGTTTTAGCACAATATACACCCTTCACTGTCGTTCCTTCTCCCTCACTTTTCACTTCAAGTACATTGAAAACCCTTTAGAACCAAACTATTCGACAAGGTAGATTTGGACATTGAAAACGATTGGCACTGTGTTAAACCAATATAATATTCTTCTCTATAGCACAAGCAAACATAAAAATCGCACAGATCATAATTAAGTAAACAAATAAATTGCACTCGATGCTTAAATATTTAAATGAGGGCATTCTAATTACAACAATCGTATTTTGTAAACTGGGTAGGTAATGTGGAACAAAGGTCATGTGAGCAACTAAGTTTTTCTCTCAAATCATGTTCAACTTCTACCCACCATAAAATGAGACAGGATAAAATAACGTAATTTACAGGTTACCTTGTTATTTTATCAAACTAATAGCCACCATAGAATGGTGAAAAAGATCTATCAAAGCTTTGGTCAGATGGAGGAGACAGGCTTGGTGAATAGTCTTCTTCGGAATGGTGGTGCATGGTTCTTCGAAATGGAAAGGGTGAGATGCTCCTAGAAGGGTCAAAGCAGTCCGAAGAAGAGGAGGGTGAGCTGGAGGGAGATCCATGAACCATAGGTGACATGCAGTCAGAGTATTCGCTTGAGTCATCTCCACCACGCAGAGGCCCATCGCTGGAGTGTCCAGACTGAAGAATGATGTCGTCCATAGAGTCAGGGCTCAGAGATCCTGAAGAAGATTCACTTCCTGTATGGCAGTACATTGGATCTGAGAAGTCATCTTCATCTTCCGAGCAGTCATCTTGATCCAGCCTTTCCAACAAGCCATCATGGAGTCTCAAATTATTGGTTCCTGCATTGGAGAAATGAGGGTCACAGCCATCAAAGTGACCAAACTTTTTCTTTTTCAATCCATGCTTACCATACCACTTGGATCTAGATGATACTTCTGATCTTCTCTCATTTTCATCATTCTCATCATCATTCATCATTCTAGATGTATTTTTACAAGTATGATGGTGATGATATAGATGATCAGGATGTGTTTGGGAATGAAATGAAGCTCGATTTCCTCCCTCATTGCTAATGAACTGGTCATCCAATATGACTGTTGTCGAATTGAAATCATTACTGGAAGAACTGCAGCTAGGCTGCGGAACTGGCTTTTGAAATGCACCTTTCATTTTGCAAGGGCAAGTAGTTGAGCTGTGACGTACCTGAGCAACCGAATCCCTTGGAAGATGGGGTGTGTGTTCAATATTGCATCCCATAGAGTCTGTAGGTGTTTCCAAATCGACAGAGACTGGAAGAGAAGTAGAACTTTTACCGGGAGGTTTGGTACTTGTACTCGGGAGACTCTTCCTTTTGATTGGCAATCCATCGATCTTCCTCAGGATGTTGTCCAACTGGTTCCATCTCGGTGTTTCTGAACTGTTCATGCTTTCGATACCTTTTGAAACAGTAGTCTCATTATTGAAGAGCTCAGTTTTGTCAGTGAAACGGCAATCGTCTTCAATGGTGTCTTTACCAGGGGATTTGGAAGAGTTCACAGTCGTCAGATCTTCACCATTTTCAGAATCTATAAATCCCCAGTCTGTAGTTGTCTTCTCAAGACTATTATTCAAGTTTTTCGTGAGAAACTCCAAACCTAAATCAGATTTTGGAGAGACTTGACTGGATCCTGGAACCTTTTTGAAGTGCGAGTCGCTTCTAGTAGGGCTCAATTTCTTCAAGATTCCATCGGAAAGTGTGGGGGATTTTCCGCCATCATCGTTAGTTTCCGAGACATCCTCAAAGTTGTCAAGTACTTCATTAGATGAAATCTCAACCTGCATTAGCTCCTTCCATTTCTCATCCTTGGAGAAATTCTCAAGCTCAACTGAACGAGGAGCATCGTCAGGATTCTCACAGCTTCCAACTATTCTATCATTTCCAACTGCAGTTGGATTCAGGACCGATGTAACATCATTTCCCTGGTTTTGAGTAGTATTCCCGCTCTTCTGTACACTATTTATGTCAGAAGTTGGATTAGGCTCAGTAAATGACCCTGCCTCAGTTATGGAATCACTGACTGATTGTTGATCCAAGCGTGAACATCTTACAGGGATGGTAATATGATTCCCATCTCTATAGTCGCAAAAGTATGTGCATTCTTCAATTATTTTATCCTCCGGGATCTTTTCATTAAGACCTTCCCTGTCATCTTCAAATCCAACAAAATAAGACTTCTTTTCAGGGAAGGGCATGATTCTGTCAACTTTCTCGTTCAACCGGTGGAAAACCACATACTTTACAAGCCACTGTCCTTCCACAAGTTCAGGAACATCATCCATTGAAATGGTTGAGGCGGAGGCCATTCTTGAAATAAATTTTTCTTCGTCGAACTTAACTTTGGCATCAGAGGGCTGCACAATTCTAGGCGGTGCTGGAAATTTATGGGAAGTATCACCAACATCAAGAACGCCATCCAACTGAAGGGGATCGTCCAAGCCGAAAGCAAGAGGGTCCTTGGATGTGAGAGAGTCGTTCGCATACAACTCACTAGTGCACTCACCAAAATTCCTAACATCGACAACCTCAAAATTAGGCAGTCCTTCCGAAATTCCAAATTCTATCTCGTATGATTCAGTCTGATTATAGAAGACATCACCCTGAAGCTTCTTGCTTTCGCCATGGCCACTCTCTGATTCACTAAGTCGTAATGAGGACTCAGGTTCCATCTCCTCTGGTTCAGTTTGAGTTTTCGAGACATCGTTAGTCACACTCTGAAGCCTCAGGTTATCGTCATTGTCACTTTCTGATTCACTAAGTCGCAATGAGGACTCGAATTCCATCCCATCTGGTTCAGTCTGAGTTTGGTAGGCATCGCTAGTAACACTCTGAAGCCTCTGGTTATTATCATTGTCACTTTCTGATTCGCTAATTTGCAACAAGGACTCGGAAGCTTTTGCATTATCCACAAGCTTCTTCCACTGTTTATCATTTGCACGATACTTAGAAGAACTTGATGTAGTTGGCACAACCCAGGAGAATGACTTGAAGTCCTTACCTGATATTATAGTTCCAGGAACGCTCGGTGATTTTTTCTTGTTACATCTATTCGCTTGATTTTCCAACATTTCAATTTTAATAGAAGCCGCTTTAGGTACATTACCGCTTTTCTCTACATAGAGTCTTGTCAGGAAGCCCACTTCAGAACAGTTACTATTCTTCTTCTTTTTATGACTTCTTGAAACTGGTTCCTTGGCAGTGCCAGAAACAGTTTTGCGAACATTAGATCTGGTACCAGACGAAACTGAACGTCTAGTAACTCTTTTATTTGGAGATGGCGTTTCAGGCTCAACAACCACTGAAGATTTGGGTATATCAAGAAAGAGGGACTTGAGTTCATATCTAGATACACGTTGCCTTCTCGATTTATTGCTATATTTCACAGTAGAAGCTTCAGATTTACATTTAGCGTTATTTTTCCTCCCCTTGGCAGAACGTTTGTACAAAGAAAGCTCATTAGAGGTCGTTTCAGGGACTCTTTTATTTTTAACAGATCTTGGTGGACATCGTACTTTTTTATGTTTTGGTTCTAACGACACCTGCTCAACATCCACCTGATCAACTTCTTCACGAACATCAAGTACCATTGTTTCGGTGCCCTCATCAAGTGAACTTCTGGTCTGACCAACTATCTGGTTATTAACATCAGGAAATGTTGGTATTTCGATGTCCATGTCCGACGAGCTCATGGGCTGACTAGCATCCTGGTTATTTGCAGCAGGAACTGTTGGTGTTTCATGTTCATCCAATAAGCTTATGGGCTGACTAACTATCTGGTTACTGGTAGCAGGAAATGTTGGTATTTCGTTGTCCTTGTCTGATGGGCTCATGGGCTGACTAGCATCCTGGTTATTTGCAGCAGGAACTCTCGACGTTTCATGTTCATCCAATAAGCTTATGGGCTGACTAACTATCTGGTTACTGGCAGCAGGAAATATTGGTATTTCGATGTCCATGTCTGATGGGCTCATGGGCTGACTAGCACTCTGGTTATTTGCAGCAGCAACTCTCGACGTTTCATGTTCATGATCCGATACGCTTATGGCCTGATCAACAATCTGGTTATTGGCAGAAGGAAATGTTGTTAATTCTATGTCCATGTCCAAAGAGCTCATGGGCTGATTATTATTTTGGTTATTCGCAGCAGGAACTGTTAGGGTTTCGTGTTCATCATCCAATAAGCTTATGGGCTGATTAACATTCCAGTTAACACCAGCAGGAACTTTGGGTGTTTCATGTTCATCATCCAATAAGCTTATTGGCTGACTAACATTGTGGTTAATGAAAGCAGGAAATCTTGGCATTTTGATGTGTGCTGCGCCGCTGCTTTTGTTGTGGAACAGGTTCCCAAAGAATCGCTCCTCGTCAATTTTTGAATTAGATTCAAACACCTTGGATTTTAATGGCTTTGGCATCTTGAATGGACCAGCAACGAACACAACACTGGAGTCTGAATCATCATCACAAATGATAGTTTCCACGTTTGAACTGGGGCGTTGCCAATCGGTGATTGAGCATTCAGGTTCAGAATCTATTTCAATGATTTCCTGATCCTTCTTGGGTGCCACTTCTTTACTAAGTTTAGAATAAGAGTGATCACAAGGCAGTTCAGCACTGCCAACTCTGATGCTACTCACTTGTGTAGGTGATGGACATTTTTCACCTATGGCCATGGCAGACGTTCCTATTTTTCCATCACTATCCAAGCTGCAGTCATGTTCGCTCACCACATTAACACATTTGGAGCGCTCAAGTGTTCCTGAGTTTGGGGGTGAGTTGATTTTTGGAATCAAACAATCAGGTCCTTCAGAGCTTTCATTTTTCAAAGTATTCTCTGTCAACTGCATTTCATCCGAACAAACAAAAAGTGGGACTGGATTGATTAGGTCAGGAACTATGCAATCATTTCTTTTCAAGTTTTGGATTTCAGTAGGTTTCTCTGCACAATGAATTACTTCCACTTCATCCAAGGCGTTCTCAAACCAACTGTTGGAACATTCTTCGGTAATGACTTCCTCTTCAGAAAAGTCGAGTTCTGGCATTGATCTCCCACCACTGACATTAGGTGGGGTACAATCAACAGCCAATGATGCATCTTCCATAGCTTTTCGAATTCCAAAAGGATCCGAATCTTCTTCATCTTGGGCAGAATTGAATTGCTCTTGATTCGATTCCATCTTTTCATCACTACCTGATTTGAATTCTTCAAGATTTGATTGATTTTGGACTGCCGAGGAACAAGGTAACACTCCTCCATTGAACTTGGTAGAAGAATGATGCTGGACATGGGATTTGAATGATTCCAATTGGTTGAAATAAGTGCTACAAAGCAAACATTTCAAGAATACATGCTTTAATATGTGCTCCCGCAACACTTCAGTACCTTCAAACAATGCTCCACACAAGCCACAACTGTTGCGGTGATCCAACCTGAATGACTCCCATGTTTCCGCAGAAATAGCTGTGCAAGAACTAACAAAGGTTTTCAAGGCTCTGGTGAACCGGTAGTGTCTTTTTTTATCTTCGACAGATTTATTGTGCCAATCTTGATATTTGGAAGTCCTTTCTGAAAGGTTTGCTGCAGGTGTATCAGAACTGGTCTTCTCTTTCACAGTAGCAGAACTTGGAGTTCTAAAATACTCGGACTTACATCCTGCAACAAACATTCCACTGTGGGAGGAGTATCCAAAAATAATAAACTTTAGTGTAATGATTTTAAGTATTATCTCTTTACGATCAAATCGTCCTTCATTAGTAGGTGCCCTGCACCAGTAACACATCCTTGAGGCAAGATGAACAAGAGGGTGTGGAATGGATATATGGATGGAGGGTGTGGCTTCATGGTGCGAGGTAGGTGGCACCTCTTTGTAAAGGTGGTTGTACATCGAGGCGCAACGCCATCATCAAGTCTGCAAAACAGCAACGCTGTTATGCCATATGGAATGCCAAACTGGTCACTAGATCAGTAAACACCTTGCGTGTGTTCACCTAAATGGCTGCCCTTTGCTTCGCATATTCCCACACACAGATCAACAACGCCGTAATGCCGCGAAATATCGAGATTTTTGAATCGAGGATAGTCTGGTTTAAAGGTCGTACCGCATTAAACCGTAACGATGGCAAACAGTCCACCAGACAATCAAAGTCAATATTGGGGTTACGTCATTGCATTTTTGCGGATTTGATAACAGCGTTGCGTTGCAATATGAGCTTGCCTTAAACCCCTCAGAAATATCTATCCTACGATTATTTTTGTAAACCCAGTTGTTATTATTCTACCAATGTTTCTCCCCAGGAGCTGGAGCCTTTTCAGGAAGGATAACAATAAATTCAGCAAGCCCTTGGAGAAATTTCTTTCTTAGGACAGACAATTTTAGCAAAGCCTATTCTTTGTATATTGAGGGACTCGAAAAATGATAACTTATTGAGTGTTAGAGGGATTTATTTAAAGCCGGGATTACACTTGCGGTGTTGGGCCCAACACCGAATATTCGGACATGCTCGCCCGAATATTCGCCAATGCTCGGAGTTTGCCGCGCATCCCGCACACACATGCGGTGTTGGCTCTCAACCCTAGTACAACTCACTCTACACTAATTGGTCAATGCTCGCCGCCTTTGACTCGGGACAAAAAACCGCCTTTTGAGCGAGCATCCCCGAGCACGAATATTCGCGAACATTCGGGCATTTATCCCGCGGTTACACTTGCGGGACGAGTATTCGCGAATATTCGGAGTTGGGCCCAACACCGCAAGTGTAACCGCGGCTTAAGATAGCTAATTTTTTTCACGAAACAAAGGTTGAACATTAGTCCACTAGCCCGATTAGTTTGATTAATTAATACAGTCACGAAGCTTAATATTATTAACATGGCTGATAAGACATTTATTTGTTAAAAATTGTCGAAATTTAAGTTAAGGTAATGTTATCTTCCCCGAAGAAGCCAGGCTTGGCTTTCCTAGGGAGACATTGGAAGAATAAAAACAGCTGTACAAAGAGGCACTAAATTGTTAAATGAATTTGAAAAGAACAACGATACAAAAGAGACCATCAAACTTCGCCCTTAGAAGAGCCAAATAAGATAAGGTGATTCAATTTACCTTCTAGATATTTTCGTGGGCGACCTCTCTCTGAAAAAAATGCAATTTTCCGTTAGTTTCGATATCAATTTCAATACCTAAACAAATAAAATCCAATTTGGGATTTTAATACAAATAGAAAATCGTGGACACTCGGAAATAACGAATTTGATAAAGCACGTTAACGTGATATCAAAAAATGTTACCTCATGGTAGTGAGCAACCTCGTGGCAAACCCCTTTGAGCGATTTATCGAAGAAAACCAAAGCAATTTGTTGGTTGCTACGGAAACAGAATCCCAAAATTCCCTGGCTTTTCCAGGTTATCCAGACCGCAAAAGTGATTCTTCCCTGCCCTTTCCCTATGCATTTCAAAAGCCATATATGTATAGTTGCCTATAGTGCGAGTAATCATGCTTCAACAGCAGGAAATACCTTGACTTTCCAACAGAATCTACCTGGAACGGTGCGTCATTATCATAGGTTATATCTCCGGAACTAGGTCGGTACTCAACCGATTTCGGTGAAATTTATAAGGATTGTCCGAGTTGAATTTGCCCCTAAGTACCCTATGCCCTAGTAGGTACCTATGAATTTGCCGTAGCTTTTGCGCATGCACATTAACAAACACGAATTCCCAGAAACTCCGGTTTATCAAGTTCCTAACGAATGGACCAATTTCGCTCTAATTCGGAGAGTTCCTAACGAATGGACCAATTTCGCTCTAATTCGGAGAGTATAAGGGGGTGACTCCAAGACGGTTGCCTTTGAATCCGTCTCAATCGGATCAGCAAGAGCTACTACGCATGCTCAAACTTGAAATCCGTTGTCATAAGCATAACTTCGGAACTAACTAATCGACCTATTGCGGTGAAATTTTCACTAACTGATTCTATTCTTCCAAGTCATGAAAGTGAGGAAACTGTACTGCCTTACCAGCTTGGCAGACGTTTTTTCGTGGTATTTTTACGAAAAACAAGTTGAATAATATCTATTTTTGAACACGACATGTGGTTTATTTGTATTCTCCTCAGTTTCCTTTAACACATTCAACGCGGATGATTTCATATATGACATCATGCCGTTATTCCCAGGGCACGAGTGATTTCATGACATCAAGCAGATCTGGAGGGCGCTCCATACTCTAACATTTTTTGAAGGTCATTGGAAGGGTCGAGGAGGGTTGGCTAGTGGTTCATTGTGTTCAGCAGGTCCGTACTTGTTGAATGGTCGCGTTAGGGATCGAGATATATTTAGTCCTCCCAAAAGGATCTCGTGCATGCAGGACGAATTTTTCCACAACGCTTCAGTTTTCACGTATGTATCATTTCTCGCCAAAAGTGTTATATAAATAGTCGGTGCTTATTTATTGACTTCTTTACTTACGTTTTTGACAATTTCCACACAAAAACATCTTCAAAACGCGATTTTTTTTGATTTTTTTGTATGACAATTTTTTTATCTACCTTCCAGACTACAATACTAAAATTTTAAAAGAAATTAAACAAAAATTAAACGAAAATGATGTGTAGGTCGATTGCTGGTTTGCCTACTAATATCCTTTCCCCTTCACGAGTGATGTCACATGACATCGTACTCTAGAAATAATCAAAATGGCGTCCAGATCACTTCTAATTCTTCGAAATAACTTTCCTATCGAAAATGAAGGGACCAATGTCGAATTTTAAACAGAAACATTCCTCGTAGGCGCTGTTGTCAGCTGTTTTCCTTCCCGCTTTGAGTGTTAAAAGTAGCTCATAAAATAATTTCGATAAAGTTTTTTCGATTTTTGCCCACTGTGCTCTAGCGTTACATCAAAGTAGCTGAGGGTGCCCTCACGAAGGCTCGGATTTATTAATCTCGTTCTTCTGAGATTGGGAAAGTAGGTACCTACCAACTCATAAAACAATACTTCTCCATACCCAAACCCTCTATGACACAATATGCAACAATAGTTATACTCACTTTTTGGTTGCTTGATTTCCGGAGTAGCAACTTGACTCATGGTGGCAATGGCAAACGCAGACAACGTTGATTGTTCTCAACCTGAGGTTCATCTGAGAACCTGAGAGAAAAAATATCCAATTTTGCTTTACTAATAATTTTATTGTCATGGTAGACACTTAACTACAAAATGCACCAAATTGTCCGAGGCCTTCAGTATGTAGGCAGTAGGTAACTACTAGGAGTCCAAGTACTCGCGAGCAGTATGCACCCGACAGGTGGGACACATTGGACAAAATTCCATTTTTGGTAAATCGTCGTTTTTGTGAAATAGGAATTCCTAGTGGATATGGTTTACCTAAATCAAGTGAGTTTACATCCACCTGAATCAAAACACACAAAAAAAAGTTTTTATAACTGAAAGGGGGTTTAGTACAGCAATTTGAAAAAAAACTGTCCAAACTCTCCCCAACCTATTGAACCTTTAAATTGTCCATTTTAGGTTTGTTCCAACTAGCAGCGGCGCAGTTAATCAGAATATCATAGCTGCGCAGAAGGTTTTGCGCACACTCTTATCAACAAAATTGTCAATAAGAGTGTGCGCAGCCTAAATATTCGAATATTACCTGTGCTGCTTAATAACACTCCTATATGGAAAGTAAGTGGTAAAGGCCTGGCATGTATCTACAAAGTTACATGGCTTCTACCTAGGTACTTACTTGATAAAACATAGTTAAGTATACGAATAAAGATTAACGACTTACGTGTGATGTTTATGTATGTACCTTAAGGTACCAACGCCTAATGAGATGTGCGGATTTACAGTAACAACGACGATATTCGTACTAATGTAGGAACCAATAAATTCCTTACATAGGTCCCTATTATCTACCTAACTAGGTACTCACCTGTAGACGCGTCGTAGATTCAAGATCTGGTCAGCTAGGTACGCAACACCAACTAGGTTGGCAATGTCGTAGAGTACCTACTTATTCCTGATTCCGGGTTGTTTGTGGAGCCTCAAAATTCTGTAATAAAATTATGATGAAATTCAAAACAAGGGCTTTATAATCTACGGTAGGAACGAGGGTGGACAAGTCAAGGTGGTCGACGTACCGAGTCTACCTCGAAAGACAGAAAACAGTTCCTACGGTTAAAAAAATGCTCTACCCAGCTGGATGTTTACCTACTTACTTGTATTATCGTTATCAAGCACAGCACTTTTGCATAAACTAGGTAGGCAAAATAGTTATAAATTTCTTACGGATTTCTTGCGGACCTAATGGAAAAAAAAAAGCTTTCCTTACCAAAATTGATGCGCAATTGAACTCGAAGACTGAAGGACGAACGACCATAGGAAAAAACCAAAATACATTGAAACTTCACATTGTAATTAGGAGCTTCATATATCTTTACGTCTATCGAATCCACCGATCTAACAATTTGTAACGGCAATGAACGCAAATACTCTGGAAAAAGGAAATTTCAAGCGAATCTAAACATTCAACCGCACAAAAGTTGAAGAGAGGAGAGAGGAGATGAAACTGGGATGATTTCATCAAGAACTTTGACCGCCGAAAAGAAAAAATGTCGGCGAGTTTAGGTTCAACAGTTTTCAAATTCTTGCTTTTGATGCTCCATTTGAGTAGGTAAACCATTTTAAATAAAAATTTATTGAGAGTAAATTGGTAATTATTATTTTGAAGTAAGATGGATTTTTTCGATGAAATACAAATCAAATACCCAGTTGTAGGGTTGTTGAAAGGGATGCTATCATAAT
>JAEMON010000005.1:27528635-27539567 GCA_030264115.1 Lygus lineolaris
TTTATCCGCCTTGGTTACTTTACTTATGGAGGTACTTAATTTTAAATTTTTCCGTATTTTGCCTCCGACTCTACCGAAGGTAGCGGAAGCTTTGTTTACACTTTGAAAATCCAAAAAATCTTTGTTCTCCATAGGTAATTGAAATTGCCACTCGCATTTTAGGTTTCATAGCTTTCTGAACAAATTTGGTTCCGTGTCTGTCGGTCCTCATTTCCTTGTTACAGCCATATAATAATATTATATTCCAGAGTTTTAATCCGATTTTGTACAAATTTTCAGTGGTCGTGCGGGGGGTGGTAGGTGCCCTTGAGCGCACATATGAATTTCATAATAATTGAATACACGGTAAGGCGCGGTGAGGGCTCTACGTAAATTTGTTTACGATTATCAAGAGTTTTCTCTCATTTTTTTTTCAAAATGTTCTTTGACCTGAGGAAGCTGTGCCATTTCCACTTGGCAGAGTATTGCTTCCGAGTCTGCAGGGCAGCGGAAGCTTTGTTTTCACTTTTGAAATGGAAAAAATGTTTGTGCTCCAAAATCAAAATTCCCACTCGCATTTTGTGTTTCAGGGCCTCCTAAACAAATTATTTGGTTCCGTGTCTGTCTGTCCACATTTCCTTGCCACAGCCATAACTTCCACAATTTCGGCCTATGGGTAGCGTGAGCGCATGCGCAAACGTGAATTTCCTGAGACCCCGATATCTCGGTTCCTAACTTACCTACTTCGCTCAAATTTGGAGAATAGTTAATGGCTGACTCCAAGACAATCATCTATTAATTTTGTAACGATTGGATCATTAATAGCTACTGCGCAAGCGCAGGCTTGAAATTTGTTGTTATAAACGTAGCTACGGAACAAGATCAATTTCAGTGACATTTTCAGAGAGCCCCCTATGAATTTCATCGCCATCAGACCACTAATGGCGTTTGCGCATGCACAAACGTGAATTTCCTGAAACTACGATTTCTCAGTTCGTAATGGACCGATTTCGCTCAAATTGTTTGTTGAGGGCTTCTATTACCTTCTAATTTCGACAAGAGTGTATCTATAATAAGTCATTCGCATGCGCAATTTTGAAATGTGTTGCAGGGCCATAACTCTGGAACTAGTTGACTAATTGCGGTGAAATTTTCAGAGATTGTACGGGGTAGCCCCTGAATAGTGCCCAATTAATTGGATAGCCATCGGACCACTAGTAGCGTGTGCGCATGCGCAAACGTAAATTTCCTGAGACTACGATATCTCAGTTTGTAATGGGGCGATTTCGCTCAAACTCGGAGGGTAGGTAGTTGGGGGCTGACCCAAGACCCATGAATTTAATCACGGTTGGATCAGTAATATCTACTGCGCAAGCTCAAACTTAGGGAAACGCCGTTTTTTCCGGCGAATTTTAGTCGTTGCTTGAGGTTAAATGGCGCGTTTCAATCTTCTTTGCCCCCCTGCTTTGTATTGTCCAAAAATGAAGATATTTTAATGCACTCTATCGTCATGAGCATGGCGAAACGGTCATTTCTAGTTTTCTAAAAATTTAATGGTGACATACTGTGAAGGCCACGAGCCATGTCCTTGGTAGTGTATTTTTTTTAAAGTAAATTTGGCATAACTTGTGCTCCTCGAGAATGATAAATTAGGAAAAATGCCGCCAACCGCATCAAAATCATTAGAAAATTCGCTGAGATAAATGGGAAAAACTGTTCAACGCTGAAATGGTTTGTGAGGAATCTTTATTTTTCAAACTTGTAGGTAGGTGGGATTATAGTAAGAGTTATTACTCTTACTCCCTTCATGACTGAAACTTTTTTTACCTCAATACTTAGGCCCTATTGACTTAAATTAATCTGCCAACAATTTATTGCGTGTCCCTAAAAACATGTACAAATTTTAGGTGTTATTTTTATGTTTGAATTTACTGTATTTAAAAAACTGTGCCTAGTTCGCAACGCAGTTGCTGTTCATTTTGCAATCGTCATCGGCCCTTCAGTTTGAGCGTGGTAAAAGGCACCGCGGTAAAGGTAATATAACTACCTAACAGACAAACAACAACAAATTATGATAATATCATAATAATGTATGTATCATGTATGTATCATTATGTAGTATCATAATGATAAATCATAATAATTATTATATTATAATAATGTAGGCACCTAGTCAAATGTTATTAGTTGCCCTTAGTTTTTTGTAAATCGTAATGACAACAAAATAATGGTAGCTAATATACAAATTTTCACAAGATAATTTATAACGGTCAAGCAGAAGTGAATATTGCTGAGCCGGAACTCGGTTTTATTGTTAGGAAGCTGCCTACGTAAATACTTCGAATTCAGGGTTACCATACCTACAAGATTTCAAGAAATGTTGAACAAAAGAGTACGATTTTATGTGAGGATCATCCCGGACGAGAGAGAAGGGCGCGAATGTTTGGAAACCGATGGCAATAAGGTAAACATGCACATTAAACTACAGCTCAACCTAAACCTGATCATAAGCTAGGTACCTGCCAAGTCCCCTACCTACATTACACGAGCAGGTTGTGACATTCTCAGGATGAACCCCAGAATTTAAACAGCATCAAATTTGATAATATCACGCGTGATTACCAGTTTTCACACAAAAAAGTGGCTAAAAATGAACCACTCTTTACCCCCAATTTTCTTTCTTTGCACTTTAAATTCATGCAAAATAAATTTATATCCAATTAACTAATGAAAATTATCATCAAATATCAACTGTTTCTGGCCATTCATCAGAACTTCAGTTGCAGACCGAAAACTTCCAGAGAACTACATTGCTGCCACAGACAGCAGATCACCCGAACTTCAAATCCTCCGAAAAACTTTGTTATTTATTTAAAAAAAACTTAAACAAGGTAATCTACCTTGATAAGTTAGGGGAAAAATGTTTAAAAAACCAAAACCAAACCTCTTGATAATTTGAAAAAAAAAACAGGATCAATGATTTTCCAAGGAAAAGTTTCAGATTCTATAAGGTTTGGAGGTGGTGTTGAAGTGAAAGAATTGAGTTTTATATAGAATTTCAAAAACTAATTGGACATTTTCCAAACCAAATTGGGAATTTTTTAGCTACCAAAAGTTTCAGATTCTATAAGGTTTGGAGGTGGTGTTGAAGTGAAAGAATTGAGTTTTATATAGCATTTCCAAAACTAATTGGACATCTTCCAAACCAAATTGGGAATTTTTCAGCTACCAAAAGTTCTCCCCCCAGGTTTCAAATTGGAAAACTTAGGTTCTCACTCAACAAGACATGCCTAACCATCCCAGGAGAAAAAAGCTTGACCCCTTTATTGACTGGACTATAACGACAAAAATTACAAAAAAAATATGTCCAATTTGATTAGGAAAATGTACAATTTAGTTTTGAAATTGTCCAATTTTGTTTGGACAAATTAACAATTAGGTATGGAAATGCTATAAGTACGTATACCAGGGGAGCTTGTGGCTTATTACTGAGAATTTCAATGAGCTCAAATTGAATGTATGTTTTGCTTCCTCACTACCGAAGGTAGGAAGCTGAGCATTTTTATTCCAACGTCTCATTCTCTCATTTCTTCTCTTCTATTAATTTATTTTCCCAACTTCTTCTAGTTTTATTACAGTGCGAGAATTTGATGGGTGCCTATTGAATATTTATATTTTGATGTAGGTATATCAGATATTTTTTCGACACCATTAGATAATAGAGGGAGTACATTAGGTAGTAAGTATACACATTGATTTCTATAATTTACCTCATTTGTACAGATCCTACGGCTTACAAACGAGAAGTACATAGGAATGAAGAAATTGCCTCTACTAAGGTTTGAAACGGATGGTATATTTACAGAGGATTGTCAGGCCTTTATATACGAGACTGTCATTGGTAAAGACCTTTATAGGTAGGTAGATAACTCCTACAGGTACATACTTTTTATCAATCACCTCGTTGAACTCAGCCAACAAGCCTACTTTTCATAGGAAGGCACCTACACCTACTACTAACTACATTCCAAAACGATGAAAATTATAATTAAGTATAGGTACCCACACAATGGTTTATCATTTTCAATAGAGAGTTTTCACAAGCCAACGGGTGACCATGGAAGAAGGAACCTCCTCCTCTCCTTCTTCCATGGGGTGACGTTAGTGAAGAAGGCCTGGGGCGATACCCTAGAGCGAGCAAACGACGATAACCGCCTCCTGGAGGGGGGCCCGGCTGATAAGGAGGTGGCCCAGTGTACACGTTTTAAGTGACCCATGATCCAGGAGTCTTTAGGTCGCCTCAAACGCGTGACTTTAAAAGAGCCATTTCATCGTTGCCCGTTACTACCGTCTAGTCAAGATCACGGGCCCCGGCTCTCCCGGGCTCTGTGAGGAGGTTCCACGTCACCCGTCAGTGGCATGCGGAAACTCTCTACTAACTCCCTAATACTGACGTCAGCCAAAGTAGCCCTTGTGGAGGGTCGGACTGGGGCCCCGGGAAATCAACCTACAGGGGCCCCCATATTGTGATTTATAGCAAAAAGCTAAATGCAATATAAATGGAAAGACACTTACAGCTACATACTGGCACTACATTTAAGTGCAAATATTATAAATTTGTATTTAATAACATTTTTCATTTTGGGGGGAGAGGGCTCTCTCTCTCTCTCTCGTCAGTCCTGTTTAGACCAGCTAAATGATTTTTGAAGGAAATAATTCAGACAAAAACCTAAATGATTTCAATACCTACCTCGTTAGGAGACTACATACGTTGTTAATACTTACATTGCAGTTCAATTACGAAGATGAGTGACGTAGTTTTGATGGCTATTGGGCAAAGCGGCACAGGAAAGAGTTACACTATGACTGGGATAAGGGATCACTATCACGTGAGATCATTGATTAGTTTTGTTAAAAATGCAAACTTAAGCCGGGTTCACATTAAGCCGCAACGATCCGCAAAACCGCAAGGCCGTAAAACCGTAATTGGATCTGATTGGCTAATTGGCTGTTCGCCATCTTTACGGCTTTGCGGTCGAACGAGTTTTGAACCCGACTATACCTGATTCAAAATTCTGAATATTTTACGGATTTGCGGATTGGATTATGCGCAGCAAAGCTGGTCGTATTTACTTTTCTTCGCCTCTTCAGTTGAAGCTCCATGTGAACAGTTGACGGCGTTGCGGTTTTACGGTTTGGAGATTTTACGACATTGCAGCCTTGAGGTTTCGCGGACGAGATTACGCCGTTGCGCCTTAATGTGAACCCGGCTTAAGACCCTAAAACACCGCATCTAATTTTGGTCTAAGTTGCACTTATGTGGCACATTACTAGAGATGGGAAGTTTGTTCTAAAATTGAATCCCTAATTATGCGCTAAAACTCGATTTATGATCAATTATGTGAGATGGAATTATTGCAACGGCTTCAAAATTTGAATTACTTATGCAAATTTTGGAACGTTTTCTCCGAGGGAATCCGTTTTTGCAATTTCAAAACGACTCCCAAAGTTTAGCGCTATTTCATGTAATATCGACGATGTTATGACAACATGTCTTATGACCATAATATGGGCATATTGAGTTTTTCATACCAATGGATTCTGTATTATCCAATTCTGTAGTATACCAATGGATCTGTATTATCAAAAAAGCGGTTGGTAGCCTTCAAACCGCCAAAAATTGCGATAGAGCAACACTGCGTACGAAGATGCATGTTATCAACAAGTCGTATGAACGCCACTTTACTGTTCCTCGTGATCGTCTCAGATCGCCTTTAGATGCGCTAGTAAGTGTTCAGGCAAAATAATATCATTGGTTCGGTTAGATTTTTTTTTTATTATTTTGGTTACCTACCAATGACACTCCATTGCTGAAGAACAATGAATTTTCCAATTCTTCAGGTCTACATTTTGATAATTCGAGCGAAAAACCAAGCGTTTTTTATACAACATGTGGATCTTCATAGGACAAATTGTTATTGCTCACTTACAAACAGTTTTTTGTGTCTCCTGGAAATTTCCCTCAAACTTGAAAAGACATGTTGCCGAACATCGACGATATAGGCCAATGGCTATTTAAAGGAAGGTAAATAAAGGGGAAACTACGGATATTGGTATCTACCTAACAGTTCAAATGAATCATCCAGGGTCTTCACTACATAATCTGGGAACGTGGTTTTCTTGCAGTTCAGAGGCGTGATTCCCAGGATCTTTGATGCAATTTTCGCGCTCAAGAAGAAGAAGGATTTTGCTTTGAGAATGTGTGCCTTGGAGTTCATACATGGCAAATGTCGGGACCTTTTCGTGCAGTCAACTCCAGAAATTGATTGCAGAGTGAGTAGTGCCAGTGGATTTCTACAATAATGGAGGTCTGCTGAAATATTATTCAACAAAAGAAGAGTATGAATTATTTTAAAGAGTACTGGAAGGTTTAAATACTTACTTGTTATATTGTGCAGGATTCCTTTAGATGTTTTATGCCATCAACGAATTTTCGGAGAAAATGAACCAATTGCAATGGGACTAAGTAGGTAAAAATAAAATAGTTCTCACATAAATAATCTGAAGTTGTAAAGTATAGTGCCTAAGCCTCAAACTAGGCAATGTCTAACACCAGCCTCAGTCAATTCTGAATATACAACAACAAATTAACCTTTGACAAACCTGAACCTACAATATTGCTGTTTTCAAGTCAAAAACTTATATTATTGTGGGGTAGGTAGTAAGAATTGCAGCCATTCATACTGATGAGAGAGCGTGAAGCTCAGCATCAGGAATTCACCCCAAAACCGCCCTGGCTAAAATGGCTGGTGTAGCCATAAAGCCATCAGTGCAATTTCCATGAGGTTTTTCGCTTAAAAAAAAATTAAGGGTAATTTCCTGGCCAGGTTGCAGGTTATAGTAGATGTACACCCTCTTCCTTCATCGTGAAATGGTCCTTATATTAGCGATAACGGCCCACCAAACAGGTATGAAAATTCCCATAGTTCAAAAATCGGCGAGGTACAATGATTCTTAGAAAATTTGCTCAATAACTCATGCCGTATGACTGGTTCATTCCCAGAAAGTCACGGGATTGCGTTTGAATGATGAATCTGAAGCCAACGATCTTCTTTTCAAAGCTGAATCAAACAGATGTCGAATTTCAACTGGAAATTGCGGCACTATGGTTGTTACTTTATTCCTGAAGCCACACTCCAGTCATCGCCGACTTCTGCGCCCTGCTTCTCAAAAGGTACTTCTTAAAAGTAGGATATTACCTCTATCAAAGTCCCAGGGTATCTCTAGGATCTATTTAGTCCTAGTAAGTAGATACTTACCAACCAATGAGCATAAAGATATAATGAAATGGTGCATGATTAATTTTAAAGAATTTTTTTGAAATTTAGTCGTTTTGAATTCCGGCCCAGACCTAACTGACGTCATAAGCATGGAATTAATCGTCCTACTTCCTCCAGACAGTATGGCCATCATACATCCCAGCAGACTCCCGAATCAGTGCTCAAACTGTGGTTACTTGCTGATCAGATTAGAAAAAAAATCTCTCATTTTTACTGTAAGATTTCGATTGTTGAGAGTTATGTATTAGGTATATAGGAAGATATATTCAATTCTAGGGAAGAACATCATGGTTTTTAATCAGCTTTGATCAACTAGGTACTTATTTAAGTCAAGTACCTATTTAAGATCAAGTAGGTAACTACTTAATTCCTCAGATCCACTTGATCGACCCAGCGGGCACAGAAGTGCATTGGTCAAGGCTAAGAGGGAACCCGTGCCTCACAAAGAACATCGGAACGCTAAATGAAAGTTACGTGTCTGATCCATCCAATGACTGGGCTTTCCTGATAAAGAGGTCCATCAAGGGAAGGCTGGACGCAAGACAAGCCTACAGGAACTCTACGATGGTCGGTTATCTATGCGACAGTCTGCGAACTGGCTGCATTAGGTCCGAATAAATTACCTATAAGTTTACATTACATTATAGTTGTTCAAGCTACTTGCAAAAACAAGTCTGGAGGCAGTTGAGTCCGGAAGGAAAGTACAAATCAACGCTATTGAATTCATTCAGAGCCAAATAAGATGGATACTTGAAAAATCACATGTATTCATGTGGAGGTTCAATTTCATTAGGGCGCTTGCGAGTGACTCGAGGGACAAGAAGAAGTTCAATTAATGTTTGGAGCAAGTAGCAAGTGACCAGTTCAGTTCCCCTTGGTAAGGTTCAAACATAGCTTATCAAACCTCACTTTTCTGGCACACTAAAATAAAACCTACTAAAAATCCTATTACCTCTTAGATTGGTCAAACCTTTTCCTCCAACTCAATTCCCATCAGTTTAACCCTATGAGGATTTGTCCAAGCAAAACTATCCCCAGGACTCCTGACGGCAGTTTTGTCCATCACCAACTGTGCACCTGGGACTCCTGATGACTATTTCGTCCAGCTCTTTTTTGTCATAGTTTCGGATGTAGAGCACTCTGTTGTGCCTTCCATGTACTTCTAGTTGCCGCAGGGCTCCTTTGGGTTGTGAATAACATCAACGGGTTGTGTTTTGGTGATCCGTTTCTTGTTATCAGTCGTCCATTTTAGCATTTGTTTATCTTCCAAATTCGTATATTTTTGTCAGTTGCGTCCTAGTCAAGTTTACCTACTGTGTTGATTATGTCGAATAGAAAAGTGTTTACTGAAAATAGCAATAGATCGGAATGATAGCAATAATGCGAGTGGAATTGAATATTCCCCGTCATCGGATGACGACAATGTATCACCAGCGCCCAGCTGTAGTGGTATCACCTCCAATGTTCCGGTACATTTAGTTTTGCATACCTACTCAATCAATGTTTTCATTTGAATCCCCAACAAATTTATCGTTTTAAATTACACATAGGAATAATAGGGAACATAGATGATGTAATCGTGAATGTGCATTGCAGTAATGCAAGGTCTATTTCAACGGGAAACTGAAATAAAAGGAAGCACGCGTTGGAGAGTGAGAGTGACGGGCCATCCTGGGGGGTTGTTTGCATTCACGTACAATAAGGGTTAAAATCATCCCTATCATCTGTACCCATTCAAAAACCCTAATTTTCCAAGGATTAGATCAACTAGTGGGGGCGAAATGGCCTCAAACTCCAGATTTGTTGACCCTCCCCCCCCCCAAAAAAACCCATCTTCTAGATCATAATGACAATTCGTATAAAAGATTATCATCAGCAGGTTTTTCCATACTTCCAAACTTGATGAATCACCTACAGAGGAGTTATAAAATCGTATATCTTTGTATGGATGCCTCCTGTTCTACTTATTGGCGGAATTGAAATTTTCTTGTTAGATTAATAGGACACATTCGGAGAAGCTCGGACGACCTACGGTACTCTCTGGCCACATTAAGATATGGTTGTGGCGTCACTGGAAGGCCAGAACAGCAAGCTGAGATACAAACTGAGGCTAAAGTTAACATCATAGATCAGTCTCTTCAGGTTAGTTCAAAGTGAACACTTTTGTTGAATTCATCTGACGAAATACTTAAACCCATCTCATCTTTGAAAATTTCGATGGAAATTATTTTTGGGCAGAAAGAGATTCAACAGCTAAGAGACGAGCTAGCAATTACTGATCTCCTTGAGAGCAATTTTGTGCCATTCAGCGCAGAATTAGAAGAGGGCGAGGCACTGAACATCGAAGTGGAGAGCTATCTAACAAGTCCTGATGCTGAAAGCTGTGCTTACCTACTCACTATGGCCCACCCGTTTACCCTCCTGGGGACCTGCAGATCCATTTATAAAAAGTAAGAAACTAATCATGACAAAATGAAAATTTAATCAATAAATTATTGGTTTTTGGACAGAATAAATATTCATCATAGGATTGAGCATCGATGGTCTATGTTATGTTAATGTTCAATTGTGAATGTTCAATGTTTTCGCCATCGATGGTGAGAATCGATAATCATCGGCCCCATCGTTTTGGTAGAAACCCCGGAAGAAGGGTTTTCCTAGTCTTTCATGGTTGGTAAACACACTGTATTTGCGGAAATGATCATAAGCCATACAATTAAGGTACTGAAATTCATGTAAAACAGGCGACTATTACTGAAATTTCATCGATGTTTGATTGGTTAGTATCGTTGTATGGGAGGTTTAATATCGGTGTTTGTCGATCATTAACGATGTGTTTCGTTGTTTGGTTTGATGGGTTTTGAACGCTGCTCAACCCTAATTGACCAATCTGAAGGATTTTTCAGTTTGAAATAACTGTTCGATAGAGTGCTGTAAATGCGTGGTGATTAGCTGAAGCCTGCTGGTTGGGGTTTGCCAACCCTAATGGGGAACTAGCATGGTCATTTTTTATTTTGTAATTCGAAATATCTTGATGGGGGCTTTCCAAAGAGGTGCTGTATGAGGGGTATCCGACGATTGAAAGTTACGGAAAATGGGTCTAATGATTTGAACCTGACTGACGTCACCGATGGGGGAGGGACAACTTTTGCGGAACCTAAATGACGTCAAGAGCTCCTTTCCAATCTATTTTCTGTGCAAACCAGCCGTAATTTCAAGCTGAAAATTGGCACCAGATGGTTTTGAAGGGCGCTGAATCAGATTTTGAGATTCAAAATGGAAAATTCCTACCCATGCAAGCTCCCCATTTTATATGAAACTGCTGGCTCCGGACAATGACCTCTCATTTATCTCAAGTCATCACAATTCAAGGAAACATCTTACCACAATCTATATTATTTACATGAATACAAATAACCATGGCATCGCTCACTGGGGTTAGGTCTCATCACATAGTAATACTATCGATATTGTTAATTGGGTATCTACGACAATCTTCAACTCGACGGTTTATTTTTATGAATATTATTGAAGGTATAAACAATTAGTTTTTATTATGTGTGGTTGAAGATAAAAAAACGTCTGCCAAGTTGGGTGTGGCACATAGCTCCCT
>JAEMON010000005.1:27549533-27564328 GCA_030264115.1 Lygus lineolaris
GAGTTATGTGCCAGAGCAAAGACATAAAATGTCAAAAGGGAGGATAATTTTAGACATGGGTATGTCCAAGGCGTCTTCTATCTGTGAAAATGTAACACGAAAAGAATGCAACGTTTCTATTTCGGTCTATTTTCACGTACAACCAACCTGTTGGTAGGGAAATGTAACTTCCGCGATTTTCATCGCACAGAAATCGTTCGCCACTCGTTGGAAAGCTCTCGATTTATGTGAAAAATGTACACATCTCAAGCTACCAATTTCCCTCTCCGTACGCACCTGGCTTCATTCTTTAACTAATTTGATCGGACTATTAACCAAATTTTCGTTTGGCAGAAACATGAATGCATAGGTTTCTATAAACGATTTCCAACAAACAGAATGACGCTGTTAAAACTAGGATTGCTAAGTAACCATAATGAACTAATGTGAAAAGAAGGAACTACATGGTAGGTATACTATTGAGTAGTAGGTACTTGTAAGCAGTAAGTAGGTACTAGACAAGGTGTCAAGTACCTACTTACTGCTTACAAGTACCTACTACTCAATAGTATACCAACCATGTACTGCCTTTCTTTTCTTTGGACATATCATATCCATGATCTATTGTTTTTCCCATCAAGGGAAAACTTGTCTTCTACTGGTCCGTCATGACTCCCTCGTCCTGATTCTTCCATCTTTGTACGTCACACCACATCTCATGACTCATGATGGAATTTTTACTCATTTGTAGGGCTCGGCAGGTTCGGCGGCGTTCAACGTATAGGTAGGTTAGAGCCAAGCGCCATTTTATGAGTGCGGTAGCGCGGTTCTTTCAGCAAAGTGGGAACCATTCTTTTTAGAATGAAAATTAGAACACCTTTGACGATCAGATTTACATAAACACCTAATTCCTCTGTAAAACTGGATGAGCACTGAGTTCTCATTTACCACATCAACGATTGCTCGAATTTAGTGTTGAAGGCACTGCTAGGGCAGTTACTTACTTGTCGTGCGAGGTTAGGAAAAGTAGACAGGAACTATTAATTATTTTTTCTGATGTCAGCTTGCACAAACCAATAACAACCAACACCAACTGAACCTGTCCACCACACGGATTACCCAGCTAGTTAAATGCAAGGGTAGTTCAATAATTGATCATTCAATCCCCTCCCTTTTAGCGAAATTTTCGATGAAGCTATCGCAATGGCTTAAACATTTTAGTAGGTAATGGCGGTAATGCAAATTTTTGAAAATTTTCTTCATGGAAATCCGTTTCAGACTATTTTAAAACGATTCCTGGAATTCAACACTTATTCATATTATGTTTCCGACAAATCGGATCTACTAGGAACTCTCTACTTTGTACAGAATAGAATGGTTTAATCAATAATAATTAGGTACCGTCTTATTACAATAAATTTTGTTGAGTGTTTTTGGTTTACTTCATAAAACTCCATTATTGATTTTTTTAAATGTTGAGAAAAGGTACTTTTCTAAACTACTTACCTAAAGATAGAAGTTGTCTTCTAGAGGCATTCCTAGCATTCCATGCACAAAGCGATGTGGTCGCCTCGTCGGGGAACAAAACGAAATCTTCAGTGTGGTTGAAAACTGCTTGAGTCCTGTGTTCTTGCTTTCCTGTATGAACCGAAAAATACAATTCCATTTTTATCGGTGTTTGGCAAGGATATTACCTACTTGAAAAGAATGATAATTACTAGTCTTCATAGGCATAATCAACAAAACTGCATGAGAACCATCAGTGCACCAGTATGGGATAAGTACGTACATTGTATATTTAAATGGGCTTTTATCATTGTTAACTTTTTTTATATCAAAGTATACATGATACAAACCACAAACTTAAATGGGGATAAATAATACCCTAAATAATTGTTAATAAATATCCTGTATTCCCACGAACTAAAATAGTGATGAATAACACCCTAATTAATTGTTAGTTAATTAATATCCTGTATTCCAACAAACTAAAATAGGGAGAAATAATACCCTAATTAATTGTTAATTAATATCCTGTATTCCCACAAACTATAATAGGGAGAAATAATACCCTAATTAATTGTTAATTAATATCCTGTATTCCTACAAAATAAAATAGGGAGAAATAATATACTACCTAATTAATTATTAATTAATATCCTGTATACTACCCATTAGGGTCCTTACAACATCATATGTTTTTTCATATTATGAAAAAATTGGAGATACATGCACGTTTGCCGTTTTTTGTGTCGATATTAGAGTGTTTTAGCAGCCAACAGGTGACGTTAACTTGACGGTGCCTGTGGCCTCCTGCTGTAGCGAGCAAATTGAGATGCTACCCTTTTTAGACTGGACTCCCGTTTCGGTTCGAGTTTAAAGTCACGTCAACGTTTCTGTTCAAATCTGTAGTCAAGGCAACCAGGCAACGCTGATTTTGTTTGCCGCCGTGACTATTGCTCTATGAAAACGGTTATAACCTGAGAAGGATATGGATCAGCCGGGGCCCGGCATGAGGTTATACGTCGCCTGCTGAATGCCGAACTTTGCTGTCGTCCGTTTATCCGAGGCCACGGGGCCCGGCACTGTAGCATCCATGAGGGCGACTCCACGGCACCCGTTAGTGGTTTGCTCTATTGACTGGGCTAGATACCGTCGAAGTAGTAATAAAATTAAAATTGCACACCTGTTGTACCAGCTCCAGTGTAAGCAATCAGACATCTACTGGTGGTGAGTTCCCATAGTTTCACCAATGAATCCTTACCAGAGGATAACAAATACTGAAACATGAATGACAATGTGAAATTAATACTCATATTTTTCCAGAACACTTTCGCTCTGGAAATTGAGGGGGAAATCGATATAAAAAATAGCAACGTTATTATTTACCAAGATTACATAATCATCTACTTCAAGGGTCTACTTAAAGAGGCATATCTTTTTCCCAAAATCAGACAAAAAATGTCCATTCATGCAGCATGAGTTGATCAATTTGGTGCAAAGAACGTGATATTCCTTCTAGAAGCTGCAAGTAATGATAATTTTTCCTCCGACTCCCTTTCACTAGGTTCCCTTTACCTTTCCATTCCTTGTAAAAGCGACGGAACAAACTTCGGCTCCATCATGAGCTTTGTAGAAAGTATTGACGCATCTATTGCTGACTCCGTCCCATATTTTGATACTCCCATCTTTACTCGACGAGGCATAGTACTTGCCACCCTGCGTGAACCTGAGGAACACAATGATACGTTAATTTTTCAAGATTGATGAATTCCCGTACTGCAGCAATATCTGGATCAAGTCTAGGAAAAATCTCATAGCCTATCTCAAAGGTATTTTAAGGTCCCTGGACTGGAGGTTCGACAAGCCTCATACACCAAAATGGGCTACAGACAGTAGTCGGAATGGGGAACTTGCATGGGTCTGAAATTTTCTCTTTGGTTGCCTGTTTCTTGTTATTTTGGGGTGGAAAACAAGATTAGGAGCATGGAAAGAATATTTAGTTGTTTCTAAGAGTAGACAACTCGAATGAAAATCTCAGCTGTTTGAAAAGACACCTGCCAGAACCTAACTGACGTCACACAAACAAAAAAACGACAGGTAGCGTTAAATTCGCCAGGCCGTCAACCAAAAATTGTAGACAAAACGAATGCAAAAATTGAAAAGTTGTAACAAAAAACGAAATAAAAAAATGTTATAATAAAAATACGAGATTCTTTCTAACATGATCAGAAAGTAACCTCAGCTTGAGCGCAGATTTGGGCAGTCTGTATGGAGCATGGAAGTAGGAAGACGTTCCTACTTCCATGGTAATGACGTCAGTTGGGTCTGGGCGAGAATTCAAAACAACTAAACTTCAACTAATGCTTTCAAATTATATGACCAATTTTCCCGAAAAACGCCTTCGTTTTTGTCTCTTTCAAGTCATTCCTTTTCAGAAAAATATTGGCTTCAGAACCTAAAACCCCTCTGAACCAATTGTCAGTTCCAATATGCGATTCGTTTAAACCAGAAGCATTATAAACATTTAAACTAAACAGTTGCTTATATTTTATGCGCGATGATGCGAGGATGAAGGGGGCATTCTGTGGCTGTGACGTCATCATTCGATGGGTCAAAAGATCCACTGAATACCTTCCTCGTGTCTTTTGGCCATGTCATTTGCTGTGTTGTTGGATACACAAATTACGCAAACTGTACCATTGGTTTGACTGCAATTGGGTCTGTCTTAAGAAGGCAGAAGCTCATCTTCTCATCATATTTTTATTTACATCTGTTCATTTTTCTTGAAACCTCTCTTTTGACCTTGCACTATATTATGTACGGACAGTGGGTTACAAGACAGTGGCCAAAAGAGGTGAAAATTTTTGATTACCTATAACTACTTCCACAATGGTGACACTCACTTGACACAAGTTATTGAGTCACTGTGCTGATGACAAGGAACGCTACAGACGTAGCATTGCGCCGTGTTGAAATCATACAATCGGATGACAGAATGTAGAGTGCCGACCAAGAGGAAGTCGCCCGTTGGGTGGAACGATATACATTTGATTCCGTGAGAGTCCTAAAAACATACATTGCATCAATGAAACTCGATAATGAGTAGGTAAACATAAACTGGGTACAAAAAGAGGGAGAACATCGGAGGAATGGGCAATCATCATGGTTTGCATATTCACTTTTCTCAAAGATTTACGGAAATATTATGCGAAAACAGCATGGGATTGAGGACAATGTAATCATCCTTCCTTAACCCTTCTGGTCCAAAGCCCGCGTTATCGTGCAAAAATCAGATGTAACCCAGAACCTAGGGCCGAGGCCCTCCTTATCGTGCAAATGGTCAGCCAAGAGCAGGAACCGAGGACCACTATTTTGCGGATCACTTCTTGCATTCTTACGCCATCTATCTTTGGTCGAAATAACCTTTCCAAGGACCTCCTGTGGAAGTAGAGCAGTAGGATTCTCCATGGAATTCTTCCTTATATTATCCATCATCGTATTAGTTCTGAAGCTTCCTGATAGATGACGGAAAGACTGTCTCTCTGCCATCACGTCAAGCTGGGCTCTGGCTGGGGGGACACTCGAGCCTCGAAGGTCGTTAGTTTGAGTAGATAAGTGATACACACATTCAATGTCGTTTCCTAATAAGGCTCATGTCCCGTCTCCCTGTAGGCCCTTGAACAGACCCCAGCAGGCTCATGCTCGTCATTGTTCACTCGCATCATTACTTCATCGAGCAGTTATTTCAAATCGTCAAATTCTTCAGATGAATCTATTCTGTCCAAAAAGCAAGTTTTCCCATTTTTAATTTTTCCCGTGAGCAGAAGAAGATAATGAGTACAGTAATGAGTAATGAAATACAGTAGGTAGAGAAAAATTAGGCGTTGTTGTTGAACACAATAATTGTTAATTTCCAAACTGGGTAGAAAATAGCGGAAGTAGAAAGTTGACTTACAGTTATGGTTTTATAGGCCTTTTTGACTGATGCTTTGGCGAAATCGAACACCTTTATAGTGGCGTCCCTCGAACCTGAGGCCAGAACGGGCTCTCTGGGGTGGAAGTCGAGGGCAGTGACCTCTTCCAGGTGGTCGTAGAGCGTTCGGATGACAGGGTGACCTTGACTGTCAGTCGTGCTCTCCATAGCATCACTCAACGACTTGGCCAGCATTCTGTCCACGTCCAAAATCTACACAATTGAATGATACTTTCAGAAAACAAAGAGGATTAAATTACGCGTGCAACGCTGTGAACTTTCACTCGACAGGTCTTAATGACTTTTCACATGGATCCGAATCCGCAATTTCCCTCTGAGATACAAACGCCCCACACATATACATTTTACAAAATGATAATTCGCCAAGATTGCAACTACATGATGACTAACATCCCGAGGCGTCCGTAGGAGTGTAATTAAAAATGAACAACTCATTTTATTTGGCGACTCCTAAAGGCGGCTCCACACATGTGGTATTCACCGAGCAACTTGACGACTCGCCCAGGTATAGTCAGACCGTTGTAACCTGGCACATGGATTGTAGGTAGAAAACGTGTACTCTCATGGCAGAAAACATCGGTCGGGGAAGACCGGGCCTCGACCCTTATTATTATATTATCGGCGGGGTTTTACGGGGTAAACGATGTTCTGAGAATAGGAATAGTAAGGGTTTTCCACCCTCTCGCCTTTCGGATGCGCCAGTCCCAAGTGCCAGGTAACAGCAGTTTATCTATACTCGGCGAATGGCGAGCGCATTGCTCCACACATTCGAAGTTCCTCCTGCGCAGTGCTCGCCTCGAGAGAGAGAGAGAGAGAGACGAGCTACTCGAAGTTGCTCGCGATGAATGACCAAGTGATAATTGCTGCAGCTGCTGTGTTCTTATGTTTGGATGAAACGCGTTCCAAATCAATTCTTCCAACTCGTATAGGTCCAAAAACTTCGAAACAACTTCGTTTGGCCAATCCATTTCATCAAGTTCAATAATTGTAGAAAACAGAGTGGGTAATAACGCAAAACAAAATTGGAGAAAAATTACTGGAGGACAAAAACGAGAAAAATAATGATGTGAATCACACTAGAAAGTGGCGGGAGAACGATGTGATTCACAGAAAAATACCCTGAGGATCAGCCCCATGGAAGAAGGAGAAGGAAGGTCCACTTCATAGGAAAATGTGTGCAGATTCTGACCGTAGGGTTATCTGGCGAAATTTTTTAGAACTAGACAGTTCAACCAGCAGTCGCTAGAGTGCTCCGTCAACCTCTTAGTAGCTAAGAGTCAAACTCTTAGTAGCTTTTCAAATTCACAATTATTCTGGATTATTAGATTATTATCCGTCTATTATTATCATATTATACTAAAATGTAACAATGAAATGAATTTCCAGCTATAATTTCCCTTCTTTCAACATTATTAGGGGTTGGTACCTATTAACCTAAGTTCAATAATAATGGATAAATTGTATTATTTTACCTCGGATATTTCATCATCCTTGGTTAATTTATTAATCATTTTGTTAGTTCACCATCATTGAATATCCAAAACTCCAAAAGATTGCTTTAAATCAAAAGAAACAGCTGAGACTCTGAATAACCTAGATTCTGAAAGGGATCGTCAACATGCAAGTCGAGATCCCTTGTTCCTCACGGTGGCATCAAGAGGCAGACTGGCTCAGGCGGTTGGGGCGTGAGGATATAGCCCCTACACCCAACTAGCATGGTGGGGATTGAGGGTTCGAATCCCACTCCATTGTACCATTTAGTTCTAGTTTCCAAAAGTTTCGCTAGATGGAGTTACTGTAAAAGGCAGATTTCCAGCAGGTCATTTTACATTGAGTGGACCTTCCTTCTCCTTCTTCCATGATCAGCCCCGTGCGACCTGCATGTGTGGAGCAGGCCAAATGCTCGCTACTTGGCGAATATTCGTCTCCTTTGTAGTGGGGAAAAAACCGACACTGGCCGGAGCATCCCTGAGCATAATATTCGGCATTCAGCGAACACCGAGCGACCCTCCACACCACGAGGAAATAGGCGAGCATCGACCAGGTGCTCGGCAAATGCCGCATGTGTGGAGCTGCCTTAATGCACAGGAAATCTGTGATCAGAGTGAAATGTACAATAGAACCATAAATATTTTATAGAGAACCACCATTATAAGAGGTAGGTGGTTTTTCTTCTGCATTGCTTGTCTCTACCTAACGTATTAATAGTCTCTTGTCAAGAGATAAAAATAAATAGGAACCTTTATAGAAGCATCGGCACTCCCGGTGGCTATCAGTTGACCGTCAAGGCTGAAAGCTCCAGTTCTGCAGGCACCTTTGTGAGACGTGACGTACACAGTTTCATATAGCGCAGGCTCGGGCGCAGTTATGTCGACGTCTGTTTCGTATTCCAAGTCTGAGAAGAAAATTGAATGATAGCAACTACCGAGAATTATACGTATTGTTTAGTAATGCATGCAAATCAGAGGATTCGAAATAACATTGGATGGGGAATAGGATGCTTACTAGAGTTGCGGGATACTGTGAATTTCCAATAACAGGTTACAGTGATACTGTTACTGAGAAATAATAGGGTTCAGTGATCGGTAGCAGGGTCCCTTCTTCCTCCTGCTTCTCTCAGAATGCCATATAATTGATTGACTCTTACCTCACGACAAGAACACAGGCTGTTTGCCACTACAACGAAGTTTCTGACCGGACAATTCCAATATGGCGTCCCGCAAGGTTATATTTATTTAGGGATTATTATTTAAGGGATTATTTTCATTTATTTCCCTGACTTTCAGGTTTTCAAGGTTTTCCATACTAGTAGCAACCCTGTAGCCTGCCTCAGGTGACATCATATTCATATGTGCCAGCGTAACTTTCAAGTATGGCAATTTTTCTTTGTATCTATTGGAAGCTAGTGGATTTTCGTGGTGAAACTAGAAATCTGTGGACTTCGAAAGGCGATGAGTCTGAAGTCGAAAATGAGAAATTCCGAACCCTACAACTAACACATTTGGTACATATAAATTCAACTAGGTAAATGTGTTATGGTTATTAGTTATTACCCAATCCAGGCCCCACGAGGATTTCCTGAATAGGGTTGAGTCCTGGAGTGGGTTCCTTCTTATGGCGCTCGGGTTCATGTTGGAGGCCGATGGTGACAACGTGGAGGAGGCGGTCTGACGGAGGGCATGGAGGGTCAGCCTGAGCAATGGCGGCCAGCTGCACAGCAAGTTGCTGATGTCCATCGTAGAAAAGCTGGCTAAAACCACACAATAAAACACTAACTATTAGAGGATTGCTCCAACTCGAATCTACAATTTGAATAGTCTGAAAGTCGTTTCAAGGTCAAAGCTTGCAGGTTGAATATTATTCGAATACTATTCAAATTGCAAATTTTGATTGGAACGCAGAAAAACATGCAGACCGCTAACGAGAAAACTTTTTTGGAGTCTGAAAACATCGGCTTCGAAAAAGTTGAAGATTCGCGCGAGCGCCACCAGCCACCCTCGCTTTTAGCACCAAAAGTTGGGAGGTTGCAGAAGGTTTCCCTGTGTTCACTTTGCCTATCCTCCTTTGCAGGGGTGAGAATATTAGAACAGCACAGTCAGTTGGATCGGTATTCAAGTTCTTATAATTTGGTTAAATTGATCAAAATCACTTGGAACAGACAAAATATACGAATCTTCTTAAGATTGTGGGCAGAGGGTTCTGCACAGCCAAATAATCGAATATTATCACTCGTATAGTCAGCCGCACAGAACCTTGTGCACACTCTCTTGTGTGACTATTTTTTGTGTACCTAAGAGTAAGGCAGAAGCTAAACAAATTGAGTTGAACCTTCACCACCGCCAGTTGAGTGAACCAACTCCACGTCGGGCAAGGAGCTTCTGCTTCTAGTTCTTTAACTTAGGTTTGTTCCAAATAGCGGCGATCCAAGTTTAGATCGAATATTTTAGATGCTCAAACCATTGAGGAAACTCAACTGGTTTGTGAGCAACTTCACCACTAACAAGAATTGGAATCCTGTTCCAACTGCCAGGGCGTTGTTGCACTCAACTTGAATATGCTCACCCCTGCGGACGAGGGTCAAGTTGAATACAAGGAAACCTCCTCCAACTGTATCAACTCGTAAATTCTAGTTAAGTTCTAAATTCAGTTCGAATTGAGATCAAGACGAAGATTTCTGAAAGACCAACTCACAATCAACCAGGTTGGGGAGAGGAGTGACTCTATGGGTAGTAGACTACTCAGTACTAAGAGTAGGTTGATACTTTCCTACCTACCATTAAATACCTTCTAATTACTTACCTTTAGTGTTATCATTGTAGAACCTATGTAGGTATTACTAATTACCTACCTACTACTTACAAATCCGTAATTAGGTATAAGTTCAAGCCCCGGAATCTCTTCTGGTGACCAACGTAATGATGCATCTAACATGTAGGTAGGTACTTATCATGGGTAGAAGATGTACTTGCCTGATCATAAGCCGGTAAAGTTGCTCCCGTCTTTTCACCACATTTTTGTCTTCAACCTCTTTTTCGGCGTCTTTCATGCTATCAATTTCTACTAAAAAGCTTTCTGTAAAGAAGACTGTAAATAAATCTACTAAGACAGAGCAAAAAGCTAAATAAAGTAGGTACCTATCACAGAGTTACGAAAACAATCAAGAATCTTTTCAAATCGACAGGACGCTGAGTGAAAGGGAACACAAAACAAAACAAAAGTAAAAAAAAGCAACAGCTCGGACATATAAATAACATACTTTGTCTTCTTCTTTCCCAGAGTTTTTTGCATGGCGTGACGTGGTGCCCCCTTCCATGGAGGTGAACGATTTTCTTATGGAAATAGGAAGAGAGAAAAGAGCTACTTCCATGAGATCAACACAAGCACAAGCGTACAAACAAGGTGGCTGCCGTCATGGACCAACCATGGTGGCTGCAGTCCTCTTGGTCAAAGGCGGGAATTTTTTCGTGTTGGTCTCTTTCTTCCATGGTTTTGTTCCTTCCTCCACTAGGTAGGTACTGTTTTTATCATAGAACAGGATACTATGGTTTTCATCTTTTTATTCTGTTTTCAGACTTCAAATTGCAAATTCCAAACTACCTATTCTATTCACTTTCCGTTTCCGAAATAATTTTTAGTAACAATATTGTTTGTTGTAATAGTTGTTTGTTGGAGAACACTAGTACTAGTAGACAAAACAGCGTACCTCCCTGATTTTTGGTTTATTATTTTCAATAATGAACCTTTGGGATCGAGCACAAAGAAAACAATTTTTAACCCCACCCCCCCTCAAAATTTGAGGTTTTACGTTTCAAGATACGTAGAAACCAAAAAGCGAATAAAAAAAAAAAAAAAATCCGTCCGTCCGCGGCACTTTCCTTAGTTACCGTAGTCCAAAATTAATGAAATTTGGTAAACCGGCCCCATTCGGGGTCTAGTTGTGCCGCGAAGCTTTATGAAGCGTTACCGTCAGTCTTCTCTAAGGGGTAGAAAATAGGGGATGAAATTTTCAAAACGCCCTAGCTCGAAAATTTAAAATAGGAAGGTATATTTTTTCCATCGATTTAAAAAAGAACACAATTTTTAGCTTCGAATGAGACCTTGCGGAGCGTTTTAGGACCAACCGTTCGCTCCCTGTAAGGACTTGAGGATTGAACGAAAAAAAGAGCAGAAAAACGAGTGCGAATCGCAATTCTTCCCGAGTAGGCAAAATCCCGTTCAAATATCACCTGTTCAAATGCAACTTTCGTTCGATTCCACCGAATCAAGTTTGTTTTCTACTTTCAGAAGCTTCCTTAGTTACTGAATTCCTTTAAGAATGAATGATACAACTCTCCGATAATAATAATTACAAGAAGGTACCTACTCATTGTTGCCAAAAGATGATTGTGAACCACGCGATAGGCGGGTACTTTATGTCAGTAGGATCTTTGTAGATGGGCGATCTATACAGAAAATAATAAACCGTTTTGTAATAATTTGCAGCGTTTTTTCAGTAATGTTTGAAAATCGGGATTTAAAAGAAAACAACAACAAAGCTGGTTCGAATTTTAGGGACATAGGGTAATGGGGTCTGCGCATGAGAAATAAAAATAGGAAACAACCCATTAATTATGTTATTTTAGTTGCCATGACTAGTAAACACTATTTATCAGGACAAAAAACTCCATGTGGGAGCAGAAACCGTCATGTTAAAATGGAATGTTTTGAATTTCGTGGGGGTGTGACGTAGGTACCTCCAGTGGTACGTACCTCACCCCCCCCCCCCCCCCCCCCCCCCCCTGCTGTCCCTTTAAAAACCGTTCGTGGATATTATACGTAGTCAGCATGGATGCGCTTCGACCAATCAGCGCGCTCCATTTCCGCGCTCATTTCTTCAAACATTCACATTTCTCTTCGTCGATTAAAAAAAAAAATAGGGAGACCACATAATTATGAAATAACCCCACTTTGAATCGATTCCATTTCAATAAAAATTGTAAAAAAAAAAAGTCATGCGCAGACCCCATCTTCGAGATTGCTTCGACATTTTCATGTCTTTGCTTCCGCACATGAATCAACATTTGCTTTGGCACGTAAATTCAAAAATCGTCACTAAAACTGTGGAGCGACATGAAAATGTCTCACTGTGTTGCGGGCTTGTACGGAATCAGTTTAATAAATTATAGGTTCAAACATTTTAAGACTTTCTTTAGGTACTTCAGGCGTTGATTAAAGTGTTATTTTAACTGTTTCCTTCATATGTATGGAGTTTGGTGTAGGCCCCAAGTCCAGAACTGTGAGCAAAGTAACTGCATGTTATGACTCAGGAATGGTTAATAAAGTTTCCATAAATTCCAAGGTGGCTTTCGTTACTATTCAATAGTAAATCCCCCCCCTCCACAGTTACCTACAAATGAATTTAGTTGGTGAAGGTGAGGATATGATACGGCTGTCCTCAGTTTTTCATTTCTTTATTGCCAAGCGATTTAGCTAATCTACATCTTCAGGGCATCAATCTGCATTAACAGATTCGTACCGAGTTAAGTATTCGCTAGTCTAGTTGTAAGTTACATTATTACGACTAGACCAGCGAATACTTACCTCTGTACGTACCTGTTAATGCAGATTGATGCCCTGAAGATGCAGATTTGCAAAAGCGCTAGGCAATAAAGAAATGAAAAACTGAGGACAGCCGTATCATATCCTCACCCTCACCCTAACCTACCGATAATGAATGGCTACACCAACCGACATACAAATACATTTTAAAATAATATTCCTCATATTATTACCACTTGATTCAACTAGGGAAGACTCAGGACCACAACAAAAACTGAAAAATTCTCAAACCGAAGATTTTATTACAGCTCCCATTTCAAAATATAAATCATTCCATTATTCACTAGTTTGACATGTGACTAATATTATTTACCCAGGACTATTAGAATGTTTCGTTCTTAATTTACTACAGAGTTCACATTAAGCGACAAAGTATTGAGGCATATCGCAAATAAAAACTTTCAAAATTACAGCGGACTAAAAAATACTACTTATCACATCGAGCTCTACATAACTGCACGTACATAATGAATCTGTAGGTACATACAAATCAATCTGTAGGAACATAGGTACTTACATATCAATCTGGAGCCAGGTATTAGAAGCCATCAGCTTCTGGGGCAAACGTACTCTACATCAATACCTAAATAAATCGTTACATTCATGTCAAAAAAAAAGATAGGATTTTTTTCAGGAGTGTTTACATCAAATACCTACATTTCTTAGTCAAGAATCCAAAGAAGTAGAGGACAATAATGCTGAAGCCAAATCAAAAGTCATTCATTCAGCCAAGGACAATAAAAAAAAAGTGACGCTGCCCCTACTAGGGGTAGTCGATTGTGACCAACAATCGATTGTTTCGATGCTATCGATCGAAGATGATAATCGATTAACAACCCAACTTTTTGAATACCTTTTTTTTTAAATTCCAACCTAGTTATTATAACTATATTAAGATTGAGAAGGTAACGAAATGAAGTGCGAATTTCTTCAGCAATCTATTAATCAAAAATTATTGTACTTGAATAAATTATTATATTATTGTAGATGAATTTGGTTAAAAAAAAACAAAAATCTGAATAAAGGAGGTGGACAAAAAATCAGGTGAGGGGTAGTGAATTTTCCTGGAACATGGACGAACATGCATCATGAAATTTGTTAGCTTTTGTTGGCATATTTTTGGACTCATTATGAATACGGTTTCCTTCTCCCATGAATTTCAAAGAAACTTAAGCTGAGTTCACATTAAACCGCAACCCCGTACCGCCGTAATATAATCTGATTGGCTAATTGGCTGTTCTCCTTTCTTTACGGTGTTTTAGAGCCGAACGAGTTTTGAACCACACTATCCTCGATTCAAAAAAACCTAACGGGCGTTAGACCTACGGTTCTACAGTCAGATCATCTAATTACGATCAATAACAGTGACGGACGTGGAAATCGATCGCGGAATTTCTAAACGCGACGATCGCTCGCAAAGGTGCTATATTTCCGCCATGACGTGACGCTCCCAAACGCCATCGAGACGTGATGCTCGTAACGTTCAGAAAAAAAATGGAAACGTCCTGTTAATCATTATTAAACGATAAAATCTTGTTATTTTGCGGCTTTACGGCGTTGAGGACGTTGCAGTTTTGAGGACGTGAGTACAGCGTTGCGCCTCAATGTAAACCCAGCTTCAGTCCAGCTGGGGTTCACAGAAACTAATATTATGCACAAAAATGACGTATTTCAAACTAGGTACCTATTGTTAGAAAAAACAAACTATTGCATTTCGATTGGGAGCAACAATCGATTGATCGGTTGTTACAATCGACCATCCCTAGTCCCTACAGGTTAATAAGCTAATGACGTTTAGATTTATGGAAAAGGTATCTGTTAAATGGTTTCGTGAGGCGGTGGTGTGGACCAAAATAATATCGATCAACATACCTCAAGACTCTCTAGAGAAGAAGTTATGCCAATAGAGAGCATAGTGCACACGTCTTAGACATTTGATCGAGAAACATGAATTGCCGTATTCCTATTTCAATTTTGAAGTAAGATAATCGATACAAGCAAGGAGGAAAAAAATATATAACAAGTTAGCAACTAAATAGCTTAGGTTGATGTGGAAATTATTACTCTTTGTTCAACAAACCTTACAACTAAAGCTAGAAACTACGTGTTGAGCCCAAACAAAAAATAAAGCATTTTTGATTTCAAAGAGGTAGGTATAAGTAAGAATTACAAATACCCAATAAGGCACATTTTACGTAAACAATGACTGTTGGGGGTGGGT